>OY855912.1:30030908-30457076 GCA_963693305.1 Meandrina meandrites | reverse complement strand
TCGTAATCATAAAACATGGCAATTTCGGAACTCAAAGCAAAAGACAGTATCTGATGGTAGCCATGCGCGTGAAGAGCACAAACATGTTGGAAGGCGAGAACCACTGGAACTGAGCATAAAGCCGTGGCCGTCAAAACTCTCATGAGCCAATAAGCCAACTAAGAGAGTGAGGGGGGGGGGGGGGGGGGGGGGGGGGGGTGTATAGAACCAACTTTCTGAAATTTTGCCCAAGTCCTTGTTCCAAGTCCAGTTTGTGCTCAAATCACAGTCCCATTCCCATAATTCTGTTTGTGATTCCCAGTCCCTGGAGACCGGCCAAATCCCACTTTCCCAGCTACAGTAAAAAAGGCAAATTCCAGTTCTCATTTTAGGCCTCTCTAATAAGCACGCGATCGTTGACGACGGCGGGAAATTTTTGACTTCCTTTTCTTTTGCAATAAATGAGCTGAGACTAAAGGGAGCCTCTTTCGCAGACGTTCTTTTGGTTCGTCACGCAATCCGTTCTGCGTGACGAGCCCAAAGAACGTCTGTGTAAGAGGCTAGACTGAAGGCAGCTTTACTCAGTTTGATTGCTTGGACAGTGAGTGTCAAAAATGCTCTAACTTCAAGTATACAACGTGTATATAACAAAGCTTATAGTAAAAAATAACGTCTGAACAGAGCTAAACCTGTCTCGTCTTACCTTTTATCATCTTTGTGAACTTGCATCTGCTGCTGGAGCACTGCCAGTTTGAGTAGCTGCACGTACTGTTATGAAAATAATTCAATCAAGGGAAGGGTGAATTTTATGATACATGAACATTAGGTATTACAAGGATCCTAATTTTGCTGAATCAAACGCAGCTAGCGAAGTTTAAAACAAACTCATGTAATCAGTGAAAACCGTTTTATGGGCACTGCTGAATTGTTGCATGTTCTAGGGTGCGTAGGGACTTGTTTTGCTGCGGGGATTTAATTCGTGTAGGCGCCCTTGTCTTGTGTTGTTGGACAAAAAATTCTTGCTCTCTCAGACCTTTCTAGCGCCTCAATTCTCTATTGCCAAATTCCTATTCGGCGCCGCCATTGTGTGCAATTACGCCCGTTCCATTCAAGTGGCCAGCTCTATACAAGCCCATGTTACCTGCACCGCTTTTTCAGTAGAGAGAAGTATTTAGGGACCGATCGTTAATTACGTCCCAGGGGGGGGGGGGGGGGGGGGGGGGCGGTGGTTTTCAAAAAAGTGCAGTGTTTCAAAACTGAACCCCCCCAAAAAATTTTGAGGTAAAAATTATACCCCCCCTTCCCAATTCTTGTTTGAAAAACGTACCCCCCCCCCCTCCCCTCTTTGTCCTTCCTTAGACAGACTTTTTATCTTTTTTATTTAATATGTCGTTTATCTTTTCTCTCGTTTATTGTTTGAATCCCTAAAACAAGCGTGGGCCGAAAATACAAAGTACAAAGACACCTTTTTGTATTTTTGTAGCAAAAAGTTAATGATTTGACTCGCAGTATAAAACAGAGGTCTGATTTAAATAGCATGTATTGTAAACTTTGAAAAGGTCAGTTAAGCTAAATAATATCGTACCGTACCCTCTTTAAAGACACTCGCTGTACATGTCAGATTGAATTTCTGATATCAAAAATAGCTCACCTACTTTAGCAAATTATTCGAAGCTCCCAGCCGCTACGGCCTTTCTCGTCTCCTGTTTTACATCACAGGCTTTGTAGATTGGCATTTTCGATCTTTTTTTTTTTTTTTTCAAATATAACGATTGAAAGACGGCGAAAAGATCGAAGCTAGGTTCCAGGACCATGTCAAACAACCCTTCCCTCGGGACCTGAAATCGCGTCAAATTTTTTCCTTTTCCCCAACCACGCAATCGGGGATAGATCACTGACGTCAAATTCCCTAGACTGCTGTTGCTGTGTCATAAAATTTGACCCCCCTCATGTTTCTTACCAGAGAAAAATTTACCCCCCAAAAAGGGGCTTGTTTTAAAATTGTACCCCCCCCCCCCTCCAAAACCACCGCCCCCCCCTTGGGACGTAATAAACGATCGGTCCCTTAGTTGGCTTTTGTTGGCCTGGTCTCTCTTAGACTCTTAATTCGATTTTTAAACAGTGACGAACTTACATTTACCCTGAGATTGCTTCGTTTCAGTCTCATATTCAGCATGTTTTGACACCTCGTCGACTAGTAGTCGGTTAAGCTGGCTTTTGTTGGCCTGGCCTCTCTTAGCTAGGCCCTTGATTCGATTTAAAAACAGTGATGACCTTACATTTACCCTGAGATTGCTTTGTCGGTCTCGTTTTCGGCGTGAGTTTCTACAGCTCATCAACTATCTTGATTGCACTTGTTTTATAGTCTACAGCCGGTCTACAATCACGGGTATTTTTAACCGATGTCCAATCGTGCTCAATCGTTAAGAATCTCCAACATTTATACATTCTCTCAGAGTCTCTCGTGGCTTTCTTTTGTAACACAATGAGCAACAGTAGAAACAGAACTGCTTACCACAAGGTGCATCTGTCAGGAAGAACAATAAGCTCTCCATGAAAGTACTTTTCTCCTTCAAAGTGGCAAACTGGACAGCAATATAATAAAGAAACCATTTCAGTGTCAGTTCATTTACGATATCACGTTTTTATTTATTCCTTTCTTATTTCGGCAATGCTTGCTGCCTTGGTTTACAGTCTAAGCACATGTCCTCAGTGTGGCGCAGTAGAATTGAAGCCTGTAGCTGCTTACGACCTCATGCAAAAAAGAATAGGTCAATTTCCTGCCTTTTTCTCCGGCTTCATCTCTTAGGAAACCTGGTGTGAAAATGCGGACAACAAAGCTCCATTCACTGCCCGGCATACCACCCTAGCTTAATCTTACTCCTGTTTTGAACAACAGGGTCCTGAAGTAACAACACATACACCTTACTGATTAACCAACCTCTAGCATAGTCCTGCGGGCATACTGGACAGCATTTGCCCCTGATTTTGAATGGATCTTCACACTGTGGTTTGGGACAGCGAATTATCGAGCAATTTCCCTTCTGGTACTCCCCACACAAGCAGTGGGCGCATTCACTGAGACTCCAGATTTCACCCTTCTTATAAACTTCTCCTGTCAACGGATGAGCGCACTGTGGCGTCTCTGTTGAAACACATTATAACATGTAAATATTTTGACGATTTGAAATTTGCTCGTTTTAAACACTGCTTGACTGTTTTAAGGCTAAGCGCGCTTGGTATTTAACAATTAGATTACGAACCCGAGTTTTGTATGGGTACGAGTAGTCACCGAGGCGCACAAGCCTTAGGGTTATCGAACAATGGGAGAACCAGTCAGGTTGGTGGATTTACAATTGAACGTACACGGCTGAGCTTTTACTAAGATGTTTTAGATCCCGAAAAATCAGCATGTGCCTATCGGGTTTCTTGGGTTTCCTTGCCCAATCCGAAGGAATGCGCGGGTTTAAACAATTTTGTTGTTGTTGAGTGTTGTTGTTCTAGCCGTTCAAGAACAAAACCGGAACAATCGTGACCTGCCGTGTACTATTACGCGCGTTTCGTGCGCTTGTCAAGAGAGGCATGTTCTAATTGCTTGGTTCACAGACTCGAGCTCGTCGTACCTTGTTAATGATAAATTTCGAGTCATTATTTCTCGTATTTGGAACCAGCCGTCATCAGTTGTAAAAACGCACCCACTGTGTCATCTTTTCACGGACATGTTAATAAGTTGAACTTTAGTGGCTGCCAATGCAGTAATTGCCTTTAATGTTAATCATACAGAAATTTGTAGATCTTTTTAATATTGTATTTTCATGATATGTAGTTTTTAGATCTTTTTAATATTTATTTTATTTATTCTCAGTCTTTAAACTGTCAAACACTTTTATCACGTGCCTATGGCTCGGGAGATTGGCAGACAACTCCTTTTGCGTGTATTTGACATTAAATAAATTACATTTACCTTCAAAAGCAGAGCTTGATTATTGTCTTAGAAATTGTTTTGTCTTTTATGTGAGCCTGGCTACCCTTAAACTTATTTTATCCTAATGAGGTTTTTCCGCTTACCATTGAGTGGTTCCATTTGTTGTTGACTGTCATATTGACACACCCATCCTTCCGACTCTTCACATTTGCTTCAATCAAAGAAAGTAAGAAGTTGTTGTGAAGTGAAATTATCACGTATACTTGTAACTGCATTATGCGTTAATAATATGTAACTCAAACTAATTCTCTACTTACCAGAGCGACTTGCGGTCCTGAAGCACAATAATTTCACTCCGGTAAAACGTCTTTCCATTGAATTTACAAACTAAGGAATAAAATTAAAGCATACTGATGTTTCAAGAATCTGCTAATGTGACGTGACGGTACCAGGCCATACGGAAGACTGTTAGAAACTAACAAAAAAACTAGCAAATATGCATTGGTAATAGAACAACTAGAACATGAACGTATAAAAAATCCCAGGAGGGGGGAGACTGTCCACTATAGACAGCCAACTTTTTACAAAGCGCTGCAGAGGGTGTTTCTCCTTTCAACTCAAAACAACCTAGCAGGATGACCCAGGGACCTCCAGATTTCAAGTCCAGTTCCCTAAACTACTCGATTATCTCGCCTCCAATAGCAACAACGATCAACTAACGCTTAACTGACTGGTCAAATTTATAGAAATGACGTAAAAATGAAAATGAATGAAATGTGAAGAAGAATTGAATGTTTTAATCGGAAAAGGTTTAAAAGGAAATTGAGAGTTGTAACACTTTGCGGAAATACAACAGCACAACACTAACCTTTATTCCAGTCAGTGTCCATACAAAACTTACAGCACCTGCCCTCTACACGAGCAGGATCCTTACATCCAGGAATATTACACTGTATTGCCCAGCAGCTGAACTGACCATTTCTTTTGCACACACAAGCTGTGCACGCGAAATCTCCTCGTATCCAAATCTCACCATTTCGGTAGGATTTTCTTGTGACAAGGTCGAAGCATTTCCTTTTCCCCTCTGATGTGAAATAAAATATTTTAAAATTGGAAGTAACTTCGTCGATTATAACGTAAATAAATCGCAAGTTCGTTTTTAAACTTTCAACAAATAACCTATTTATTACGCTGTCAACGGTTTTGCATTTGAGTGTCGCAAACCACACCCAACGCAAAAACAAGCGCGGGAAAACCATTCTCGTCCAGAGCCCTCGTTTCTTTTGGTCACGTGGTCGGCAAAGGACGTGTCTGTTTCGTAAACAGTCGATGTCATTTTAGCGACACTTAGAAAACTTTCACTATCATCGAAATTTCTCCTACTAAAAAGAAAAATGAAAATTGTACGTCACCACCCAGAATCGAACGTAGGACCTCTGGCATGCTAGCATCCCTCTCTCACCACTACACCACCACATTGGTCCGCTAACCCCCCGAAAAATTTAATTATACAATGTGACTTTCTATCCTATCCCTATCCCTAACCTAAGCGTGAACCTAACTTAGATTTAATAATCGTCTTATCTAGGCCTAATTTCATCTAATAATCAAAGCACCGTTTCGCCTAATCTGGCCTAAACTAGAGCAGATGTGGCATCGGCATTCCGGAAAGCTTGGTTACCAATGATGGCATCAACTGTTTACGAAAGGGAAATGAGCCCTGGGCGATACGCGGCACAAATGAAACGAGTAGCTCTCGGGACGAGAATGCGCTGGCCAGTCGCGCGATTAGTTTTGGTTTAACTTCTGATTGGTTTTCTTTAAGCCAATCAAAAAATATAGTTAAGCGAAAGCAATGTCAGTTCAGGATCGCTTTTTAAATTTAAAAACAATTAAAACAACCAATTAAAAACGGCTCTAATGTAGTTACAGTTTTGTTGTTGTTGTGGGTTCTCAAGAGCAGCTGACGTATATTGTGCTTTTATTCTGTACAACCTCACTCTTGGAAGGCAGCCGAAGATTCTAGGGTCATTGGGCACCGATTACGAAGCACCCAAGCACCCTCTAAAATACTTTTTGATAATTATTGATGCCAGGAAAACCATGCGCGACTAGCAGACATATATACCGCGCCTTTTAAGCCAATCCAATCAAATTGCAAGTTTAACCAGAATCTTTCACTGGGAGGATACTAAACTTGTAATAAGCTCTTCCGTTTCATCTTCAACCCACCTTTTTCGCATCTCCTTACTTTAACGTTCTCAGGTTTCATGTTCTCGCAGTACCACGAATCATCACCTGGAACGCATGTCAATCCTCTATCACATAAATCATCTTGTTTCTCAAATGGTTCTCTCCTGCACGTCTCCCCGATCGACTTGAGACACACATAACAGCAGCCACACCTGTCTTTCACCACACCTGTTTTGCAGGTTTCCACCGGAGGGCATACGTCCTTTGGGTTGGGACAGTTTCCCGCGCTATCACACCAGCAAGAACTGCATTCCGGCATTGGTATTGGTGTCTGCGCAGTGATGCATGATAGATACACCAAGAGTAACGCGGTTGACGACAAGAACTTCTTCATCTCTGTGGCGAGCTGGAAAAATACCTGTTTGTGTTAAAAGATGAAAACCCTTTAAAGGACGATAAAAAATATTACCATATAGTTCCAATACTAACAACAACAGTTTTAGTAAATTCAGCGCATGTGAACCAAGAGTATGAACGAGTGCGTTCTCAGTGAGATCAGTGCAACGAGGAAAATAAACTAAACTAGTTGTATTTTAATAGCACGTTGTTGACTTCATTGCTGGAAAATAAAATACAGCGCAATAAGGGAGGCTACTGGAGGACAATCGGTTAAAAAAAACACTACTTTCTACTTTTACAACCCAAAAATAGACGGCTTCGTTAAACAATTTACAACGCGTGGCCGCGCGCACAGAATGAAAATCTGAGAGCCAGACTGCACGCTTTGAATTCATTTCACATCTTCCATCTATAAGCTTAATCATCAAAAATTTTGTGAGAACCTGAAGCTTGCACTGTATTTAATCTATTTAATTTCCAGCCATGTTCACGAAAAACACCGCAAGCGATAACGCTATGTTCTGGCGAAGGGCTTGAGCTTGAAACGACGCAGATTTTTGAAAATAACTTAAGAGGCGGCTAATTTACTTTGATGACACACTCATTGCTAGCCTCAATAGCAGATTGTGAATTTCCATTTAATTTGAACACAGAATACACGTGACAATATTTCTGGCATGCAGTGCCGGCCCACTCAAGGTTGTCTAATTTGACTCAAATTTAGCGAACCAAACGCGCTATTACAAAGTGGAAATAACGACATAATCGGTCGCGACCGCAAGCCTTATCTGCTTTGGGCGAGGACTCCAGACAAAACAATTTTTTTTTCAGTTAAAAACTCGCAACCTATGGAATGTATCAAAGAAGTAACACTTCAATAGACAAATATTTGGCTGAAAAAGTCGTGATTAAACTTATTAATTAAAAACTGCATTCTAAGCAAATGAAAGCAGAATTGCACTTAATAACATTTTCATCATTGTATGTATTTATTTCAAGAGGCAAGTAATCTCTAACCTTTCTTTTGTGTGGGGCGTTACAGCACCGCCCATTCGACTGAAAGATATTTTAAGAAGCACTCGCTATATTTAGTCAGCACTGTTTATCGTTATTCAGGCTTCGCTTGCCATACGCCATGAAACCGAAGCTAACACTGCTGTATGTTGCAAATGTGGCACGTTTCTTGATAGACTTAAAACGGTTGTGCTTGGGGTTGTGCACAACTACCACAACCGGTACATTTTAAGGCAAACATTTTTCCTGTGAAGACAAATAGGGAGCTGCAGAGATGTTCTACTCTGGAGACACACAAACACTTTGATTTAATGACACCACAAAACCTCTCAGCTGCCCCATAAAATGTGAATGAAACGCCGCACAACGCCCACAACCAACACAACCCCCACAACCAACACAACCCCCACAACCAGCACAACCCCCACAACCAACACAACCCCCACAACCAGCACAACTCCCACAACCAACACAACTCCCACAACCAGCACAACCCCCACAACCAGCACAACCCCCACAACCAACACAACCCCCACAACCAACACAGCCAGCACAACTCCCACAACCCCCACAACCAGCACAACTCCCACAACCAACACAACTCCCACAACCAAAACAACCCCCACAACCAGCACAACTCCCACAACCAACACAACTCCCACAACCAAAACAACCCCCACAACCAGCACAACTCCCACAACCAACACAACCCCCACAACCAACACAACCCCCACAACCAGCACAACCCCCACAACTAACACAACCCCCACAACCAGCACAACTCCCACAACCAACACAACCCCCACAACCAACACAACCAGCACAACTCCCACAACCAACGCAACCCCCACAACCAACACAACCCCCACAACCCCCACAACCAACACAACTCCCACAACCAACACAACCCCCACAACCAACACAACTCCCACAACCAACACAACCCCCACAACCAACACAACTCCCACAACCAACACAACCCCCACAACCATCACAACCAGCACAACTCCCACAACCAACACAACCCCCACAACCAACACAACTCCCACAACCAACACAACCCCCACAACCATCACAACCAACACAACCAACACAACCCCCACAACCAGCACAACTCCCACAACCAACACAACCCCCACAACCATCACAACCAACACAACCAACACAACCCCCACAACTCCCACAACCCCCTCAACCAGCACAACTCCAACAACCAGCACAACTCCCACAACCAACACAACCCCCACAACCAGCACAACCCCCACAACCAGCACAACTCCAACAACTCCCACAACCCCCACAACCAACACCAGCACAACTCCCACAACCAGCACAACTCCAACAACTCCCACAACCAGCACAACTCCCACAACCCCCACAACCAGCACAACCCCCACAACCCCCACAACCAGCACAACTCCCACAACTAAAACAACCCGCACAACCAGCACAACCCCCACAACCAACACAACTCCCACAACCCCCACAACCAGCACAACCCCCACAACTAACACAACCAGCACAACTCCCACAACCAGCACAACTCCCACAACCCCCACAACCGGCACAACTCCCACAGCCAACACAACCCCCACAACCAACACAACTCCCACAACCCCCACAACCGGCACAACTCCCACAACCAACACAACTCCCACAACCAACACAACCCCCACAACCAACACAACTCCCACAACCAACACAACCAGCACAACTCCCACAACCAGCACAACCAACACAACTCCCACAACCAACACAACCTCCACAACCAACACAACCTCCACAACTCCCACAACCAGCACAACCAACACAACTCCCACAACCCGCACAACTCCCACAACCCCCACAACTCCCACAACCAGTATAACTCCCACAACTCCCACAACCAGCACAACTCCCACAACCCCCACAACTCCCACAACTAGTATAACTCCCACATTCAAGACAACTCAGTTTTAGTGAGTTTGGCTGAATTGTGTTTGTTTTTTCTATTTGTTATGTACATAGTATTTTTAGAATGTATGTATAAAGTACTTTTAGTGTTATAGAAGTATGAAGGCGGGGTTTAATTCCCTTGTGAAGTTAGCAGGCTGGGTTTTCTTCTTACCATGTGTGTTTTTGTTTTCCAGCTTTATAGGGTATTTCATCCCTTTTTCATGCAGTAATGGCCTGAGGGCATTGCACTACCCCCTAAGGACTGCCAAAATAGATATTCCCAATGAAAGCACAATTAACTGAGGCAATTATGAAAAATAGTAGTAATAAAATAGTCTCAAAAATCCTTGAATCTTTTATACACAAAGAAAACTTCAGTTACATTTCCTTTAACAAAGTTCTAAAATAAAGTTAGATGTAGTTTGTGTTTAAAACATTCAACGATCCTAGAGACTTCAGAGTGCTTTCAGTTATTAATAAAATAATGGTAAACATTGATAATTGCCTACATTGATAATTGCCTCAGGTCAAAACTGCATGAAAAAGGAATGAAATTCCCTAAAAAAGAACAAAAACAAGCACAAATATTAATGGTAAGGAGAAATCCAGTTACACAGTGGTGTGTAAACGATCGAATGATTTAATATTCAAGAAACTACATGTGCAACACCCTTCCCCTTTTGAAAGAAACAAAACAAAACAAAACAAAAATAAAAATAAAATAACAGTGATCATGAGACGTTCGGTCAATATTACTGTTCATGTGCTCTGCTCTGTGACGACGGAATTATCAAGCCAGTAACGGAACCTACGGAATGGCTCTCCAATATTCTAGTCAAAGAGAAACCAAATGGAAAGTTGAGGATATGCATAGACCCAAGTCAGACGATCAACAAGGCGATTAAAAGACCGATCTACACCATCCCAACAATCTAACACGACGCCTTGGGGCGTGGACAGGGGTGACATCAGGATCCATTTCGATATGTAAGGGGCTGCCCCGGGGGAGGTACTCCCATATATGGGCTATACAGGTATGTGCCGCTAAACAGGGTATGTTTTTTGCTTCTCTGACTCTGGAACAGGGTATAAAAATCGCCGTTTCTCTCTGGAACAGGGTATATTTTATTTCAGGTTTGACTCTGGTATAGTGTCGAATTTCCCCTAGAATCCTGATTAACCACGGTCTAGTATAGCTAACTCCGCTTCCCTCCGTCGCTTGCTTTGTGATATCTACTGTTTCCCGTGGTATTCCACAAGAGCAATACTGTCTTGAACGGTGTACTGTTTAGTCTGGAACAGGGTACCTTTTTTGCAATTTTTCTCTGGAACAGGGTCGCAAATTCATCATTTTTACTCTGGAACAGGTCAAGAGTCTCAGGGAGTCAGCGGCTCACCCCCGTAGAAAAATTAAAGGAGTACCCCCCCCGGGGGGGCTGCCTAGTGGTTCTCTGCGGCCTGGTCTGAACACCCTGGTGTAGCGTTCTAGAACGTCTTCCTTTGTAATCGTTCCAGGTTGGAGAGGTGAACGGGGCGTTGCTGTCTTTACTATCGGTGCCCTCTCCGTCAACCGCATGAGTTTCGTCTGCATAGATCCTTAAATAGTGCAGGGCCTGTGCGTCTTGACCACTGAGACGTGGTGGTTTTCCTTGTGGAACGTCCACTACTAGGAACTCTAAGATGTGTAGTTTTCCTTTCCTTTCGCAAGACAGAGTTACCTGACCCTTTGGCCGCAAAGTCTGATCTCCATACGTGCTGATTGTGGTCTTTGTCTTTGAAATCTTAGCGCCGGGAAACAGCTTTCGCAACAAACTTTCAGGCATAGTATTGCACGTGGATGCAGTATCAATCTGAGCTCGTACAACTTTTGTTTTGCCACCATGTATCAAATGAAGATGGGCGAAGAATTTTCTTCCAGGCCTCTTGTCAGACCACGCTGTCTTCTCGCCATCGATCGCAAAAGCCTCCTCACTCGGATCGCTTTCGACGAAATTCAACTGTTGATGTAATTTCTGATGACTTGCTCTGCTTTTGCAAGCAGGAGAGAAATGGCCCATGATTCCACATTTATTACATCTCTTGCCATACGCAGGACAGTGCTGCTGGCGAGGCTGTTAATGGCTGCCATTGCACCAATAACAAGGTGTTGATTGCCGGTGCACTTCCTCTCCAGCTTTCGGCTTGCTTGTGTAGTTCACCTGTTCTTGATTGCCTCTAGCTAGCGGTATTCATCAATTGGTTGGTGTAGGTAGTGACTTCAAAGCATTTCGCAGTTTCGACCACTTCTTTCAAGGTAACCTTTGTTTGCGACACGTCACGATGCCTGTGCCACGTTTACCGATCAGTTTGACGCGAAGCGTTTCGGAAGCTAAACCAGTGATGAACTGGTCTCTCATGAGTTCGTCCGCAAAGTTCTCATACTTGCATTGTGTGCCCTGGTTACAGACTCTTGTTTCTCACGAAGCGATCGACTCGCTCTCGTTCTGAATGAGGCCAAGGAATTTCTGTCGTTCACCAGAAACCCCGATACTAGTGCCATAGAATTCTTTTAACGCAGCAACAACCAAGTTAGGTTTCTTCTGATTCTCTTCGGACAGCCCCAAGCTGTACTTGTATATCGACCTTGCTGCTGGAGAAAGGGATGCCTGTAGACAAGCCATCGCTTTGTCCGGTTTAGTCCATTTCTCCGCGTCACTTTCCTTCGCTGGGTCATACCAAATCCACTAAATCTTCGATGTACACTTCCATGTCATGTTTATCGTCGCCCGTCGTTTTAAGAGACGGGAATGGAGAGCTAGGCGAAGCCATGATGCTTTAAAACGCTTTAAAAAACGGCTTAAACCGTCACTGCTGCCATCATTATTCAAGAAACTACATGTGCAACACCCGCTAGCTTAGCAAGCCGAGGGAATTAAACTTCGCCTCCATACTTATGTAACACTAAAATAACTATATTCACAATAATAGAAAAAAAAAAAACAGGCACAATTCAGCCATACTCACTTGAAAAGAGGTTGTGGGAGTTGTGTTGGTTGTGGGGGTTGTGTTGTGGGAGTTGTGCTGGTTGTGGGGGTTGTGTTGGTTGTGCTGGTTGTGGGAGTCGTGTTGGTTGTGGGAGTTGTGCTGGTTGTGGGAGATGTGTTGGTTGTGGGGGTTGTGTTGGTTGTGGGAGTTGTGCTGGTTGTGGGAGTTGTGTTGGTTGTGGGGGTTGTGTTGTGGGAGTTGTGCTGGTTGTGGGGGTTGTGTTGGTTGTGCTGGTTGTGGGAGTCGTGTTGGTTGTGGGAGTTGTGCTGGTTGTGGGAGTTGTGTTGGTTGTGGGGGTTGTGTTGGTTGTGGGAGTTGTGCTGGTTGTGGAGGTTGTGTTGGTTGTGGGGGTTGTGTTGGTTGTGGGAGTTGTGTTGGTTGTGGGAGTTGTGTTGGTTGTGGGAGTTGTGTTGGTTGTGGGAGTTGTGGGGGTTGTGTTGGTTGTGCTGGTTGTGGGAGTTGTGTTGGTTGTGGGGGTTGTGTTAGTTGTGGGAGTTGTGCTGGTTGTGGGGGTTGTGCTGGTTGTGGGGGATGTGTTGGTTGTGGAGGTTGTGTTAGTTGTGCTGGTTGTGGGGGTTGTGGGAGTTGTGTTGGTTGTGGGAGTTGTGGGGGTTGTGTTGGTTGTGGGAGTTGTGTTGGTTGTGGGAGTTGTGTTGGTTGTGGGAATTGTGTTGGTTGTGCTGGTTGTGGGAGTTGTGTTGGTTGTGCTGGTTGTGGGAGTTGTGTTGGTTGTGGGAGTTGTGTTGGTTGTGTTAGTTGTGCTGGTTGTGGGGGTTGTGGGAGTTGTGTTGGTTGTGGGAGTAGTGGGGGTTTTGTTGGTTGTGGGAGTTGTGTTGGTTGTGGGGGTTGTGCTAGTTGTGGGAGTTGTGTTGGTTGTGGGAGTTGTGTTGGTTGTGTTAGTTGTGCTGGTTGTGGGGGTTGTGGGAGTTGTGTTGGTTGTGGGAGTAGTGGGGGTTTTGTTGGTTGTGGGAGTTGTGTTAGTTGTGGGGGTTGTGCTAGTTGTGGGAGTTGTGTTGGTTGTGGGAGTTGTGTTGGTTGTGCTGGTTGTGCGAGTTGTGTTAGTTGTGCTGGTTGTGGGGGTTGTGCTAGTTGTGGGAGTTGTGTTGGTTGTGGGAGTTGTGTTGGTTGTGCTGGTTGTGGGAGTTGTGTTAGTTGTGCTGGTTGTGGGGGTTGTGCTGGTTGTGGGAGTTGTGTTAGTTGTGGGAGTTGTGTTGGTTGTGTTAGTTGTGTTGGTTGTGGGAGTTGTGTTGGTTGTGCTGGTTGTGGGGGTTGTGGGAGTTGTGTTGGTTGTGGGGGTTGTGTTGGTTGTGCTGGTTGTGTTGGTTGTGGGAGTTGTGCTGGTTGTGGGAGTTGTGGGGGTTGTGTTGGTTGTGGGAGTTGTGTTGGTTGTGTTGGTTGTGGGGGTTGTGCTGGTTGTGGGGGTTGTGTTGGTTGTGGGAGTTGTGCTGGTTGTGGGAGTTGTGGGGGTTGTGTTGGTTTGTGTTAGTTGTGTTGGTTGTGGGGGTTGTTTTGGTTGTGGGAGTTGTGCTGGTTGTGGGAGTTGTGGGGGTTGTGTTGGTTGTGTTAGTTGTGTTGGTTGTGGGGGTTGTTTTGGTTGTGGGAGTTGTGCTGGTTGTGGGAGTTGTGGGAGTTGTGCTAGTTGTGGGAGTTGTGGGAGTTGTGTTGGTTGTGGGAGTTGTGGGAGTTGTGGGGGTTGTGGGAGTTTTGTTGGTTGTGCTGGTTGTGGGAGTTGTGTTGGTTGTGCTGGTTGTGGGAGTTGTGTTGGTTGTGCTGGTTGTGGGAGTTGTGTTGGTTGTGCTGGTTGTGGGGGTTGTGTTGGTTGTGCTGGTTGTGTTGGTTGTGGGAGTTGTGCTGGTTGTGGGAGTTGTGGGGGTTGTGTTGGTTGTGGGAGTTGTGTTGGTTGTGGGGGTTGTGCTGGTTGTGGGGGTTGTGTTGGTTGTGGGAGTTGTGCTGGTTGTGTTGGTTGTGGGAGTTGTGTTGGTTGTGCTGGTTGTGGGAGTTGTGGGAGTTGTGTTGGTTGTGGGAGTTGTGTTGGTTGTGCTGGTTGTGGGAGTTGTGGGGGTTGTGGGAGTTGTGTTGGTTGTGCTGGTTGTGGGAGTTGTGTTGGTTGTGGGAGTTGTGTTGGTTGTGAGGGTTGTGTTGGTTGTGCTGGTTGTGGGAGTTGTGTTGGTTGTGGGGGTTGTGTTAGTTGTGGGAGTTGTGCTGGTTGTGGGAGTTGTGCTGGTTGTGGGGGATGTGTTGGTTGTGGAGGTTGTGTTTGTTGTGCTGGTTGTGGGGGTTGTGGGAGTTGTGTTGGTTGTGGGAGTTGTGGGGGTTGTGTTGGTTGTGGGAGTTGTGTTGGTTGTGGGAGTTGTGTTGGTTGTGGGAGTTGTGTTGGTTGTGCATGTTGTGGGAGTTGTGTTGGTTGTGTTGGTTGTGGGAGTTGTGTTGGTTGTGCTGGTTGTGGGAGTTGTGTTGGTTTTGGGAGTTGTGTTGGTTGTGTTAGTTGTGCTGGTTGTGGGGGTTGTGGGAGTTGTGTTGGTTGTGGGAGTAGTGGGGGTTTTGTTGGTTGTGGGAGTTGTGTTGGTTGTGGGGGTTGTGCTAGTTGTGGGAGTTGTGTTGGTTGTGGGAGTTGTGTTGGTTGTGGGAGTTGTGGGGATTGTGGGAGTTGTGTTGGTTGTGCTGGTTGTGGGAGTTGTGCTGGTTGTGGGAGTTGTGTTGGTTGTGGAGGTTGTGTTGGTTGTGGGAGTTGTGTTGGTTGTGGGAGTTGTGCTGGGTGTGGGATTTGTGTTGGTTGTGGAGGTTTTGTTGGTTGTGGGAGTTGTGTTGGTTGTGGGGGTTGTGCTAGTTGTGGGAGTTGTGTTGGTTGTGGGAGTTGTGTTGGTTGTGTTAGTTGTGCTGGTTGTGGGGGTTGTGGGAGTTGTGTTGGTTGTGGGAGTAGTGGTGGTTTTGTTGGTTGTGGGAGTTGTGTTAGTTGTGGGGGTTGTGCTAGTTGTGGGAGTTGTGTTGGTTGTGGGAGTTGTGTTGGTTGTGCTGGTTGTGGGAGTTGTGTTAGTTGTGCTGGTTGTGGGGGTTGTGCTAGTTGTGGGAGTTGTGTTGGTTGTGATAGTTGTGTTGGTTGTGCTGGTTGTGGGAGTTGTGTTAGTTGTGCTGGCTGTGGGGGTTGTGCTAGTTGTGGGAGTTGTGTTGGTTGTGGGAGTTGTGTTGGTTGTGCTGGTTGTGGGAGTTGTGTTAGTTGTGCTGGTTGTGGGGGCTGTGCTGGTTGTGGGAGTTGTGTTAGTTGTGGGAGTTGTGTTGGTTGTGTTAGTTGTGTTGGTTGTGGGAGTTGTGTTGGTTGTGCTGGTTGTGGGGGTTGTGGGAGTTGTGTTGGTTGTGGGGGTTGTGTTGGTTGTGCTGGTTGTGTTGGTTGTGGGAGTTGTGCTGGTTGTGGGAGTTGTGGGGGTTGTGTTGGTTGTGGGAGTTGTGTTGGTTGTGTTGGTTGTGGGGGTTGTGCTGGTTGTGGGGGTTGTGTTGGTTGTGGGAGTTGTGCTGGTTGTGGGAGTTGTGGGGGTTGTGTTGGTTGTGTTAGTTGTGTTGGTTGTGGGGGTTGTTTTGGTTGTGGGAGTTGTGCTGGTTGTGGGAGTTGTGGGAGTTGTGGGAGTTGTGCTAGTTGTGGGAGTTGTGGGAGTTGTGTTGGTTGTGGGAGTTGTGGGAGTTGTGGGGGTTGTGGGAGTTGTGTTGGTTGTGCTGGTTGTGGGAGTTGTGTTGGTTGTGCTGGTTGTGGGAGTTGTGTTGGTTGTGCTGGTTGTGGGGGTTGTTTTGGTTGTGGGAGTTGTGCTGGTTGTGTTGGTTGTGGGAGTTGTGTTGGTTGTGGGAGTTGTGGGAGTTGTGTTGGTTGTGGTAGTTGTGTTGGTTGTGGGAGTTGTGTTGGTTGTGCTGGTTGTGGGAGTTGTGGGGGTTTTGGTAGTTGTGTTGGTTGTGCTGGTTGTGGGAGTTGTGTTGGTTGTGGGAGTTGTGTTGGTTGTGAGGGTTGTTTTGGTTGTGCTGGGTGTGGGAGTTGTGTTGGTTGTGGGAGTTGTGCTGGTTGTGGGGGTTGTGTTGGTTGTGGGGAGTTGTGCATGTTGTGGGAGTTGTGTTGGTTGTGGGAGTTGTGTTGGTTGTGGGAGTTGTGGGGATTGTGGGAGTTGTGTTGGTTGTGCTGGTTGTGGGAGTTGTGCTGGTTGTGGGAGTTGTGTTGGTTGTGGAGGTTGTGTTGGTTGTGGGAGTTGTGTTGGTTGTGGGAGTTGTGCTGGTTGTGGGATTTGTGTTGGTTGTGTAGGTTGTGTTGGTTGTGGGAGTTGTGTTGGTTGTGGGAGTTGTGCTGGTTGTGGGATTTGTGTTGGTTGTGGAGGTTGTGTTGGTTGTGGGAGTTGTGTTGGTTGTGGGAGTTGTGCCGGTTGTGGGAGTTGTGCTGGTTGTGGGATTTGTGTTGGTTGTGGAGGTTGTGTTGGTTGTGGGGGTTGTGTTGGTTGTGGGAGTTGTGCTGGTTGTGGGAGTTGTGCTGGTTGTGGGGGTTGTGTTGGTTGTGGGAGTTGTGTTGGTTGTGGGAGTTGTGGGGGTTGTGTTGTATGTGGGAGTTGTGAGAGTTAGTATACTTAAGCATTACTAAATGTTCCATTAGGTAGCTGGTTTAAGAATCATATAGGTTGTTTCATTTTAAAATACTGAAGTGGATGTATTTGAGCTCACAGAAAGATGGCACTGTTGTTTTCACTTGTTAAATGCTTGCCTTAAAATATACTGGTTGTGGTAGTTGTGCACAACCCCAGGCACAACCGTTTTAAGTCTATCAAGAAACGTGCCAGGTATAGTATGTTGTAGATAAATAGTACTCCATGCCCAGAACTCCATGTCATCCCGGTTGGTATTTGCTCATTAGTACTATGCTAGCGTAGACAAGTTGCCATAGTACGAGTAAAAGCCTATATGCGCGCGCGCTATGGGAACAGTGGACCGTCCTATTTCATCTTATACCTTACTCTAGCATACAGCAGAAAGAGTATAGCTCTAGCATAGCTACCCTACAAATCCGAGGGCAAATAAAGTGTTCATATCATATAACTGTCCAGAAAAAAAGAATCGGCAGAGAGTTAGTTCATTGCACAGCATTCAATACTTCCATTTAATGCCAATTTATCCTTTTGATTTTGTTCTAAGGCTGTTAAGAGGAAACGTTTCACAAAAATGTTTTTTTTAAAACACTCAAGAACCAAAGGGATGGTTTATGACAACTTCCTGCCATTTTCTTGTGAACGTGAGACACACCAACCATCGTTCTGGTGATCACTGCTTAATTTCTCCTCACAGGATAGATACAGGGTGAACATAGATGCATGGAGAATACAAAAGCTGATAACAAATAACAGTTTAAGTACCCCGGATGATAAAACTCTTCCGACTAATACAGCAAGAAGTGTATGGAGGCAAATAAACACATATTACTCGATGACTGCCGGAGGGAAAAAAGTAAAAGTTGTAAAATATGAATGGCTGGCCCACGCATCATACAGGCATCTGAAATTGAAATTGCACATGGTTACAAGTGACATTTTTACAAACCTGAATTCTGATTTATCTTGATAATGAAATTGCCTTCCACTTTAAAACCTTTTATGGTAAAAATTAGTCGAGCTAACAAGGATTCTGTGATAAAACTACAGCTTGATCAACTTATGTTTACAACAATATGTAACGTTCCAGTGCCTTCTTTAATTTATTATGGTAATTGAAGAATGTTTTTCTTTTTTCAAATGATCTGGAATGTATATCCTTTCTTTTCAGACAATTACATCCAGCTGATTTAAAAATTAGAAGCATTAATTTGTGCGTTGAAATTGACCTTGCTTGGCCCCTTGCGTTAAAGCGTTCAATGTTTATCAATACTCTTCATAAACACTTCAGCTCAAAATGTTGTTTTACCCGAGGGGGGGGGGGGGGGATACTCCCTTATAAGGGCTTAATGGGCACGTGCGGCCCAACAGGATATGGTTTTCAGGCTTTTTTGTCTTGAACGGGATATCTATTTCTCCCCTCTTTATGTTAAACGGGGTATCTTTGGATGGACCAATGTTTAAAACAGGATAAGCAAATATGCCCGCATATATGTTAATTTATACAAACTTAGCCACAAGTCGAATCATGATCACGAGTTTTACAAATTCTTCCTTAGTGTTGATTTCCGTTGACTTCGGCATTGATGCCAAGCTTAGTTCCCGTTTGACTACGCTACAACAAATGCCTTAGAGCGGATATAAAAAAAAACCCGGCATTCTGTCTTTAACAGGGTAGGGAAATCAGAGGTTCGTGTCTTAAATATAGTCAGGGTTTGGCGGCCAGGCCGCACCTCCCTACCCGAGATTCTGTTGAGTACCCCCCCCCCCCCCCCCTCTCCCAGCCGCACCGGGTTGCTTCACAAGAAATGCTTCCTTGATACAGTTTATCTTGTTATGACATGAACAAGACAACTTTCACCCACCAAGACAAGGAAACAAGGCATTGATTAAACGTTATAAGGCGGGGGTAAAAATGAATTTCAGTGAAATTTTAAGAGATTTAAAGAAGGGATAGAAGAAAGGAAAATATTATTGGAACACCACCAGACAGTTGACCCCCACGCAAGAGCACCCAGGTTATCACTTCAAATTCTAATTTTGAAATCACATTGAAATTTCTTATTTCTCCAAATTTTACCAATCCTTCCAGGAAAGCTATCTCTTCCCAAACATCTCCATAAATCACCCCAAAATTTACAAAACACCGCTAAACATAGCTTTAGTTGAGCGGTGGGAAAACGGTGGGAACGGTGGCGGTGGGAAAACGGGCTTCAGGCGTACCCTCGCTTTAACATTTTAGCTTCAAGCATTATTTAGTTAAGTACTGTACTAGTACTTTGTAAAATGTGTCATCTCCTTTACAGTATCGATGCAGACAGATAACGAGAATATAGTAATTGATCCACTGAAAGGATATCTTGATTTACTACCAAAACCTCAAATTTTTTTTCTTGCTTCGGTTGAAAAATCGAATATATGACAGTTCGGCGTAGGTATTCAGCAAAGATCGATGATTTCACATTTGACCAGATCAGAGCACTTGAACCGAAGATGACAAACAAATCTATTTTCATTTGTTTTAGATATGCAGCAGAAGCCATTGAAACTTTGTGAATTTTTTTGTTGTACTAAAATATGTATTGCCTGTGACCCCAAATAAACGAGTGATATTAAAACAACAAGCTCTTAGGGCATAAGGAATACCGTCCTTTCTCCTCTGAAGGGACAAAACGTAGATAAATGACATTGCGTGGACTGATTTCGGTCCGGCCATAGCTGTCATACCCAAGAGAATTAGACATTCCACCCTTCTCCAGGCCCCTCACAAACTACAGAAACGTTATTTTACTTGAATTCGAATAAAATGCACCCGCAGAAATATGAAACATCCTTTGCATAAATTTTAAAATATTCCTGGAAAACTGTTTCGAATTAAAAGTTATTGAGTCAGAATAAAGTATTATGAAGCCATGTATGTACAAAAAATGCTGGCACTGTTCAAAACTGAACCTTGTCATCGTGTTTCACTGAGTGATGAACAGAGGTTTGAAAGCCGAGCTCAGGGAGAGAGCTTTAGGGGTCATCAATTGTTCGCTCAAAATTTTGCAGTGCTCGCAAAATTATAGGCTTCTGCTCAAAATGGAAAATTTTAGTGGGTGCTCGTATATTTTCACAAGTGCTCGATGCTTGGTTTTTAGTGGAGGTAGTTTATGGAAAAATGCTCGTTGCTCGCAGGCTAACTGTGGTCAATGCTCGTGCTCGCAAAGAAAATCGCTGTGCTCGCGTGCTCGCAAAGACCATTCGATACCCCTAGTCATGTTTTTCGTTATTTGTATAAAGTCAAAGGACAAATAGTCGACGAAACTCACAGCTAGTGTTTCGGGATGAAAGAACAATAAACTGCAGTCATAAAGGTATTAATACATGTAAGTAATTAAAACCGACCCCGCATACCAGATAAGCTTATAAACCAGCTTACGATAGATTCTCACAAAAAAATTGTTGTTGTTGACCTGATAATTTTAAATATTGAAACAGTTTGCTATGCGAAACACTACCAGATACCAACAGTAAATGGAAACAAATGAAAAAAGTAGACTAAAGTCCAGTTCCACATTACACACTAGCTTGGATGTTTCGAGTTTTAGACAACATACTACCCGTTATAAGTCCGCACAATGCTAGAGGGTCTGTTCCCAAAAGTGCTTTCTGCCATCAAGCCATTAAACTGATCTTTATCTCAAAGTAAATGTTTTGTAAGAAGATCAGTTAGTTCATGTTGTAGAACCAAATGTAATCTGTTATTATCCATCATCTAACTTACAAAATCGCAATTTTATCGTTGAGAGTTGCGAGTCCAGTGAATTTGGTTATTTGTATATTTTACGGGTTTACAGCCATATGAGTTTGTGCAGACGAACAAATTTTTCTATTTCCGAGTTCGGGCAAAGTTTCTAGAAAAAGAAAACAACAACTGAGTTGGCGATGCCATCTTTCCAAAATTGACTTGAAACAAAACAATTTAAAAAATATTCGTTGATGAACGCCCCCACTTTATATCGATAATGGGTTATGTTTTGGGTTTGTCACAAATGTATTGAAGGTTGTTTCATTCTGCCAGTTTTAAATTCAAGTTAGAAATTGGACAAAGTCTATCACTCGTTTTAAACAGATTACACGGTAATTAAGCGATCTAATAACGTCCTCAATATTTCTCCGAGCTTATTCTTATATAATATGATTAGATCTCAGCGAGTCTATTCGACTCTTACCTTTACCAAAGACCTTGTACCTTGATGGGAGGTTTTCGTGAGCTGGAAACAATGTTTTGCCACCTTCTCGAAGGTGCATATCAAAACGATCTCTTGCATGATTAAATTCCAATGTAATGTAATATATTGAATTTGCCAAAAGGTTACGTCTATTTCAGCTAGCGAGCCGGGGCGTTCTAGAAAATCTGCCGTCCGTACGTCCATGACACGTGAACATATGGCAGAAATAAAATTTGCTGCAAAATGTTTTACTGTATACCACTTGTTTAGTTGCTCATCAGGCTCGTCTTTGAAATATACAAGGACTTAAATACATATTAAAAAGTAATTAAAGATGTGAAAATTTGAAAATCAAGATTGCGTGTTTTTCTCGAACGTCATCTTTCATGATCGATTACGACTGCTGGACCTCTGTGAACTCATGAAATATTACAACGGTTAAGATAAGTATTTTCGAAAATTTGATAATTGCTTTCACATCTGACCCCAAAGTTGCACGATAAACTGATTTTTATTTAATCGTACTGTTTTTTTTTTTGTCCCCTTTAGTTCCAGAACAGTTTATTTTAAATTCTTCCCAACAGATTTGGCTTTTCCAGAAATGGACGAGATTTTCTGGAAATCTGGGCTTAATTTTGAAAAAGAAAAATGCTATTGAGCTGTTAATTGGAAAGTAATAGCGCAGAGATTGGCTTTCAAGATTCAAGTTTATCTCTGTCAGATGAAAGTGCCATTCTAAAAAGAGTTTGATCTTAAAAGGTTGGCGCAACATCAAATGTGTTCTATATATGACGCTTTATCTTAACGCCACTTTAACAACAAAGAAAACCGCCTTTCGAAAAGTTTTCAGTTGTTTTTCGCTTCGATCCGCTATTGACAGCGTAATAAGCATTCCAAAGGAAATAAAGAACAAAATCAGCTATTTAGATAACGGCTTACTGATTTGTACCCGATCACAAAATCGGTTCGACTTCAGTGCATGTACTTCAGCATTTCAGAATGCTTATCAAAAAATCGTTCTTATCTTAGGCGGCTTTCTGTTTATTTAAGCTTGTCAATGCAAAGTGTATGTTTTTGCGGGCCTGTTTATCTGTTTAGATCTCCTAGCAGTGAGTGTTACTGAGCAAAGCTAGATAAAGTCTGTTGTCTAGCTTGGCTTGCAAGTTTGTAGCTCGCTAGATCGCTATCCTTGCAAGCTATTTTCAGCAGGGGTTAATGGGTCCTTGACGTTAACCTGTCTACCTACACTGAATCCTCCCATGTTCGTACTAATACACACCTACAGTTTCTCACCTACCAACTTCGTCTCTCACAGTGAAAGTCTTTATTTTAATACTTACATCTAGCAATCTACCTAAGTAAAACTCGAATTCGGTGAACTCGATCTCTCTGCTATCTTTAACAAAGCTTAAAGCCACTTTCCTTGCTCTTGTTTTTCAGTCATTTACTATCGGCTGACTCGCCAAGGTGAATCCCCCTATATCTCTACCTACCTACCTACCTACCTACCTACCTACCTACCTACCTACCTACCTACCTACCTACCTACCTACCTACCTACCTACCTACCTACCTACCTACCTACCTACCTACCTACCTACCTACCTACCGATCAAACTACACCCACCCACCTACACCTATCGCCCTACTTACCTACCTGGGGGTTGGGGGGGGGGGGGGTGGTAACCTCCATTTCATGGAGTCTCAATGACGTGGTTGCTTTGACGGCTGACGGTAAAATTTTAGGGCTTTTGATCATGATGGTCGGCGGTTATCGAAGGGAAATTTCATCCAGAGTTGATGTTAATATTAACTTTTGTGTTATTTAATATTTACCTTGGCGTTCTGGAAGTTGTTTTGGTCTTTTAGTGAAGAAATCAAGTGAAATTTAAAAAAAAAACGTACTCCAAAACTTCTCATAATTATTTGTATCAGTGTAGTTAATCATTAATAAAATATTAATACTTTGCCACCGGAAATAGTTTCAGAGGGACAAACTATAAAGTGAGTATATTTGGAAACATTGTGATGAGCAGCTAAAATCATGAGATTTGAAAGACCTTGAAACCGTTTTGACGGCTAATAGTAACTGCTTTTTTGACGGCTGACGGTTAACCCCATTGAGACCCTCTTTCTTAGCATTGGAACTACAGGGTCTAATTATTACTATTATTCATGGCATAATTTAGGGGTTTTAATTTAATTTTATTTTACAGAGGCCGTTTTGCACCGGACAAAATGGTGTAACGATGATTGAAATCTGTTTAAATAAGACCTCCCGCAGATAAACAATACTGAGTTCGGATCAGGCGGATCAGACTGAAGAAAGATCATACTGATCGGGAATTTGGTGCTTTTCGCGAATTATTCCAGTTTACAGAGGAAAACTGCAGAGAAAAGTGATATGAATTGTTTGCTCTTAATAAACAAAGAGAACGCTCTGTTGAAGTCCTTAAAGGGGAATTTCAAATAATAAAATCCTCTCTTCCAGTTTGCGGGAGACACATTTATGATAACCGATAGTAAATATTTTTCACAAGTATCTAGCATTTAAAATATTTAGCTTAATATGAAAGCAGGAAATTACACTTTCATATAACCCTGATTCAGTCAAGATAACATTTTTTCTGTTTGCTTCAGGAAATTTGGTCAGATCCGTTCGCAGATTAAAACATCATGCAATATATGTACTGTGTTGTGTTAGAAAACGTTTCCAGTAAAGTTGTGGGAATACTTCTAGTCAAAATATCTGTGATTAAGACGTAGTTTGTGACAATCTATTTTTAAACATGGTGTTTTACAAAATTTAGGTAACTCGGTCAGTTGACCGGGGGGAAAGGGGGCATGCTAGACATTCCCCCTGGGGATCAGTGTCTCTGGGCTCGCAAAACGCAAAACGATTACCTCAGGCTATCATGTTGACCAGTTTCCTTGGAAATTTTTCACTGATGAATGTGGTTTACACCTTTGCTTACACGACTATGAAGTCAAATGGCAAATGGCATAAGTCAAGTCTACGATTATGCTTAGTTGTAAGTAATCTGGTTACCTTACACGGCGCGAAGGTACTACAGAGGAGGTTTGCTACAACCCCCCCCCCCCCCCCCCCCCCACCCCTGGCTGGAATGCCAACACAGACTCGAACAGTCGTCTTCCAGTATATTCGGAAAATTCCCTCAATGCAAACGTTTTTCAATCCCCATTCATTTACACCTCGTTAGAGAACTGCGCTTTTAGCGTAAAATGTTTTGCCCCAAAACACAACAAGAGAATAGACAGAAGATACTCGAGAAGAGGTAGATGTACCTATAAACAATCAACAAATCAAACAACTAACCAACTTACCTATGTTGATAGTTCCTCCCCTTCAGCTTTAAACCTTTCTTCTACCACCTTAATAAAGACGCTCTTTTATCCAGCACTGAACGACAAACAGACTTCAAAGAAATTGTAACAGATTGTTCCCTCAAAAAGAAGTTTGCCAGCGTGACGTATGTCGGACAGGATAAAATGAATTGTTCAAAGGAACAGACAAGCCGTAGATAATATGTCTGATTACTGATGGGGTCGACGACATTTCTCAGCGTTTAATTATCTGTCCATAATTTTCGCGATCTATGTGTTTTTATGGGCCTTTTACGTGTACTCAAAGCTCAAAGCAGTCAAAAGATTTTATCGGTTTACAAGGCAAGAAAATAAATGTTTTCAGGCATATGTCTGTTGCCACCAACATAACCGTTATCTTGCATTAGCAAACATGGCAAAGATTTTCGTCACAAAGGTCATGGGAAGTGGCCTGTGTGGGCTCAATACATGACTCAGTTTTCTCTTATCGCTTTTATTGGGACGTATACAAAACATGGACCCGGGTCCATGGACCACCCCTGTGGACCCGGTCCATGGACCACCCCATGGACCCGGTCCATGGACCACCTCTGTGGACCCGGTCCATGGACCACCCCCAGCTGAGCCTGTTTTTCATTGTATACATGTACATGGAAACAGACAGACAAAAACCATGGACCCAGGTCTATGGACAACCTTATAGACCACCCTGGTCCATGGACCACCTGATGGACCACGCCTTATTTTCAAAAGCAAATTATACCTGTCAGTGTAAAGGTTAGACTGGGGACATGGTATAGAACTCAGACTTATGACAGTCAATATCCAGTTCCTGCTTTCTAATATGTAATTGAAGCTTTTGCCAGTTATGATGGGCCAGCAGGGGCATGTGAGGTTTTGGTGTTCTCCTCATGGATTTTGCTCGATATTATTTTTCATACAATTGCTGAAGTACAACAGAACATACTACCCTATCATTGTTACATGTATGATGGGATGCAAAATATCTAGTGCTTATCTGTTAGATTCGTTGCCAACAAAGTTTAGCTTTAAATACATATGCTATTAAGAAATACCGAAAATAAAGTTGACCTAGTGGAGTGTCACCATTTTGATTAGACAAAACAAAAGTGAGGTCAGACATCATATTAAAGTACTGCTTGATATGTGAGCCTGCTAATCTAATGCGTTGTTAACGGAGAACATTGGTGTTTGCACTCGAAAGCAAAAAAAAAAAAGTTGTGGAGACATTTTGTCCAACCACTGTTGGAATTTCATCGGACATTGGCAAACTGTGTTCTGCCAATGTCCAAAGTCTGACTGTTATTTTCCGCCCTGAATCCACCATACTGTGGAACCCACATATATTGTGCATGAACATGTATGATGAAAATCAGGCCCAGGGGTGGTCCATGGACCAGGTCCATGAAAGTGGTCCATGGACCCGGTCCATGGACCAGGTCCACGGTCCACAGGGTGGTCCATGGACCGGGTCCACAGGGGTGGTCCATGGACCTGGGTCCATGTTTTGTATACGTCCCTTTTATTGTTTCGAGGCGGGTTTTGGTAGCTGGCGATTTTGAAATGAAAAATGCTAATCCACATGGGAACTTGAGAGTGTAAAGCCGATTTATATAAGGCGAAACCTCAATTGTAAGATTACGAATGCAAACAGTTTTGCCAGTGTCACGCCGCCAAAAAAAATAATTAAAATTCGTCGCGTTCACAGCCTTCTTCTTTGCTGGTTAAGGTAAACGTTATTTTTATTTCCGTCCATTTGGAAGTTAACGCTTCCTTAGCCTGCATAGTCTGCATGCAATCGTCTCCTATTTTTTCACGGGGAAAAAGAACTTTCCTTTTCCGCGTGAGGAAATGGGATCGAAAATACGAGACGACTGCACAGGCCAACGCATCGTATTCTTGACGTTAACAGGCAATTTCGCATCTTCAAGAGGTTCAGCTTATATTTTATTAAGGTTTTTCGTAAACAGGAAATGATAGGACTGATGAGTTGAAACGACGACCAACCTGCGCAAACAATTTTAGACATGTTAGGTATTTCTTATAAATGGTTGCTATGGGCGGTGGAAGTGGGAGTTAATAAAGGGCTTCCTGACTCGATCCAACATCAGTCTTATGTTCCAGTGTATAGATTCATGTCTTCAATTTTCTCTCCACAGCCAACATTCTCAAGAAATAACATCATAGAGAAAGCCTCTACAGAGTGTACTGGAAGACACACATATGTATTGAATACTTGCGCGCGCATTCAAGACATGAGGTATCGGGTGCGGAAGGACCCTGGCTCTCTGTTGCTGACCATTCATAACGAAGGCTCTGCGAAGTAATAAAATGATAAAAGAATACTTATCACAGGAGTTTAAAATATCAAAAAAACAATTATATTTGTCGTTTCTACTCTTCATTGCAATTCACATCACGTACTAAGAGATATTTTCCACTAATTTCCCTTCCTGTCCTGCAATATCAGAAAAGGTTTACATCGTCAGGTCTTGTGATTATCATTTTTGTGGGTCTGGAAGCATCACGTAGAAATTCATATAATATCTGTTCCCGTCATGTCAAAGGCTCATAAATATATAGTATTAAATTAAACAGACCTTTTGGACCTGCAAATGTAATCCGTGCAAACAGTTTAATTTCGTATACTGATCTGACGATTTCTAAACAGAAGACTGAACTTGAACTATTACTCACTCCCAACCCCGAAAATAACACGCATTTAACGGAAATTGAAATTCAGTTCCAACTTTGAGTGTATTCAAGCTTAAATATAAATGTTTCGTCAGCGAAATTTCTACAATTCTTGAAATAGGTTGGAGGGCGGGTGGCAGGCAATATGAAGCGTATTCACATGACGTGGTGTTCAAAAACAAAGAAACGGCGGCCATATTGGTGTACCAAGCTATCGCACCCAGAGCTCAGCCTTGGCAATACATAGTTAGTTTGGGTAAGCGGGCAAGAAGTATAAAAACATCGTCTTTTGTTTAGATAAACCAATATGGCCGCTGGTCACGTGAGTGAATATGTTCTTTTGAGTTTGATTGTTTCTCTACTTGTTTGTTAGTATCCATGTAATGAAATTGAAAAAAAGTCCACCTTTCGTAAGCGGTACTGATAATATTGACCAATAGGAGCAAGATAGCATTGTTCATTTTCTCCCTTGCTGCTTTCGTGACAGTCTTAAAAGAGCTATGTCCAGCATTCAGTTTTGCATATTGAACAAGATAACATTAAATCGAAGCAAAGATCAGATTAACTGCATGGTGTACTATAGAGGAAAAAACTCCAAACGGGAATAAGGATGGCTGAAATCAGTGGGAAAGATTGACACGGGTTATGAATGCTTAACATTCTCAGTTGAGGAATTTAGGTGAAGTATTTCAAGATACACAAACCATGACTCAGCATTGAAGCAGTTCTTTAAAAATTATTTCAAAGGAGAGTATGTTTTAATTTCTGAACTTGAATTAGCTTACAACATTCAAGTTTTCCTACTTACGGCATGAAAAGATTGTTAACAAAGTCAGTAGCACAAACTATAATTGCAAATGTGCTCTTTCCATGTTGGTTAACAAATAAGTCGTTTATCTACTGAACGACGCAAAGTTTAACAAACAAGCTCTTCTGTTGAAATGATATGCCAATAAAGCTAAACCGATAACAAAAAAAATAAAAAGATAACAGCTGGCGACGTTCTATTGCCTATCATGGTCAAATTCATTTAAAATTGTTAAAATTCGTCGCGTTCACAGCCTTCTTCTTTGATAGTTAATTAAGGTATTTTTTTTATTTCCGTCCATTTGGAAGTTAACGCTTCCTTAGCCTGCATGGTTTGCATGCAACCGTCTCCTATTTTTTCACGGGGAAAAAGGATGTCCCTTTGCCGCGTGAGGAAATGGGATCGAAAATACGAGACGACTGCACAGGCCAACGCATCGTATTCTTGACGTTAACAGGCAATTTCGCATCTTCAAGAGGTTCAGCTTATATTTTATTAAGGTTTTTCGTAAACAGGAAATGATAGGACTGATGAGTTGAAACGACGACCAACCTGCGCAAACAACTTTAGACATGTTAGGTATTTCTTATAAATGGTTGCTATGGGGGGTGGAAGTGGGGGTTAATAAAGGGCTTCTTGACTCGATCCAACATCACTCTTAACATCTGTTCTAGTGTATAGATTCATGTCTTCAATTTTCTCTCCTCAGCCAACATTCTCAAGAAATTACCTCATAGAGAAAACCTCTACAGAGTGTACTGGAAGACACACATATGTATTGAATACTTGCGCGCGCATTCAAGACATGAGGTATCGGGTGCGGAAGGACCCTGGCTCCCTGTTGCTGACCAGTCATAACGAAGGCTCTACGACGTAATAAAAAATGATAAAGAAATACTTGTCACAGGAGTAAAATATCAAAAACAATTTTATTTGTCGTTTCTACTCTTCATTGCAATTCACATCACGTACTAAGAGATATTTTCGAATAATTTCCCTTCCTGTCCTGCAATATCAGAAAAGGTTTACATCGTCAGGTCTTGTGATTATCATTTTTGTGGGTCTGGAAGCATCACGTAGAAAAGACATATAATATCTGTTCCCGTCATGTCAAAGGCTCATACATATATAGTATTAAACAGACTTCTGGAACCTTCAAATGTAACCTGCAAACCGTTTAATTACTGATCTGGCGATTTATAAACAGAAGTCTGGAGTTCAGATATTTTTCACCTCCAATTCCTCAAACCCCGAAACAACCCCGAAATTGAAATTCAGTTCCAACGAAAAGTGTATTCAAAAAATTACTTACTGGAGCAGATATCAAACAAGACAACAATTCTTAAATACGAATGCTTCGTCAGCGAAATTCCAACCACTCTTGAAATTGGTAGGACGGGGATGGCAATATCGAGTGTATTCACATGACGTCAAGGCAGCCATATTGGTGTTTCAAAACAAAGAAACGGCGGCTATGTTGGTGTACCAAGCCATCCCACCGGAAATTAAAATCTATTTTGATTCAAAAATCGTCTTTTGTTTAGGTAAACCATGCAATATGGCCACTTGTAACGTGAGTGAATACGTTCTTTTGAGTTTGTTTGTTCACTCTGTACTTGTTTGTTAGTATCAATGTAACGAAGTTGAAAAATAAGTCCACCTTTCGTACTGATTATATTGATCAATAGGAGCAAGATAATATTGTTCATTTTCTCCCTTGCTGCTTTTGCGACAATCTTAAAAGACCTATGTCCAGCATTCAGTTTTGCATACATGGCATATTGAACAAGATAACATTCAAATCGAAGGAACGAACAGATTAATTACATGGTGAACTACAGAACGGAAGAAAAAACTCCAAACGGGAACAAGGATGGCTGAAATCAGTGAGAAAGATTGACATGGGTTATAAATGCCTAACATTCTTGTTTCTAGATACGCAATCCATGACTCAGCATTGTAGCAGTTCTTTATAAATTCTTTTAAAGGAGAGCTTAAAATTCACATATGATACTTTCGACATTGCTGATCCTAGCAGTATACAGGACGCGTGTCACAGATGAACCTAGAGAAATGCTTTACTCGCAGAAGTCTCTCGTAGCTCAGTGGTTCGATCTGGGAGGCAGTGGGTTCGATTCCCGTCGGCACTCAGATTTTTTCTTTGTCCCACGCTCGTGACAAATGAACATATCATCTTTAAACAAAGTCTTTTACCGAATGACATGAAAACATACAAACTCTTCTATTGAAATGATATGCCATTAAAGCTAAACATAAAAAATAAATAAGATAATAGTTGACGCACGTTCCATTGCCTTTCGTGGTCTAATTTAATTTCTCGTTTTTTTACTGACTTCATCGCCGGCCTTTACTTACTTTTGTTTGCGGCATACGAGCATTTTTCTGCAGTAAAAAATTAATACCTTCTTCAAAGTTCGAGTTAGAATTGGATATAGAATTGAGTGTTTTCAGACAAAGCATCATCTTCGAGTATTTTTGGTCACTTAAGTTTAGGTTAATTGCGCAAACGTACTTGCATACACTGACCCAATTTAATTATTATGAAAGGAAGTTTTAAGTTTCAAAATTTGACAAATTCAAACTGAGTTATGAAACATCGAAGATCTTATGTCGGTTTTCACCTAACATGCGATCATTCAGGTGTCCATGCATGAGATGTAATTAAGGAGGGCATAATCACACGCAGCCAAGATGTGTCATAAACGAGGACAAATCTCCTGCGCATGCTGTGCGTTTATAGCAGTGCCTATATTGTATTAGTTCTTGTTACAGTATATCAGTTCTTGTTTCGCTAAATTATCTTATATCAGCCATGCACGTTATTACTGCACGTAGTGATATAATAAGGAGTGCTAAGACATTCAATATTGCTTGGATGGATATTTATATTGCATTTGGAAACTGTAAAAGAACCAATTGTGGGTGTACTATAGCCATGTGGGAGTCAATTCCTGCATGACCCGGCTCCCTTTTGATTTATAACGTCTGAGTGGTTTGTTTTTGTTTTAGGTGATTTCAGTAAGTTGTTTATGTCAATTAATTACGATTTTTTTCTACTCTCTTTACTTTCAAGAAAGAAAACAATATAGAATTTAGAATAGCGCAATATACTTAAAATAGCGCAATATAAAATAATATTACGAAGCAGCTGACGAAGTAACAAATTGAAGTCCCTCATCGACTGTAAGAGTGCTCAATAGTTAAACTAGAGCTGTATAAAAGTAGACTTATGGTGCTGGCCTATTTGATCCGTTTACTGCTACTCAGAGTTTCACGCTTACAAAGCAATCATCAGGCAACCGCCAACATTAACCGAGAATACATGCGAAGATGTTATATATTTGTAATATTTACCACCAGTAGCTTGAACACGTGCACGGGAGAATTATTTTGGCAAGACCCACAATTTTTTCTTTTGATAGACAACGCTCTTTTCTAATTCTCGACAGACTGTAAGAAAATGAAGAAAAGAATGAAGTAGTCATTGTCATAGTCCACGTGGCAACCGAACCAATCCTGCCATCTCTCAATTGGGGGCAGTTAGGCGAGTGCAAATGCGATCGCTGAAGGATAAGATTTACTTTAAAAGGAATTCTAACGTTACCAGTTCAATCAATTTGATCATAGATCCACATAAATATTTGACAGAGAAAATTGCATTTCAGGGATTTATTTCCAATATGTTTGGACGAACCGACACGCTGCAGCCATATTCAGTATCGATTCAGTAACGTAGCCCGATTTTTCAGATTTAGGGTGGCCTCTTGGATATCTTATCTCAGCAACAAATTCATATTTTTCTTTTTACATTTGTGAAATGAGTAACCTTGTTGACTATTCCCGCGGTCTGCAACAAGGAAATTATCTCAGTCCAAAGAAATATGTCCTCCTTGACCAAATGACGGTTTTTATAGCCCCAGCTAAAGTCATAACAAAATTTATGAATGTACGAAATACCTTTAAAATCATTACTTGCAGATCCACATATGGCGGAAAATTTTTTATCCCTTTTAAAAACAACTCGGTAGGGAGGCGATAGCAAACTAAAAATAAGACAAGAATGGTTAAATACACGACTCAAAACTAAAACTGATTCATCAGCATAAGTAACTCGAAACCACTTCACGGATTTTAAAATTGCCAATATAGTCAAACAAGCTGAAGATTCAGCAACATCTTGTTTATTTCTGTTTTGTGACAAACTCAATAACAATATCTTATAGCTACACATACAGATATAGAAACCTATACGTGTTCATAAAAAATAAATATGCTCCTACAAAATAAATACATGCAATTTCCAGTTAAGTTAGAGCTACAAATAAAAACTTTTTTCTCGAACATTGTGTTTGTCTTCGAAAATTCCTGAAGGTATTTCGGCGGTCCTTGGGTAGTATCGGATATCAATACAGTCTTCCTGTAAAATAAATAAAAAGAAAAAAAAACATTACTCAAAGTTCAGTTAGATATTGTTCTTTATTTCTTAAAACTGTCAAAATGTGTAGAAGTCACTGGAATTTACTGAGAGAGTAATTAAAGTACGCTTTGATGAGTTCTGCCCGCAGAATGTCAAGAATATAAATTGACAAGAGGCCATTTTTAGGCGTTTGCAATACATTGAGCATTTGACAGAATAAGGAATTTTTGAACAGTATTCGAGAAAAATAAGCAAAAAAGAAATATAAAAAATTAAAACATTGCGTCATGAAGAGTCAAGCTGAGAAGCATACGGACACCCTGGACATGAGAAATTGGACTACAACGTGGAAGAACAAATGAAATTTCATCCTAGCAGAATTACGGACAGCTATTATTAGAAACTGATACTCTTTAAGGGTAGTGCCGGCAGCCAGAAAGGTCCTATACACGATTGCCAAGCAGAAACAAACCAAGAGGAAGGAAACAGCATTTTTTCTCGCGGCTATAGGTCGGATTCCTCAAAATAATTGGCGTCCTTCGTATACCAAACACAATTATATGTCTCACTTATAGCTGGTGGGAAAAACGATTTTTTTTTTTACAATTCCTGACATTCTGGCAACTCTGTCCGCCTAAAGATAGTGCAAAAACTGTCCGTTGCTAAACAAAACTGTTTTTCACACGACCGATACTTTGTAATTCTACTGTTTGAAACTGTTATTAGAAAGAAAAGTGGTTCAAATTTGGCGACTTACATCATGGTTGACCGTCGTCATCAACTGGATGATTTTCGTTTCTTATTTGCGCAGCCAGGCAGGGGTGGATCTTTGTCACCGCACCACCACCATCTCTTCACCCTCCCAGAACGCTTAGCGCGCTTGGCCAACTTCTGCGGGAAAATTACATCTGACAAACTGAAACAGAAACACAAAACAACGGTAAATATTTATGAATCATTTGTTAATGTCGTCTGAAAAAAGAGTTTACAGGAACTGAATGACTGAAACTAACTTTTATTCGGACAAATAATTGAACCAATTATTTCGCTAGTTTCTGAAGTTCTTTGTGGAAATTTTGCCCCGTCAGAACGTAACAAAACCGACTAACCTTCTTTTAACAAGATTTTCTTTTATCTCGGGAAGCCATGCATCTTCTTTTTCTCCAGGAACAGTTCTCCAAAGTAGGGCTAGAACAGCAGCGAAAGTAGCGAAAATTAAAATTCCCTTCATTTCGTAGGAGTAGCTGCTTGTGTCCGCTTCTTGATTCTTTGTAACGTGTTCACCTTCTAGCCGAGGATTAGTTGTAACCGAAAGAAGAAGCTTGTTCTTGCCTTTTTATACCCTTTCAAGAAGGATGTCTCGCAGCGGGGGTTAATGTTCGCAACTAATATTCCGGAAGAATGATGTAATAAAATGCGTTAGTCTTTTCAAATCACCGTATTCAGTTAAGTGAAATAAGAGTTATTTCTATCTGACCTCAATATGAGTGGAAGTTATTAGTCACGCGCGATTTGTGAAGAACTCAGAACTCACGCAGAGCTCTGTTGACAACGTGCATCATTAACACGGCCGCTGTTTATGAAGCGCCATTCTGAAAAGATCCATCACACCAATTTAATGATCAGTGTATTCAAAACCATTATAACAGGGCCGAAACTAACAGTAGTTTAATAATGATAAAGACCTATCCAAGAAGGAAAAGTTTTAGTTCCGAAAAAATTCGGGGGTCTACCCGGAAATGGATAAGGGTAGGCGGTACAACACAGTCTCTTCAACTCAGCTGAAGCGTTCACTTATTTGCGTCAAGGAAAGAAGTGGCTTGAGATGTTTCACTGAATAAAATACCATTGTCGTAAATGAAAGAAAGGAGTTTTTCATATAGTTTATACTTTTTATGGAAAAACTGAGTAGGACGGATTTCAGAAATTCGCTGGGTTGAATGATGACAGTGTATGAATGGCTTGGGCCGGAAAAAGCATAGAAATTATTTCGTGTATAATGCATATATAGCGAAAATGAAGAAAACACAAAGTGTATTACAACTGATGAAAAAGACACAGCTATGTTATGAATGAAAAGGAATTGTTTCATCAAATGGCAAAAGTACGTTTTTCCGCGGATCAAGACATCGATCGGATTAGTCGATACTGACGAAAGCAGTGTCTAAAGTTTATTTTATAAATAAACAACATATTTGGGGAGGTATCCTTGACTCCCAGTCCCAGCGGTAAATAAACAACTCCTTATTCTCTTCAACACTTTTATAACAAATTATTACAAACAGAGTTTTTTAATGAACTCGAATTTTATCATGAAATTTCTTCCAAGTTAGGAAATGCACATGCACAAAAAAGCAAAGAAAAACTTTAAAACGTTGAACGTTGTCATGCTGACTAGAAACAAATTGTTGGATGCGATTTTCCGCCGCTTTAAACAAATAAACTGTTTGATCTGATATCGGCTCCAGGCGATTTTAATCTGCCCGCAAATTGCTGCGTTCGCATACTTGCGGGTCAGTTGTAAAGAGCTCGTGTACATATATATACTGCGTGTGGAAAGGGGTTATTTATAGCTTTGCTTTGCCCGGAACCCATTTGTTAATTCTCTTCATCCGTTTTATAACAAATTCATGCAGACATTCATGGCAATACAGACCTTGATCATGCAATTCTCCACCAAATTTACGAAAACAGGGAAGAAGTTACTTACGAGTTACTTCTGGCGTTATCAACAACAAACTGTTTAAAATATGTAATTTCTGCTCACTTATCAGTATCGTGGTTTGATTTTGCCAGCCAAGCAATATGTCAATCTATCTGGAGGTGGCGCAAAAGAATTTGCCTGCAGCTATTTGTCTTAGCGTGCAACACCGAAACAAAGCCAATATCCTGTCGGATGCTCAAATGCTAATTGAACGTCGCGGTTTTTTAGCTGACGTAATACGGCAAACGCGAACTTCCCTTTCAATTTGTTTCCCTTTAATGAAATTCTAAAATAAAAACCTCAGAAAATAGGGAAAAATAAAACATTCACGACAAATACAAACCTGCTCATTTCTGCGTACAAACGCCAAACGGCAGACGGCAGAAGTGGAATTTTTGTCGTTCGCGAGGAAAACAAACGTCATGCTTAATCTCTCTAATATAAGATCTTTCAGGACATTTAAGCTTAAAATAACAAATGATAAGCCATAGAGAGGTTTTATTATAATTGATGTGGTAAGCAATCATTCTTGATGTTCTTTCGTGATCAGCTTGTCCTTTGTAACGTTCTATCTTGCTATGATCTTTGGCTGTCAGTATTATATTGTGAGTAAAATCTCAAGAGTCCAATTCTACGGGGCATAATATTCGATTCAGGTTTTTGCCGAAACCCTCCACTGTATGCCGTCAGTTTGGTTATGTTTTTACGCACTCGTATCACAATGAAGACCGAGGGCCACTCTGAAAAACGACCAAGGGTGGTAAAACGTCACTTCAATGTCTTCAATGTCCAAATATTCAAATATTTTTAGCATAGTAACTCGAACCAACAAATTATACAAATTTCCCTTGAATTTTCCTCCCTCATACCTCCTCATCCTTCAGCTTAATACTGAAAACTGATAAAAGGCCGAAATTCTGGCTGACCAATCTCTCCCTCAAAGTCCGATGATGCAGACAACCGTCAAAGGGCCAATATTTTAATTAACTGTCGAAATAACGACTCAGCTTTATATATTCCTCGCCATCCTTCCTACATTCTATGCATTAACACGTACACCTCAAGCAAAGCTGTTTCTTTATAACTTACGACTTTATATGATATAATATTACACTTTGGCTACTGAAGTCACTTCAACATACATTAAACTCGACCGTTTGTACGTAATCAGTAGTCTTTGATATACTGCCCGGAGTTTTGTTTTCAGAATTATGATCTCGTTTTATTGCGTTTACCAAAATATCAGAAAAGTTATCATAGTCTTTGACCCCAAAGCTAACCTTCATACAGAACGTTTTTTCTGGATTGTTATTTTTGGATGTGTCACTCCTCTTAATCACACCCTTGCTACCTCAGTTGCAACTTCGCCCACTGCTTTCGAGTTCCCGCCGTGTTCTGCTTCCCGTGTTCCAGTTAAAAGAAACGTACTGACGCTGCTAAAAACTATCTCTATATCAAATACTATCTGCACTCAAATGTTTACGTCGTGTTTTCTCTCTGAGTTGCAAATCATTATATCTTTAGATTTCATTCAATCTTTTAACATATCGTGACCATATATATGACAAGCACAGCGAGCTATGTACATAATCTTCAAAACTAACGTGACCCCTTTTAGCCAGTAATATAATCTAGTGTATTAGTGTCATATACATTTACAACTTTTGAAAGCAAAGAATCTCCATGGAAAGAGAAGCAGTAAACAAGAATTAAATTATTTCCTATTTAGGAAATATGTCAGTCCAAACTGAACTAATCGCCGACGCTTGCACCACGCTTGTGGCTGATAAGTTTCATTAAGGAGGATCATGTAGATGTGGACGTCTACAGACGTCCACCCTCAGTGATGAGCGTTTTATTACATGTACCCCATATGGGCCTTTCACGGCCATGTGTTGGTTGGATTCAGGGGCTACGTCACTTTTCTGGGCCAGTAACTACAAAATACACAAATAAGTATTTACTTAAACATGTTGAATTGCACGCGCTAAATAAATAACTGTCGTATGAATGGGTACGGGGCTGAATTTAGGGGCTGAACGAGCTTTTCCCCCGCCCGCACTTGAGCTCACACCGGTCAGAAAAAAAAAATAACAGCCCAGCCCTGACCACGTCACCTTATCTCCACAGCCTTCAGCATGCACTGTTCTGTTCGATCTGTCTATCCTGGCTAGAATAGATAAACCCACTTGGCATAATAGCTTGAGATTGCCCTGTTATGTTGATAACACTGCCGCGATAAAGGGCAAGAATATAGGCGTACAGGTTCGAGCCGGTTTTCTTTTCTATCGTTTTAGTCCAAGTCCTATCACAAAGCTCTTAACAAGAAAAAAAATGAAACTGTGAATGATGTATTGATAAGCTGTTGTACATGAAAAAAGCATGGACGGTTGTTGAGAACTTAGCCGGGTTTGTTAAACGGAATTTCACGAAATTATTACGAAACTCCATTTATGGCAGTGTCCCCAGAAGTTCATAATAACTTTTTGTACCCTGTTTTTTGCCCAAATCATAATTTATAGGGATGTTCAGGGTGGACTCAGGGGACCGCTAAAAAAAAGTTTATACGGGGAGGCATCTCTGCGAAGTGCAGCAAAGTATTTATAATACGTTATTGCAAAATGCCCACATCAGCGCATGGTTTTACTTATTTGCATAACATCTCAGTTGCCGTTACGTGACGTGGGCCGGCAGGAGCGAATGTTTATTCCGAAGGCCTTGGTGTTTCTTTATGTACCGGTACTGTATGCATTTTACATCTCTTTTTCTATATGGTGTCTTAACATGAATTATATGCCCTTGCGCAGACCTACCACTGACCGAGGAGCTGGCGAGCAAGAGAGGGATTGGTATCCACATGCAAAAAAGTCGAGCCCTCGGTTGTGGCTCAGCGGATTCACCCAAAAATTCAATATGGCGGACGAAATGTGTTACTTCTGGACACTCTGAAAATTGCTTTATTTCTATCCGGGTGCCTGGAAAATTTTTACCTTTTCATACCTCATGGAATTTTCTAAGGAACTAGACGAAATTGACACTGAACTCAAGGAAATTGAGTCGCAAATCGAAAGTTTACTTGAAAGACAACAATTTCTTCACTCACGGAAGGAGTTGATTCAATCCCAAATTTGCAACCGCTTAGACACGCGCGAACCTTGTTCTTCGACACAGGAAGAAGGAAATGGCCAAGATTGGTCAGCAAATAATTACCCCTGGTCAGAAAGAGTTGAAACTGCCAGGGAGGATGTCTTGAAGATCCAAACGTTTCGTCCTCTTCAACTGGAGTGTATAAATGCAACAATGGCTGGAAGTGACTGTATTTTGATCATGCCCACTGGAGGTGGAAAGAGCTTGTGCTTTCAGCTGCCAGCGGTGATTTCAAAAGGGGTTACTCTTGTTGTTTCGCCGTTGATCTCTTTGATAGAGGACCAGCTTATGGCGCTGAACGAACTCAAAATTAACAGTTCTTTCTTAAATTCTAATTGTTCCAAAGAGGAAGTCAATGCAGTACACCATGCGATGGTTGACAAGAAATCGGAATTGAAATTGTTGTATGTCACTCCAGAGAAAATTGCCAAAAGCAAGAGGTTTATGGCAAAACTAGAGAAAACATTTGAAGGTATAAAAGTCATGTCATATTGAAACAGATGTTTGCCACCACCGGTGAGATGTGCATGTAGTTCAATTCTCCCTTTGGTAAAATTTGATAGTTTCCTTTGCTAGTGCATGTATATGATACATGTAATATTATATGTTAATAAATATAAAACAAAGGAAAATGCCAGATTGTACAAAGGGTAAAATTAAACCACAACACACATGTTAGATACTGGGGCTGGTTGAGAAGGCGTGGTGAATAATCCCGCAAGAAACATCCATCTCACAGTTTAAACCCGGCCAAACAAAGATGAGAGTTGATGAGAGTTCAAACTCCTGCTTTTGTTTGGCCTGAAACTCTCATGAATTTTCATTGACTCTCATGCACTCTCATTGAATTTGAATGTGCTCAAATTTTTCTTGAGAGTCAATGGACTTAAAGCCACTCTTAAAAGACTCTGGATGACTCTCATTCTTATTTCGCCCAAGTTGATGATGGTCGATGAGAGTTGACAGAAACTCTCCTGTGAATCAACTCTTATCCTTGTTTGACCTGGGCTTTAGTTGCATTCATGTATCATGGGTCTTGCTGTCTTAAAGTTTTTCCACAGTGCCCAGCCCCTTGGAGTCTCAATTTCTCTTCCCAAGGCTTGGAAAGTCTTGTCCCTGCTCGAAAACACCAGAAGACAAACACCTTGCATTATTTCGGTAGTATTGCCTAAACACTTGATTTAGTAATGATCAATGATGTTAAATGTGTAAAAACTGATGTTTGAACCATAAACCCTTTGTCTGAGAATAGGTCTGACTAAGGTTGTTGTTCATTGCCCCCTGATTGGACCTTGCAGCCATAGCTGGGAAAATCCATGGGCAGGTGGGATGGCTGAAGAGAGTTTTAATAAATAGGAGCAAAGATGTCTGTTCTGGATTCTAAGGCATAGAAAAACATGGGGAGCATTCTTCTAAGCTCCATCTTTCATACAAAATAATTGTTTTACACTCCCTTTTTCCCTTATTTAATAGGTGGCAGATTATCAAGAATAGTAATTGATGAAGTTCACTGCACGAGTCAGTGGGGGCATGACTTCCGACCTGACTACAAAATCCTTGGAATTCTAAAGCGTCAGTTCCCAGGAGTTCCTATCCTTGGGCTCACAGCCACAGCGACAACAAAAGTTGTTGATGATGTCAAGAAGATTCTTGGCCTTCAGGAAGACTGCGTGCTTTTCAAGGCATCTTTCAATAGGCCTAACTTGTTCTATGAGGTTTGAACTGATCTTATAATTTTATTACATATACTTCACTGTCAAATGCTAAAGGAGAAAAGTTACAACGTGAATTCTTAAGCAGTAATAATTTTTTTAAATTATTATTATTATTATTACTCTTTGTTCACCTTCTTAGTTCAAAATTGAATGTTTTTCAATCAAAAACAACAAAATATAATTTTTGAGAAAATGAAAGTTGACAATATTTTCCAGGAACTACATCTGTTCTAAGTGTGACCCTCAGATTCCCCCCACTACCCCCCTCCCCCCCCCCCCCCCCCCTTAAAAAAAAATCTCCTCTTTTCAAAGTTTTGTAGCTTGGAAGTTCAGGTGCAAGTAAATCCCAGCATGGTTTTCTTCTTGGTAGGGGATGTGTAAAAAATGGCCATGGTAAATTCAAAAGCCGTAACACTTCAGTTGCTGCTTTTTAACTATTGATATTACATTATAATCATTTCCAATGATTTAAATTATATCTCAGTTTATTTATTGATGCATGTAACATGATGGCAGTATTTTTGGTTTTCTTACCTTATGCTATTAAGGTGCGACACAAGCCATCAAAGCATGATGAGTGTATGGATGAAATTCAGAAACTTTTGACACACAAGTTTCCTGGGCAATCAGGTAGTCTCTTTTTACTGTTTTAACTTGCATCTTATAATGTTATATAAATTGCCTATTTTTATTTGAGTCCAGGTTTGTTTGTGACATCGGTTGCACCATTTTACATGCTGAAATGCTGCAATTATTGACTAGCTTTGTAGGCATGCAAAGAGATATGTAGCACTATAGTCGTTTGCACGCGTTGCGGACCTGTGGGTCGAGGGAAGTCCTACTTCTACAGCAGCTTACTTTGGTGTTTTCATGGTTTGCAGGTATTGTGTATTGTTTCTCTCGGAAGGACTCAGTTACCATTGCCTCTAGTCTAATGTCTCGTGGCATTAAGGCGGCATGTTACCATGGTGATCTTGATGGCCAGTCTCGCAGTGAAGTGCATAGAGCCTGGACAAGTAATGCAATACAAGTAACCTGGAGTTTCTTTTTAATTTAGAGTAAATAATCTCCTCTGTGGTAGTAAGCTTCTCTGGTTGTAGTAAAAGTAGATTTATCCCAAGTCGTTAAAATGCAGGAGCCACACGACGTAAGGAATACTGTGGCACAATTCTTTGCCGGACCTTACGTAGCTTTGAGATGCACGTACTACAAATCATTCGAGACGTATAGGACAGTTACTTAAAAATGCACAGCTAGTACGATGCTGCTTGGTTTTGGGCAAGTTTGATTGGTTTTGGCCGATATTTCGACTAGTCAGCTAGTCTTTTACAGGGCCAGGGCTGGAGTGAGATAAAAGTTAACGAAAAAGTAGATAGAAGTAGATTTCCTAGCATGTATTTTTTTATAATTCAACATTTACGAGAAAATTCAGTTGAAAGAGTGTTATTTTCAATTGGTTTTATTTATTAGGTGGTGGTAGCTACAGTAGCGTTTGGAATGGGTATTGATAAGCCTGATGTCCGCTTTGTAATGCATCACTCCCTCAGCAAATCTATGGAGAATTTCTATCAAGAAAGCGGGCGTGCTGGACGAGATGACAAAGAGGCTCACTGCATTTTGTTCTATCGGCCTTTTGATGTCTTCCAGCAAAGCACTATGGTCTTCACAGAACAAACAGGCAAGTTTAATAAAGTTGACCTAACAAGCGCAAGAATCAAAGACTGCTTATTTCACGCAGAACTCCTTGCATTAAACTTGAATCTGTCCTTAAAGAGTCTGACCCACCCACTTTGCATTGCGCGCCCTGTTGTTGTTTACGAGCCCGGAGGACCACAAAAACTATTGTAACATGATGACGCTTCTTTCAAAAACAGCGATCGTTCGAATATAACAAACTGAAGAGAAGAGATAAGACTTGTTTCTAGCATTCACATCGCGATGGAAACAGATTTTACTTCTCGGTCGCTATCACTGGCTTTTTTGGGGGCCCCAAAAATGGCGGATTGACAAAGGTGAGAAATCTGTTTGTATCGCGATGTGAATGCTAGAAACAAGTCTTATCGCTTCTTATAGGTTCTCTTCAGTTTGTTATCTTCGAACGATCGCTGTTTTTGAAAGAAGCGTTATCGTGAAACGATAGTTTTTGTGGGCCTCTGCGCTCGTAAACAACAACAGGCGCGCAATGCAAAGTGGGTGGGTCAGATTCTTTAAGGGGGGTCCTCCTTAACTACAGATCTAGAGCAGTTGCTAAGGAATTGCTGAAGACGATTTTTGGTGGCAAGCCATTTTGCAGCGTTTTGTATTGCTAAATGAGTGAATCTTTTAGAGGGGAAAACCTGCTTTAAAAAGATTGACATTGCGCGCGCGTAACTAGTGCCAGTCCCAAACCGCGCGTCAGAATTTAAAATCCCTAAAACTTGAAGGAAAGAAGGTAGAGTTCCACATTTTTTTAAGAATCAGTGATAACAGAGCCTTCTTTATAATCCTACGTAAGGAATAACCATTTACACATAAAAAAGGAACCCTACTGAAGAAAGTCTGGAAATACGGGTGTTTATTACGCCATAACTTTTATAATTATGCGAATTTCATAAAACCCATACGAAGCCATAAACATTTGGACGCTCTTTATCTATTGGCACTGATTTTAATTTTCAGATCTTTATGCCCTTTCAGTTTTAGGGTTTTTTCTATTCTGGTCACATGGCTTGTCAAATATGACCGTGATTTAAAACTCTTGAAGGACTCTTCAAATTGAACAAAGTTGTGCAAAAACATATTCATAGGAAGTCTGGTTTCCATAATACGATGGTTAGATACCTTCCTTAGCAACAAATTGGTAGTTAAGAAGGACCCCCCTTAACGTCTCTTTCGTTGTTTTTGTTATGCCTCTTTTCACAGGTTTGGAGAATCTATACGGAATGTTAGCTTACTGCCAAGAACAGAAGACTTGCCGGCGTGCTCTTATTGGCCGGCATTTTGGCGAGTCCTGGAACCCAAACGATTGCCACGAAATGTGTGACAACTGCAAAAACACTGCTGACCAATTAGATGGTAAGTGATGTTGATCAGTTGTGGTCATGTCAAAAAATAACCACTTTCATTTTGTTCTCATTTTAATTTTCGTTGCAGGGTCGTCTCCTTTTGAGACTCGTGACATAACGAACAACTGCCTAGATTTGCTCAAGATCCTACAGCAAGCAGCGTCACTTTCGGAGCGAGTTACCGCCATTAAACTTGTAGACGCCTGGTGTGGCAAGGGACAAACAAGCCTGCGCATGCGCGACATCAAAGCCCCAGATTTTTCCCGCGAAGACTGTGAACGAGTGGTAGTTAATTTGCTGCTGGAGGGTGTGTTGCGAGAGGATTTTCACTTCACGCCTTATTCAACCATTAGCTATCTCTTGCCTGGGCCTAAGGCGAGGTTGGTGCAGAAAGCTGGTAAAAAGATATTCATGGATTTCAGGGTGGATTCTCGTTCCAAAAAGGTCAGTGGTTGGATTTGTAAACGGTGGTCAAGAATCTGAGACAGAACAAACTATAGCTCGTCACTAAGCCCTACAAACGTGCAAACAAACGACACCCTGTCACCACCCTTTTCATGAAAGCAAATTGTCGCTATCCCCTCACAATAAATGTAAAACAAAATCAGCGGCCATAATTTCTCTCGTTTTCGACTCTCACTGCTAGGCGATCACGACCAATAGAGCTCGCAGTGTAAGGCCTGGTTTAAACGTCGCATTTAAACGTCGCGTTTAAACGTTGCATGTAAAATGCGACGTTTACAACAATTAAATTCGGCAGATTTGAATTAAATGCGAGTTCAGTCGAATATTCGACTGTTACAGTTTCTCTGCCGTTCATAGCCGTTCTTGGCGGAACAACAACTTGAAATGACCAGATTTTGCGTACATGTATTGTGAAACCTGAACCACGACGGATTATTTTGGGTTTTTATATTTGGGATTGAACGCTCAGCAATTAAATGCGACGTTCAAAACCAAATGCCGAATTTTTTAATTTAAGTCGACTCGAATTAGTATTGTTTTCGGCGCACGTAAAATGCGTCGTTTAAACCAGGCTAAAACGTATATATGTAGTATTTGGAGTATAACTTTTTATAACGAGAATCTTTTTTTTTTTCAGAAGACAAGCAAGCGGTCACTGGATTCGTCAAATATGTCAGGAAAGAACGGTGCATTGAGCAAGAAAAAGATGATGGAGCCTGGTACTAGCAGTACCAGAAAGACAATCGATAATTCTTCGGAAATTTTCGACGGCGACTGTGACGACTTCGTCAATTGCAACAAACGCGCAAAACTTTCGACACTAACTCACATTGTCGAATCAGATGACGACGATGACATAATATTTCTGGACTAGAACCTTGGCAATTTTTTGGCAACATCTTTAATCCGTGAACAGAACTTTCAGTTTTCAGTATTGTACATCGTGTTATAAGAGTGGGCTGTGACGTGTACAGTGAACTACAACAAGATGTCTTGAGTCTGAATAAATGTTTGAGAAAAAAAAAATCCGTTCTTTACTGATAAAAAGATAAATGGCAGGTGTTTGCTGCAAACTTATCGCATGTCAACATGTGCCTTGGAGGTAGTTGGCTGGCAGAGTTAACGCACACATTGTTATCGGGAGTGTTTGTTTCCCACTGCGTGTTTCATTAGTAATTTCAGTCCGTGGTTTTTATTTGAAATTTAAACAAGGCCCCTGAAACGGGTTTTGATAACTTAGGTATACCATAAATTACTTCCGATTGTTTATTCAATTAAATATATTGGAACAGAACCAAACTTTTTTCATATTCAGTAAAATTAACGATGGTTTCCGAATACTGAAATCAACCAATCATGATTTCTTATTACACAGTACGATTACCACACGCAAAGCTCATTTGAGAAGGTCATGCCGTTATTAAATTGCACGTCCGGGCGGGTCATTCTGTGAATGATGGAGAATGCAAACGTTATATTGTTTATCCTGTTTCAGGGCATGCTATACTTTGCCGCCATCACTGCCGAGTCACCCGAGAGCCCTACAGTTGGCTCTTTGCTTTCTCGTCAGTCATACTTTACAACGCGGGAAAATAAGCGCCTCAAGGGACATGTCGTCAAACAGTTTAATTCTCCAAGTTTATTATCGTGCGGCCATCAATGTATGAGAAACGCGTGGTGTTCTTCTGCAAACTTTAAGATGTCGACCAAGGCGAACAGCCAAGGAACTTGTGAGCTAAACAAGCACAACAGCTCCTTCGTCAACGAAAATACAAAGTTTCATCACCAAAAGGGGGTCATTTTCTTGATGTTCCTGAAGGTAAATTAGATAATTTTATAAAAGATTTGCAAAATGAGTTTTATCTCAGTTTCTAATTGATAGATTAGCTTAGTTTTTTTTTCTTAGGAAAAGTCGACTCAATTGTAGTTCATTCGTGAACGGAAGAAATTTAAGGTTTCTCTCGCATTCCTCGAGACAGGTGACAAAATGCAATTTAGCAATTGCATTTTATATTTGAATAAGAAATTGTCTTTTAAAATTTTTGAACTGGCCATTTGATAAGCTAGGGATTTAAATCGTCATGTACAGTCCAAAATATGGACAGTTCAGTGACTTTGGCACCTGTAGCTGGAGTGAAAAAGCACATTCTATTAGTTTTTTAAACTAAACCATGTAATATCATAAAAAAAAACTTAACAAGTAAAATTTTAATTATTTAAGATATGCTCTGGTTGGATGGCTTATTTTTTCCGGTATGAGGCTATGTAAATACGGATGATATTACAACGTTAAGTTTCTTGCTTGATTTTATAAAATTAAATTCGATCTGGAAACAGCGAGTTTGTGTTCTTTTTTAAAAAAAATCCTACGACGGTCACCGAAACTAAAGTCTTTAAGGGGTGGCGTTTCTGAGTTGTTGGAAAGTAGTTTTTTTGCCTGTAACAGATTGAATGCAATATTAATATTAAAAAAAAGAAACAACAACGACAACAACAAAGATCGGAAGCAATTTCATTGGCGCACTGAACTTCCATCAGATTTAAACTAGTTAGGCAATTATGTTGCATCAATTAGTTTTTTGCACACCAAAGCTATGAAGCCCACCGCAGGTACCTTATTGACCTTATTTAAATTTCGAATCGAAAACTTGGAATGAAGTTTCTAATGAAAAACTCAAACGCGAAGTGACACACTATTAAAACTTTTATACAATGTTTTTTTTTTGAACAGTAACTAATAAAATAAATGAAATAATTAATTAAAATTTGGTGGCATGAAAGCTTGGTACAGTTTCTCATAAAATAAATCAAAAATAAAATTTCCGAAACTTGAATGTTTTGGGAGCAGTTTTTTAAAAAAGACGAAAGAGATGTTGTATTTTTAACAGAATCCGGAAGACTGCCCATAATATAGGTGCAGAGAAAGAAAAGACACGTTCACCGTATGTCACAGAGTTTACAGAGGGTCGTAAAGGGGGGGGGGGGGGGGGGGGGGGGGGGTCTCTGACACGATTCACGGACGAAAAATCACGGATCACGGATATTGAAGTTTCATTTTCCCGAATCACGAAAATAAGTACTCTTTTATCCTGTTCTTAAGCTACAAATAGTGTTTGAAGAAATCAAAATTGATTAAGAAATTACGAAAATAAGAAAGAAACATACTCTTTTATCTTGTTCTTACTCTACAAAGAGTGTTTGACGTTACGATAATTATACGGAGATCACATTTGAGGTCTCGCGTCTCAAAATCACGCAAAATAAAGTCAATAAAGTGGTGAAATCACGAATATCGGTTATTAATTCAAGCTCTTCACGTGTCACGCAAAACCTTCTGGTCACGGGTCACGAAGAATAAATTTATTAAATTCACGTTTCACGGGAAATAAAATCAGCTAATCACGCGTCACGAGAATACCCCTGTACGACCCTGTTTACAGTATGGACAGTAAAAAGTAGTTTACATGAGCGTTGGCTTCGTTGCGGTTGGTATTGTTGTAGGAGGGACGACAAGTAGGCTGAACAAAGTCCGTGGATTATAATCTGATGAGCAGCATATAATGCGTGATTCAACAGGTAGCCGGTGTAGTTCTCGAAGGGCAGGTTTGATGTGCTCGTATTGTTTAGTTCCAGTGATAAGGCGTGCTGCAGTGTTTTGATTATCCAGTTCCTCCTGTTTTGGGAGACAATAAAGGATACTATAACAGTAGTCCAGACGTGATGTTACTATAGCGCATTAACTAACAGTGTAAGATTTTCCTTCGTGAGGTATTTGCGAATGCGACCTATGAACCGGATTGTGTTAGTTGCTTTCTGTACACGTTTCGTTTCAAGGAAACAATTAACCGCAAACCTCGAAGTCATCATGAGTCATATTTTGAATTGAAAAAATATTTATAGGCAAAACACGTGCTCGCATTAGCAAAAAACAGAAAAACAAAACAAAACAAAACAAAAAATATAACAAGCAAGTTGATTGATCAGCTTTTAATACATCGCATTTTATCACTAAATAAAATGAGTGTCTCATCTGAACAGGTTGCAAGATACTAATAGGTTTGTGTCGCACAAAGGTGACAATCAATTTTTTGTGAATTTTTGCATGGGTTACCAAATTGGACTCTGGATTGAGCGGCCCGGTTTCAAGCCCTGGCAAGAGTTAATTTGTTTTATTCTTAGAAAAGACGTTAAACTTTACAGTGCTTATCTCTACTCAGGTGTATATTTAACAATTATCCAGATGCGAAATTGCCTGATACTTACAGTGTACTTAGCCGACGAGGTCCTAGGCCGAGTTGCCTAAAATCAGAAAAAAAAATATTCCGTAAAATTGATCAGAATAATTGTTTTATTGTGCAACAAATTGTCAATGAAAAGTACTTTACAGCTAAAAATACTGTGTTTATGCAGCGCTTTGCGATACTGACTTCTCTCTACTTTATAGGAATGCCGCCAGTTTGACAGTAACGGTACCTGCGCAACTACAAATACGGGACAAAAACAAAAAAATATGCTGGGTAAATCTGGACAAATTAAAGTAATATTCATGATTAAAACTTAGCAATGGTTGCTCGATGTTCATTTATTTTGGTTTATTTACGTTCTCAATGTGGGAGACACGGTGGCCAAATGGACTCCAGATAGAGCGGCCTGGATTCCAGCCCTGTCCGGGATAACTGTGTTGTGTTCCTGGAAAAAACAATTTTTTAAGACGGTTTCTGCTGAGCATTCGAGCAATAAAGACGAAAATTAACAAGCCCAAAAGAACTCGTAGCATAGTAACAGTTTGAATATGAAATGAATTTGGAGTTCTCCGTATGTTAGTTAAAACGGACGTTTAGTTCAAAAGAAAAATTAACTCGTATGTTGAGCATTTTTACGAGGTTTGACATTGACTTTCTCTAGAATGCTTCAGAATTTAACCGCAGGATCCCTTGAGGAAATGAAATACAGTGAGATGTTTCAAACAGGATACAAAATGTTGCCGTGCCTTGAGTAGAGTTTTGGAAATTAATTTTTGCACTTATTGCTCGACCTTCCAGCGGAATCCGTCAAAAATCTCATAGTGCCTCGATCCAGGAAGATACTGAAATGGGTTGAGGGAAACTGTGGAGTAACCCCGTAATGGACTAGCATACCATCTGTGAGGGTAGCACCCTGGTGGCTTCCAACTGTAGCTGAAACCAGGATAAGCTAACTCGCTCCGCAGTTTGAGTCGAATGCGACTTTACTTCACAAATAACAGGTTTCTTACATCACTGCTCACAATGTGTACTTTTCCTTCTTCAATTCAGGAAAGAGCTGCCAGGACATTAAGAGAGTATTCCCGCATGCTTCTGATGGAATGTACCGCATACAGCCTGATGGCGGGCACAACATGTCCTGGGCATACTGTGATATGACGTCATTTGGCGGGGGATGGACAATGTGTTACTCAACCAATGGCATAGTGGATCTAAAACAGGAAGTGACGTATTATGAGAGTTTGCCTTATGGAAAGAATGGTTACAGAACTGACTGTAATAACATTCCGGTAAACATGCTTTTATGGCTTCTTGTTCTTATGGGTATCTCCTTTTTTAGCTGCAAGAGTATTCCCCAACTTCCATGTTGTGAAACCTGACTTTGCAACATTTAATCGCGTGCCAGATCTTTATTCTCTGAGAGGAGAGCCTTTGCTGGGTAAAATCAATTCATTTTATGCTCTCACACAGTTGGTTTATGAAACTTAAGTGGCTGTCCACGTAAGAGCGGCCCGACGAGTTTGGGGTCGTGAGTAAACCTTCCCTTTATTTTTTGTGAGTGAAAAGGACTTCATGTGAAATGATTAAAATCGAACTAATTTTTTCCGAAATCTTTTTCTGAGCTTCGCTACAGGACAAAACTTATTTTTCTGTCTGAGGGCGGTTTTCAGGCTAATTCGATGGCCGAAATTGGGTACTTTTAAAAGCCGCGCTTGTTCGAAACGGATCAATATCGCTAAATACTACACAGTACATTACAATAAGTTGCATTTGACTTGTGCTATGAAGGAATATGGAATAATTTGACCAAAAATTAAATTAACTTAATAAGATCAAAGACAACCCTGTTTGCGGTATGTTTTATCGCTTGACAAATTCCTCCAAAGTAAAAGCTAAAATCTCCGAAGCGGTACAAAAATCACAAGTAAAATGCACTTCACAGCGAAGATCTAACCTTATTCTTACAGAAAATAAAGTCAAAGGTCCGGGTATCGTTCTGCGTTGGACGCGAAGAAACGTTTTTAAGAGGTCGTTTTGGCAATATTTACATTCAGAATTACCCGTTTGACGGTCTATACGCAAATGCGAATGATTAGATAGATATTTTTCCAGCAGCGCAGTATCGTGTCATACATTGTCAGATTAACGAATACTTGTTGCCTTTTAAGCCTAGTAAAGTTTGTACAAATAAAAACGGCATAAAATGTCATAAATAGGAATTCTTCATCTACTCGTACAATATGCAAATTATGCTCATTTACAACGAGTTGTCGATTTCAGCCATGTCAAATCTCAAATATTAAAATTCATTTCCTTGCCAACGCACGCTTATTTCTTCTTGAGTCTGGAGACTCAGCAAATGGAGGCCCTCAAATTAAAGATCTAACCTCACTCTGACAGAAAATACAGTCAAAGGTCCGGGAATAGTTTTGCGGTGGACGCAAAGAAACCTTTTTTGTAGAGGTCGTTTTGGGAATATTTACATTAGAATTAGTCGTTTGACGGCTTTAGCCCAACGCAATAGCTCAAAATCTTGTTTTGCATCCTCAGAATAACATTTTTGTCGTTTTAGCTTTTTTCAAGTTTGTGTAAAGCCGATAAGGTCGATATGCAATTGTGCTTATGCCCAGAGGGTTGTCGATTTCAGCTAAGCTAAAATCTCAAATACCATGTAGGCACGGAAGCATACCGGTTTCCACCGTTTCATGGAAATCGGTCAACATCCTGTCCGAGTTATTCAAAATACCCGAAAATGTCACTTCGAGGAGTCAAAATCTAAAAATTTTTCCGGAGGCGTCCTCCTAGAGACTCGTACTTTTGGCACTCGCTCGTATAATCAGAAAACAGTCACCATGTTTTCTGAATACGATAAAATACTCATTGTTCTCAAATGCAATCCACCTTCAGCTTGGAAACGCAGCAACTGGACGCATTTTGTTTCCACATGTCTGAACACAGATTTACCATCCTATGTTTGTGAGGTCGCAGCATGCCCCGTTTGATTATTTTTAACTTCCTAAGTCGGCTTTTACTGCTGTGCATTTGCAACAAAATGAATTAGAAATATATATATATATTCGCAATGTTTAAGTTTGTTTTTATGCAGTTTTTTGGGCGAGTTGAGGCGTGCGAGAGCAGTTCTATGAGTTTGTTTTCGACTCGTGTATGGAATACTAATATTTACTCAAGGCGTGCAACTTCTACATCCAAGAATCAAGAATCGCCAGCAAAATGTAGCCGAAAAAATATCTTTTTTCTATTCGCTTACGCTTTGGTGAGAGTTCCCAGTCCTCGAAAGAACAGTCTTTGACTATAAACTGGCCTAATTTGAGTCCGATCAGTTCGCGGATAGTTCTTTGAAAGCGCGCTGGATTAACAAATTAGATCGAAAATTTGCCGATTTACTATGATCTGTACCAGTAGTTGTATAATTTATGCAATTTATGCAGTTTTCGCTGAATTTCGTCAAAATTACTGCCTATGCTCGCCCCGGCCAGAAAGCAGAACGTGCTCCTCTACAAAACCTCATCTGGGGCACCCCAAAGAAATACTTCGGAAATCTCGACCGCAAAGCCTAAGACACCGTGAAGTGGGAAATTAATTTGACCTAATTAATACGCACTGAATATAGAAAACATAGGATGGTAAGCCTGTGGTCTGAAGAGAAAGAAAACATGGAAATTCGCATTTACTAGTATTATGTTTTTAAATTACATTCTAGCAATACTTGTTGGCTTAACACTAGAGCTTGTAAGTATAAATTTAAGTATAAGTACACTTGAAACCTACTTTGAGTGTGAAGGCGCAAAATGTACTCACTTGAACTTTGCTTATACCCTGGATACATTCGTAATTCAAATCCCTATCTCGGTTAGCTGAAAGCGCTTTTGCAGACGAGAACAATCCCAAGTCCTACGGCGATTTCTTTGCCGAAAACCGCGTTCGCTTGTTCCTTTGTGTTGCTGCCGCCGACTCGTTAACAACGAGGCACCTATATATTTCTTTGAGTTCAAAGTATATAACGACAAAATAAATAGGAAACTACTTAAACTATTTTCCTTTACAAAGGCCTCGTGATTTTACTGGCAAGCAATCGTATTTGTGATATGCATGAGTGATTTTACCGCGATATCGAAGGCTTGTACTTGAAGTAATATAGTTTGTCATAGGGGCGGATCCAGGATTTTTCTTAGGAAGGGGTGCACATATTTTTTTTTGGCAGAATACCAGTTGTATTAGAAAGCCGCCCGGTCATTTCAGAAGGGGGGGGGGGGGATGCGCACCCCCTGCACCCTCCCCCTAGATCTGCCCTTGTGTCATCAGGTGTGAAGCCAAGTTTTCTTAAGTGCGACTTGTGATTTTCAAGTGCACTTGAGTCAAGTGCTTACTTGAAACTACCTTTCGGTCTTGTCGCGTGCACTTGTCTGCTATTTTCCTACAACCTGTCGCGAAATAGCTGTATATCATAGCCAACGTACATGATTTTCTACCCTTTCCCGCTGTACAAAGTGTTCAAATGGCGTTCAGATTCCGGAATGTGTTTTGATATTGCGGAAGCAAGCTCGTAAGGATGGTTCGAGCTACAGGAAGTATTCTTCGGCTCCTTTGAAAAAGATATGTTATATACCATGGTCACAAAGTAGCCAGCTACTTGAGCTGAAATAAGACCCATTCACATTTGAAGTAAGACTCAAGTATACTTGAAGTCTACTTACTACGCTTGTATGAACCCACTAAATGTGGGTACTAGCTATTACTCACGTCATCCAACAGTAATGCCAAAAACTTCTATCACTTCTCGTGCGATTCTCGCAGTCACTACTTGGTCACTTTTTACACCTTTCTACTTGCCTTTGATCTAGACAATGGCATGCTCTTTGGCCAGTTCGCGCTGCGTAATATTTTCTTTCGTTTAGTAATATTGCCTCAAGTGAGCCGTAATGTCACTGTTACATTCACTAAGAGGTACCAACTTGCTTTTTCCTTTAAATTCTACACATCCGCTTTCATTCTTTAAAGACATGAAACAAGAACTTCAAAAAGCAATGTATCATACTCTGCGGAATGTTGATTGCGTGACAACTCTTAGCATATAAAAAAAAAACTGTGAGGGCTATCACGGAGGGCTATCACGGATAACATCTGCACGTCATACGACAAAAGAAGATATGAAACATACTCAAAACGAAGGGATGCTCGCCGTAAAAGGGCGACGGACAGTTAAATATAAACTGTGTTATACCCGTTCGCGGGTGCAGGCGCTTATATCTTAGCATGACTTATTATAACATTGGGAAGGAAACCGAAAAGGAAATCGAGTTGAATTACGTCTTTTAAAAGGACTCCAGTTGCTCCAAACTCAAGAGGAAATACTTTTGAAAGGAAATGAATTTTAATATTTGAGATTTGACATGGCTGAAATCGACAACTCGTTGTAAATGAGCATAATTTGCATATTGTACGAGTAGATGAAGAATTCCTATTTATGACATTTTATGCCGTTTTTATTTGTACAAACTTTACTAGGCTTAAAAGGCAACAAGTATTCGTTAATCTGACAATGTATGACACGATACTGCGCTGCTGGAAAAATATCTATCTAATCATTCGCATTTGCGTATAGACCGTCAAACGGGTAATTCTAATGTAAATATTGCCAAAACGACCTCTTAAAAACGTTTCTTCGCGTCCAACGCAGAACGATACCCGGACCTTTGACTTTATTTTCTGTCAGAATAAGGTTAGATCTTCGCTGTGAAGTGCATTTTACTTGTGATTTTTGTACCGCTTCGGAGATTTTAGCTTTTACTTTGGAGGAATTTGTCAAGCGATAAAACATACCGCAAACAGGGTTGTCTTTGATCTTATTAAGTTAATTTAATTTTTGGTCAAATTATTCCATATTCCTTCATAGCACAAGTCAAATGCAACTTATTGTAATGTACTGTGTAGTATTTAGCGATATTGATCCGTTTCGAACAAGCGCGGCTTTTAAAAGTACCCAATTTCGGCCATCGAATTAGCCTGAAAACCGCCCTCAGACAGAAAAATAAGTTTTGTCCTGTAGCGAAGCACAGAAAAAGATTTTGGAAAAAATTAGTTCGATTTTAATCATTTCACATGAAGTCCTTTTCACTCCCAAAAAATAAAGGGAAGGTTTACTCACGACCCCAAACTCGTCGGGCCGCTCTTACCTGGACAGCCATTTAACTACCCTAAGCACTCGTTCCCTCAGTTGGGTTCTCCATCATTTCAATTGCTTTCTCGACTGCACAACCGTTTTCGTCGGATATATATTTTGAAAACGTTAACAGTCAAAGTGTTTCACTTTATCGCCAACGCACGCGATACAGCAGTTTCTCTGAAAACTAATCGTGTTTGTTTAATAACTAGAAAAAGATGAAGCAAGTGAAGAAAAGGACCTTATAAAACAACATGACAGCATGAATTTAGGTTTTACATAACTTTTGCTGCGTTGCTAGTTTTGAATATGTTTCACTTTGTTTGCAGTTCCGCGAGATTCTTTTTGTGGACGAAGCAACAGGGCAAAAAGCCTTTTTCACCTACAAGCTGAATTCCACTCTTGTAGCCGCAGCAAATTACCAGAAACAATTAGCACTGTGGCTAGGGAACGGCGTAGCAGACACCAGTTATGAATATCAGCTACTGATCTGCGATATGCCTTTCTTCTCTGGCTTCTTCATGTCCGGTTTGCGGGGAAGCTGCTATAAGAGATGTAATAATTGGTGCGGCGACGGAAACTCTCGCTGGTTCCGGTCAGCTGCTAGAGATTCCCCTTATAAAGGAGTCGCCTTCAACACTGATGCCGCTAATTCTCACGACAGTCGCCTTATCAGTGTAGGATTAAGATGATTCACACCCTAAAGGTCTTCAAGCGACGTACAGAAAGGCCAGAACTAGTTTTCGGAACTTTTAAAGGCACTTGGACTGTGGGATGTGGGATGAACCAAGCCCACCCCTTTGTGAATACGTCCAATCTAGACTAGCACCCAATAATTCTCGTCTCACAAGCTCATAACGTCACGATTTTTACGTCACACGATGGAGACTCGCTCTTTCCCAGGATCTTGCTCTTGCGTTAAGTTCGCTGTAGAGTGTACGCCCTAGAACTATAAGGTTCGCTTTAGTTAAGTCTTACGCTTTTGCAATACTGTACGTACTTTAATATAGTCATGCGAATAAAGCTTGTTGGTGTTGGTAATATTGAGTGTCCTAAAAGCCAAAGTAACCTACAGACAACCAAATGATAAACTTAACGCTTTAAAGAAAGAGTATCTTGCTGAATGATCACATAAACTAGATTCACAAAATTAAAAGTGTTTCTTAATGGGAGATTATAATATTGATCTGAAGAAATCTGAAGAAAATTGGCATGTTAATGATTTGCTTAATCAAATGTTCTCATCCTCGTTTTACCCACTAATATCACGGCCAACATGAGTAACCAAATCATGATCAAGTGCAACTCTTAGGGACGGACCATTATTTTTCTGGAGGGAGGTGGGGGATGAAAAATATTGAAAAAAATTGTTTGCAGGGCCTAAAAAGACAAAATAAATTGTTTGCAAACATCATATGTATTAAAAAAATAGTTTGCATAGAAGTCAGAGAAACTTTTTTTTTAATTTTTTAACGAAGACTAGTGAGCAGCACAAGGAAAGACTTCTTGTAGTTGTAAGCTTGTCGTTTATTTCCGCCGCGTTTCGTCTCTAACTGAGACTTCTTCAGGGAATGAATACAACTAGCAAAGAACAGCATATATAGCACATTCGCGTGCCTAGCTACAACTTCCCATGGAAGTGAATAATAACTAAAATATGCTGTAAACGAACGTTACAGAAAATGCGTTAATACATAAGTTATTGCGTGTTGTTATATTTTGGGGGCCATAGGATTAGCGCTAATCGCTAACGTTCGTTTACAGCATATTTTTGTTTTTATTCACTTCCATGGGAAGTTGTAGGGAGGTACGCGAACAGAATAACAAACGAAAGTAAACCTTTGATTAGAACAGGATATAGGGCAAATAAATAAAAACACTGTACAACGAATGCTTGAAAATTTAGAAAAAGAAAATTGGCGTGATGTCTATGAAAGTCAAAACACTCATGGCGCATGTAATAGCTTTTATGATAAACTCTATGATATATGACAAATGCATTGATATCATATAAAAAAAACATAGAATTGCAAAGAATTGGAAAATACCATGGATCACAAACGGTATTTTAATTTCTTCGAAAAGAAAAAAATAGGCTAAATTAAAATGAAACAAATAAATTTAATAACTACTTTGTTAATGTTGGATTAAGAATTTGGCTGAAGAAATTCCAAAAAATAAAGTTAAATGTATCACCTACTTAACGAAAGGAGAATATCTGGATTCTATCTTTATAGATGCAGTTACAGAAAACGAAGTTGAAAATGAAATAAGTCAATTAGCAGGAAATAAATCTTGTGGGGGTGATGGAATACCGCCAAAAATTGTACGAAAAATATTCCCTTACATAGTTAAACCTTTTATATGTTTAATCAATCACGGTTTCTTTCTGGTTTAATGCCAGAACAACTGAAATTGCACTAGTTACTCCAATATTTAAAGCAAATAATAAGGAACAGTTTACAAAATGTTTAACTAATTTCAGTACTTTCATGCTTTAATAAAATATTAGAGAAGCTTATGTACAAGAGATAAGTTAAAGGGACTTTGTCACGGATCTTAACAGATTTTTGAACAACCAAAATTTATATTTGCGTCGAAGGAAACCAAAAAATAATAGTCCATTTTTATTAACAATTGCTATATTAGAGCACCTAAACTGTCAACAAGCGTCTTTAGCTGCAGATGGCTATGATGGAAATGGATTGCAACTTGAAAAGTTTAGCTAAACTTTTCGAGTTTTTTCCGCATGTCTACAAAAATCGATATTTTAAAGCCGTAGGTAGATTTCTATCCACATATTAAGCTTATAAATATCTTCCCTTAGATGTTCAAAGTTAGTGATTTTCATGGGTTAAGTTGCCTACCACTAATTTCACAACAGTTTAACAGCTCCTTTAAGTATCTTGATAACCACCAAATACTCTTTCATAGACAATATGGCTTTAGAAGAAAACACTCAACTAATTTAGCAACATTAGAACTTGTAAATAAAATACTGCAATCTACAGATAGCAACGAATATAATATTGCGTTTTTTTGGATTTTGCTAAAGCGCTTGACACGGTTAATCATTAAATTCTATTAGCGAAGCTCGAGTATTATGGAATAAAAGGGATAGCCTAAGAGCGGTTCAGAAACTGCTAGCAACAGAACACAAATTATTAAATTTAAGACAATCAGTTCAGATAGCTTAACAATTAAATGTGGTGTGCCTTAAGGATCAGTGTTAGGATCCTTACTCTTTCTCATCTACATGAATGGCATTTGTCAGAGCTCTAATATTCTAAATTTCATTCTCTTTGCGGACATTAAAAACATATTTCTTAATGATGAAAATAAACAATATTAATATATATAATACCATGATTCAAGAACTAATTAACGTGAATTGAGAGCTCTTTATTACAGGGTTGGACATTATAGAGCTCGCCCACTCGTCCAGGCGAGCGTGAAAACTGTCGGGCGAGTACAGATCCCCGATCACTGGCACGTTATGGCGAGTACGATTTTCAGCTTTCTACTTTCCATTTTGAAATTTGCAACAAACCTTGCGCTTTGTCCCAAACTAATTTCAGGTTCGCAAACATACATACAAAAATAGCTCTTCTTGGTAATCGTTAAATGATGAAGAGACACTGTATATTTGAACTCACTTAGTCTTAAAATGTGGAGATTTCTCCCTTTGTTTGTGTGGACCTAGGAGACTGGGCGAGTGAAAAATTATCTGGGCGAGTGCAGCTCGAAGGTCGCTCGCCCAAATGGCGAGCGCTCCGAAATTTTAGTTTCCAGCAATCTAGACAGTGGCTCGTTATGTCACGAGTCTCAAACGTTTTGAGATTCGTGACATCTGTAATTCGTGAACAGAATTTTCAGTTTTGTACATCATGTTATAACAGAGGACTGTGACAGCGAACTGCAACTGGATGTCTTGAGTCGTTACTGATTGAAAGGAAACATGGCAGGTGTCTGCTGCAAACTTATCTCATGTCAACATGTGCCTTGGAGTTGGCTGGCTGGCTGGCAGAGGTAGCGCACACATTGTTATCGGGAGTGGTTGTCGTATTAAATAAACAGGTTTTTTCACTGCGTGTTTCATTAGTAATTTCAGTCCACGGTTTTTATCGAGTCTTATGCGCATGCGCATTAGACTCTATGTAGTAGAAAAAAGCTGTTAGCAATCCCAAGGGAATGATTTGGGATCGATAATCGCTCGGTGTAATTGTGCTTAAACAATAGCCCGCCTCAGGAAGCAAGGATGTTGTTCAAGAAGCAATGGTCGAACGGAGCTCGAGCACGATACGCACTTGCTTGTAAAAGAAATTGTCATGTATGTAATTGGAATAAATGTTTTACAGTGCAAAATAATATGAATCCTCGTTTTCAAGTGTGAAGCCACTGAAAATGTTCTCCTTCCAGCTGCATGTTTTTTTTATAATCCCTGGGAAACGCAACGTGAAACCGACATCTTTTGATGACAAAAAATCCGGAAGTGACATTTGTGTTCATAAACAAAAAATAACTTTGAAAACTCAGAGACTCAAAGGACAGTGCAGAATGCGACAGTAAGGCACTACCTCTCTGGAACCTCTATTTTCATTCGCCCGCTGTAAACACTACCTCTATTGTTATTCAGGGCTAGGGGCATTGTTATGACCTGCTATCTATTGTTTTAGGAACCAATGAAGTCACTCGTTCCGAGAGGTAGTGGGCGACCCCGCGAAGTAGCTGATTAATTAAAATATGGTGATTTATGTAGTTTGTTTGTTTATCTTATTTCACTTTGTGGTTAAAACGCCAGACGTGATACTAATGCTTATCTTTACTACCGTAACACAACCTTTCTCGTTTGCAACATGATATTTGTTTTTTTCTGCAAAACACTGTAACCCGATACTTTTGTTTTTCACTTCAAAGTATGTCAAATGATACTTCTGTTTTCCTTTCAAACATACTTTTTCTACTATTTTGTTATTATTCATTATTTTAACTATTAAATTATTGTTGGGACGAAGAAACCAGAAAACTAAAATTCCCGTGAATTGAAACTTCAGCTGGTTAAAATTCGATTCCTTCACACGCTTCTGAATGCCTCGAAATCCCAAGCAGCTTCCGGTTGTCTGAGCTGTCAAACTTGTGGCCAATCAGCACAATCCCTAATAGGTTGTCTCGTTTTTCCGCTTGACTGAGTTTTAACACGATGTGCGATGTTTCAATCCAACTGGCACGAAAGTCGTTTCTCGAAAAGTAATAGACGGATCAAATAAAAAAACATAACTTTCAAAGCGCAGCACAGCTGAAATATTCGTTTTATGGTTGATAGAAAATTTGCGCCAAAAATCCCGGTACAATTTTTTGCATATTTAATTACGAAGGTACTGTGTCTGATATATACCAGAGCTCTACAATGAGAAGCTGTTGTTCCTTTTTTTTCACGAACATTGCAAGTTCGATGGCAGTTGCTTTACTGTCAATAATAAAACCAGTTGAAACACTGATGTTTTAAATTAATTAACACAAAGGTTTTCTTGGTTTATGAAGAATAGAGAATTATTTCATACAGAGCACTGCGACGCCATAAAGTCTACTTTAATTAACTGCGGTTTTAACTTGGCACCACGAAGTCTGCAACAATCGTACCGCAGTGAAAGGCATGTGACGTCCAGGAGAGTTCAAGGCTATAACCTAGACTTATCTTCTGCGCATGCGTTTACTGCAAAGTTTCCTGTTCATGGGAGAATAGTACCACAAGGACAACGTGGGGCTTTCAGAAACAAATATATAGTTTTTGTGTTCTTCATGTAAGAGTAACGCGTTTTACATAGTGCATACAGTCGGGTACTCCCCACTCCTCACCCACTGCATAAGAATAATTATTTAATTAATTAATTGATTTAGTATAGGTAATCACATGATTTCGAGTGCAATTTGGGTTAATTTAGCACTCGTAAATTTTTCAAACGCTAACAAAATTGCACGAGCCCGTAGGGCGAGTGCAATTTGTAGTCTTTGATAAATTTACGAGTGCTGATTTATCCCAAATTGCACGAGAAAAATCATGTGATTACTTGTTAATAATACACATACAAAAATTTCTCTGCGACTGGATGACAAACAAGATGTGTTCGGTTGCTTACCTTTCCGAATCGTTGTTAAAACATTTCGGAGTTGCCAGGCTGTGTAAATCCAGATACTGCTATGGAATTTTAAAGCTCCCTGTCATGCATTATCAGGTGCTTTTATCCTGATTCAGTTACATGGGAATGAGCTGGAATGTGCGACTTCAATTCAGGCTTGTAATCTGCCTTCTTTATGAGCTGTCGCGAAAGAAAATCCTCGATTGGTAGCTTTCAGTAGTTTCGTGGAGCCTCTTTTGTGCTGCACAAACGTCCAGTTGCTAATACATTGGCTTATACACTGATAATTTTCGTTAAATCGGTCCAACTTTGCATCAATTGATGTTTTTGTTCTCTCCAAACCCTCCGACAGCGGCCGCCATTTTGTTTGGCGCGCTTTCGGGACTTCCTGTCAATCAATTTAATTTCAACTTTCTGCACTCAATTTCATCTTTTTGCACTCATTTTCAACTTTCTGCACTGTTTGGGATTAATTGACGTGCTCTCAGCCAATGAGCTTGCTGAAATTTTTGCATGTGTATTATTAATTACTTAATCAGCTATCCAGCCCCCACAACCATCACAATAGTGCATTCTGAACTAAAAATGGAAAATTAGATAAGATTTTAGTCAGCAAATTGATTGTTCAATTCAACTGAAGCAGGATTTCATTCACAGAATGCAACTTTCATTAAAAAAAGTTTTGTTTTCACCATGTAAGATTCAATCTAGAGCTTGAAAACAGACCAAACAAGACAGTGTAATCAAATTACATTTCGCGCGAAATTTGCATAAATATTAAAACTTGCCAAAATGTGGTTAAGATAGAATGAAAACTCGCTTTAATAGTTATTGAATTCTGATCTGATTGTTATTTCCATGAATTGACTATTTGAAAGCTGTTCTCAGTCATGAAAACAATACTCTTTCATTCAACTGCTTGCAGTGTTTAATAGACGTGAAAATATTTCGCTTAATTAAATCACATTTTGCACGCAATGTTTTCTTTGCTCTCCTGTGTCGAAACGTTTAAGGAAATTGAAATCTATGTTGAGTAGTATTGCATAAATTGCAAAGGAATTGAAAAAATATATATTTTGGCTTATTTTATTTTGATTTTGATATTTAGAATACTGAATAAGCGGCTGTATCTTGTCTATCTATGGGGCGGACCATTATTTTTTTGGAAGCTGGGGGATGAAAATTTTTCCAAGACAAACAATTTTTTTTCTTTATCGTTGTCTGTGAAAACATTTTTTTCCGGTGTCGTCTTCCTGCAAACAACTTTTTTCATGCCTGCAAACAAATTTTTCAGGATTCCCCCCGCCCCCTCTAAATCTGTACGATCTTCCTATGGTCTACAACGCACTAATCTTTTAACATGGATCGATGGACTCAAACCCTAAGTAACATGTTTTTCCTATTCAAATATAACATTTCGTCAACTTTCTAAATATATATACTTAAGAGAACAAATATTATCGACTTCTTCTGAACCACTGTTGCTACCAAACCTCTACTACACCTCTTGCTTTATGCCGTAAATACCGAAACTACTTCAACATATTTCAACCGCACTAACTGAATCCATAACGCATTAGACTCATGTACCCACTGGCTACTATTTTTTGAAATTTAAGCAAGGCTCCTGAAATAGCAAGGATCCTTCAATTATTTTTTATTAACTTTGGTATACAATAAATTACTTCCGATTGTTTATTCAGTTAAATATACTGAAACAGCACCAATCTTTTTTTCTTCATATTAAGTAAATTAAAATTAACGATCGTTTCCGAAGACAACCGAGCACCTCCGAATACTGAAATCAACCAATCATGATTTCTTATTACACATTACGATTACCACACGCAAAGCTCATTTGAGAAAGCCATGATGCCATTAATAAATTGCACGTTCGGGCGAGTCATTCATTTTATTCCACTCCCGAAGCTGGCTTCTGTGAATGATGGAGAATGCAAACGTTGTGTTGTTTATCCTGTTTCAAGGCATGCTATACTTTGCTGCCATCGCTGCCGAAACACCTGAGAGCCCTACAGCTGGCTTTTTGCTTTCTCGTCAGTCATACTTTACAACGCGGGAAAATAAGCGGCTCAAGGGACATGTCGTCAAACGGTTTAATTCTCCAAGTTTATTATCGTGCAGCCATCAATGTATGAGAAACGCGTGGTGTTCTTCTGCAAACTTTAAGATGTCGACCAAGGCGAACAGCCAAGGAACTTGTGAGCTAAACAAGCACAACAGATCCTTCGTCAACGAAAATACAAAGTTTCATCACCAAAAGGGGGTAATGTTTTTGATGTTCCTGAAGGTAAATAAGATACTTTATAAAACATTTGCAAAATGATTTTTATCTGAGTTTCTAATTGATATATTAGCTATTTTTTCCTAGAAAAAGTCGAATCAATTGTAGTTCGTTCGTGAACGGAAGAAATTTAAGGTTTCTCTGCCATTCCTCGAGCCAGGCGACAAAATGCAGTTTAGCAATTGCATTTTATATTTGAATAAGAAATTTGATAAGCTAGGGCTTTCTATCTCTATCTACCGTCCAAAATATGGACAGTTCGAATTCAGTGACTTTGGCACTTGTAGCTCAAGTGAAAAGGGGCATGATGCATACATTCTATTAATCTTTTTTTAAAAAAAAACGTTTAAGACGGAATCCATCAGGACGTCGAGTAATATTTATTTACGTTGGACAAAAATCGAGTACCAGAATAATTTAAATCCTATTGCGTTATTTTCTACCCTAAATAAAAGGTAAAGATGTAAGTTATTATCATTGATAACACCAACAACAATTTCTTATCAGAGTCTTAGAAAATGAATTTCAAAGTTCACAAGCTATAGGGAAATTCTCACGTGCAGCCATTTTGTAAAATCGTCTTTTGGGCCGATTCGCACTAGCGGACAAGTTTTAAATGTCATAACATTTTTGACAAAAACAAAATTGTCGCGACAAGTCAGAGACATTTTGAAGAAAACAAAAGGTGTAATTATTATTACAATAGCCCTGCACGTGCTTCTGGCATCCTTGTACATTTCTCGGCACGGTCGTCTTGTGCAAACATCAAATAATCAGGGAGGTCCACGTGGTGAAAAATTTTAAAACGATTTGCATTTTGAAGTGTGCGTGAAGTGATGTTTTTGTGTTGACCTGCGGGGAAAATGTGGCAAGTAAACTATTTCTTTTCCCCTCCATTTATCGGCACAAACTGGTTCCCTCCGCATTCATTTGTTCCAACTCCGGTATTACCATCCTTCCACGACCTCACCGCGGCACACAAACATGTTTTGCTGCCTTCCGCGGAAAAAAATTTGCCTGTTGCTTTTTAGTACAATCCAGACCAATCACAATAGCCAATCAACAACGTATTGTTATCTGGTATTATGAGGGGCGTTGGAATGCGACTTGTCATGACTTGTCCTGCCTTGAGGCAGGACATCGGCCCCTTTGAAGATTTGTCCGTTTTGACAAAATTTGCACTTGTCCAACAAGTCGTTCGCACTTGTTTTTGCGATTGTTTGACAAAATGTATCACGCGTGCAACGCGGACCAATCATAAGACAACTGCTTCTTTGTTTTCCTGAATTGTTTGACAAGTTCTAGGTCTCAAAAAATGTATTCGCACTTGTTTTCTGTAACAAGTGACACACAAGTGATGAAATCTACCAATTGTTACAAAATTTGTCCGCTAGTGCGAATTGGCCCTTTAAGCGATTCAGTGGAATTCAGTGAAATTTCAAAATTTGTTTTCGGTGTTTGGTGTTGTTAGAAAAGATTTCTTTTGATAAGATATTTGAAGCAGTACCACAAAAGTTTGCAATAAGGTGTAAATAATTTTGGTACAATTAACAATTTCTTATCAGAGCCTGAGAAAATGAAATTTAATGTTCACAAGCTATAGGCAAAAGCTCGCGTCTTTTAAGAGATTTAGTGGAATTCAGCGGAACTTCGAGATTGGTTTTCGATGTTTGGTGTTGTTAGAAAAGATTTCTTTTGATAAGATATTTGAAGCAGTAACACAAAAGCTTGCAATAAGGTGTAAATAATTTTGGTACATAATTTTGTCCAAAAACTACTCGAAGTCCTGGCGGATTCCGTCTTAATATCATAAAATAATAGTTTTAAAATTGAAATGGTGATTATTTAACAGTATGCTCTGCTTGGATGGCTTATTTGTCCTGTATGAGGCTATGTAAATACGGATGATATTACGTTAAGTTTCATGCTTAATTTTATAAAAATAAATTGGATCTGGAAAGAGCGACTTTGTGTTCTTTTTTTAAAAAATAGCCTACGAAGATCACCGAAACTGAAGTCGTTAAGGGGCCGTTTCTGAGTTGTTGGAAAGTAGTTATTTTGTCTGTAACAGATTGAATGCAATATTAAACAAAAAAAAAAACAATATTACCCTGCAACAACGATCGGAAGCAATTTTATTGGCGCACTGAACTTCTATCAGATTTAAGCTAGTAAAGTAAATATTACGTCACATCAATCAGTTTATTGCACAACAAAGCTATTAAGTCCATGACAGGTAGAGTATTTAAATTTCAAATCGAAGAAGTTGCCTAAAATCAGACGAAATGATTCCGCAAGATTGAGCAGGATAATTGTTTAATTGTTCAACAAATTGTCAACGAAAAGTATTTTACAGCTAAAAACATTGTTTGTGCAGCGCTTTGCGATACTTCGGACGAATTGTTGCAACCTACGTATATCGCAGGAGATCTTAAAGGGGCAGCCTCTCCAAGATAAAGTCTACTTGAAATCCAGTGAAGGTGTTGGTATTAATTGGAAATCCACTTATAGTTGCCTAATCTTGCTAAAATGCAATGTAATAGTCATGAAAGTTGTCTAAACGAACGTGTAGGAAAGAAATGGTCTAAAACTTAAAAACGTCTGACCGACGTTTTCAAGTTTGACAGTATTTCTTGGAAGAAAACAAATTAAAAAGCCATTGATTATGGTTAGCTTACATCTTAGAGAGTGAATTGTTTGCCTTTTTTGCCGTTTTTATTGATCAGTGAGTGCACCTTAATCTACCAGCATAGTTTAGACAAAAACTTAGAAGACCTCTCATGATACTACCCCTGTAAATACTGCATGTTAGTAACCTGCGATGGAGTGGCACCCCATCAAGAGAGATAAACAATTTGATTCATCCTACAAAAACATGCACCTTGATCCACCAGCTGGTTCCTAGAAGGATTTTATTTTTAATTTTTGTTTCATTACTTTATAGGAATGTCGCCAGTTTGACAGTAACGGTACCTGCGCAACTACAAGAACGGGACAAGAACAAAAACATATGCTGGGTAAATCTGGACATATTAAAGTAATATTCATGAATAAAACTTAGCAATGCTTGCTCGATGCTCATTTATTTTGGTTTATTTACGTTCTCAATGTGGGAGACGCGATGACCAAATGGACTCCAGATCGAGCGGACTGGGTTCTAGCCCTGTTGCTGAAACCGGGATAAGATAACTCGCTCCGCAGTTTGGGTCGAATGCGACTTTACTTCCCTAATAACAAGTTTCTTACATCACTGCTCACAATGTGTACTTTTCCTTCTTCAATTTAGGAAAGAGCTGCCAGGACATTAAGAGAGTATTCCCGCATGCTCCCGATGGAATGTACCGCATACAGCATGATAGCGGGCTCAACATGTTCTGGGCATACTGTGATATGACGTCATTTGGCGGGGGATGGACAATGTGTTACTCAACCAATAACACAGTGGATCCAAAAACGGAAGTGACGTATAACGAGAGTTTACCTTATGGAAAGAATGGTTACAGAACTAACTGTAATAACATTCCGGTAAACATGATTTTATGGCTTTTTGTTCCTGCGGGTATCTCCTTTTTTATGCAAGAGTATTCAAAAATTCCATGTTGTGAATCCTGACATTGCAATATTAATCTCGTGCCAGATCTTTATACTCTGAGAGGAGAGCCTTTGCTGATCTTTGCTGGGTAAAATCAGTTCATTTTATGCTCTAATACGGTTGGTTTATGAATCTTAACTACCCTAAACCCTCGTTGCCTCAGTTGGGTTCTGCATAAGTTCAAGTGCTTTCTCGACTGCACACCTGTTTTCCTGGTATATATATTTTGAAAACCTTAACAGTTAAAGTGTTTCACTTTATTGTCAACGCGCGCGATACAGCAGTTTCTTTGAAAACTAATCATGTTTATTTAATAACTAGAAAAAGACGAAGCAGGTGAAGAAAAGGACCTTATAAAACAACATGACAGCATGAATTTAGGTTTTACATAACTGTAGCTGCGTTGCTAATTTTGAATATCTTTTACTTTGCTTGCAGTTTCGCGAGATTCTTTTTGTGGACGAAGCAACAGGACAAAAAGCCTTTTTCACCTACAAGCTGAATTCCACTCTTGTAGCCGCCGCAAATTACCAGACACAATTACCAGCACTGTGGCTAGGGAACGGCGTAGCAGACACCAGTTATGAATATCAGCTACTGATCTGCGATATACCTTTCTTCTCTGGCTTCTTCATGTCCGGTTTTACTTCCTGCTGTAAGAGTTGTATTAATTGGTGCGGTGACGGAAATTCTCGCTGGTTCCGGTCAGCTGCTAGAGATCACCCTTTTAAAGGAGTCGCTTTCAACACCGATGATGCTAATTCTAAAAAGAGTCGCCTTATCAGTGTAGGATTAAGATGATTCACACTCTAAAGGTCTTCAAGCGACGTACAGAAAGACCAGAACTAGTTTTCGGAACTTTTAAAGGCACTTGGACTGTGGGACGTGGGATTAACCAAGCCCACCCCTTTGTGAATACGTCCAATCTAGACTAGCACCCAGTAATTCTCGTCTCACAAGCTCATGACGTCACGATTTTTACATCACACGATGGAGACTCGCTCTTTCCCAGGATCTTGCTCTTGCTTTAAGTTCGCTGTAGAGTGTACGCCCTAGAACTATAAGGTTCGCTTTATTTAAGTCTTACGCTTTTGCAATACTGTACGTACTTTAACATATATAGTCATGCGAATAAAGCTTGTTGATGTTGGTAATATTGAGTGTCCTAAAAGCCAAAGTAACCTATAGACAACCAAATGATAAACTTAACGCTTTAAAGAGTATCTTGCTGAATGGTCACATAAACTAGATTCACAAAATAAAGTGTTTCTTAATGGGAGATTTTAATATTGATCTGCTTAAATCTGAAAATTGACACGTTAATGATTTGCTTAATCAAATGTTCTCATCCTCGTTTTACCCACTAATATCACGGCCAACATGAGTAGCCAAATCACGATCAAGTGCAACTCTTATCAGGGGCGGATCCAGGAATTTTTGATTGGGGTAGAGTCCAAACTTTGGTTCAGAAAGGACTGTTGAACTTTTTTCTTTTTTTTTTTTTGGGCGGGGGGGAATTAATTCTTCCCCCATCCCCTCCACCTCCCCCCCCCCCCCCTCCCCCGACCAGTTGCAGTTGTACGTTATAATTTTTTTGCCACCCTTGGAACCTTCTTTTCTTGTGCTTGTTAACAAAAATTGTACAGATTTCCAATCTCAATCTGTGAACGCTGGTCACCGTTCGCGAACAGATCATAAAAACCAAAAACTATTACATTTTTGAATATCCCTGGAATTTAGTTTAGCAGCAAAATGAAATGCGCGTTTCATTAAAAAAACAGCCAGTTAAAGAGTGATATACAATACTGTCGATGTCAGAATTTCAGTTTTAAACAAGCGTCAGGTCTGTTTGGGGAGGGGGGGGGGGGGGGGGGTCCGGACTCCCCCGGACCCTCCCCTGGATCCGCCACTACTTGTAGATAATATCAGAAGTCCATAACTAGAAGTCTACATCTTCAAGCAATTTGTTCAGCCAATCAAAGGCGCGAATTGAAAAATACTTCAATGTAATTGGCTACTTGTTCGCGGTTAAAAGTGTTTTAAAAATAGCCTACTTGCGAAAGACTATCTCAAGGCCTATTACCAGGGATGTAGACTTCTAGTTATGGACTTCTGATAATGTCTATGTGAATAACACAAAAGGAAATTATAAAAGTGGCTTACTTTTCAGTGACCTCTCTGATCACCTTCCCGTGTTCCAAATAACTAACAGAACAACAAACGAAAGTAAACCGTTGATTAGAACAGGATATAGGCAAATAAATAAAAACACTGTAAAACGAATGCTTGAAAATTTAGAAAAAGAAAATTGGCGTGATGTCTATGAAAGTCAAAACACTCATGACACCTGTAGTATCTTTTATGATAAACTCTACAATATAGATGACAAATGCATTGATATCATATAAAAAAACATAGACATGCAAAGAATTGGAAAATACTGTGGATCACAAACGGTATTTTAATTTCTCGAAAAACAAAAAATAGGTTGTATAAAGAATTTCTAGCTAAACCAACAATAGTAAATGAAACAAATTTTAAAAATTGTCGAAATAAATTTAACAAAATAAAGAAAGCTGCAAAGAAGTTATACTGTGATAACTAGTTTATTGAATGTAAGGCAACCTTAAGCCTTCTTGGAGCAACTTTTCTCCGGCACGAGGGACGTGTGAGATTTGAGCCATTAAATTAGTAACTTTGCTCTTCAGACATCCGTGCATTGCACCAACCCCGTACCCAGAGGGCGCTGCTCCCTTAATCAATGATATGCACCAGTGGCAGAGATCCTTAATTCTACGTCGGGTACTGAATATGGAATATGTCGAGCTTCGCAGCTGTTATTTATTTACCATCGTTACGTAGCCAACTAACGACTCTGAAAATGAATTACAAATTTCAAGTGTCCCTCCAGCGGGAATGAATTAAGAGCGCCTAACTATATCAAGTATGTATGAAGACGATGCTCAGAAATGGAAAGAAAGACTGAAATATATATTTCATGTCCAACACAAAATCTGAAACCTTCCTTATCTGCCGCCGCTCCTACGCCCTCCAGAAAGAAAACCATCTCCTTTCCTGTTATAGAATATTGGAAATAACAACGATTCCAGTAACGAACAAGCCTTCAAGGGCCCAAAAACAACACTACAAAACAAAATGGCTGCAGATAGCCAGGATGGCTTATGTGTTGGTCATGTATCATTTTACGATCGCTATGGTTTTGCTGTGTATAATCCAGGTTCTGGACTTGCAGAAGAAGATTGCAACAACCACGTCCCCAGGGCCTTTCAAAATGCCAACGAGCCGCCATTTTGAAAATCGTCGCGGAGAAGGCCCTGGGGACGAGGTTGAAGATTGCAGAGCTCATGAATATAAGTAAGAAAGTTATATGTCATCACAACATTGTACATTACGACGTTTTCATTTTCATAGAACAAATTGTGGAGCTGAACAAATTAAATTAATATTGAATTTCGTTTCCTGCAAATGTTGGACGGTAACAGAAGGCCGTTGATACGTTTTAATTTAATTTTACCCTCGTTCTATTTAGTAAAAACTCGAATGAAGAATATTTCAAAACAAGAGCATTTTGGTCAAAGATGCTTAAAAATGGGTGAGAAAATTAACTCTTTTCTCCAAAGCAGGTAAAATATGAAGAAATATGTTCAGAATAACCACCCTTATGCTAGAAAACAGTTGATAAATGGTACACATATTCCTCTACAGTCTAGCGGCAGGTATCATAAGTAGAGATTTAGTTAAAATACATAGCCAAATGAGTGTCGTAAAACCAAAACCAAAGTTATCACTCTAGCCAATCACAAAGCCACAGACAATCCAGGTAAAACAGAAGACAAGCAAGCGATCGATGGATTCGGCAAATATGGCAAGAAAAAACGGTGCAATGAGCAAGAAAAAGATAATGGAGCCTGGCACTAGCAGTACCAGAAAGACAATCGATAATTCTTCGGAAATTGTCCACGGCGACTGTGACGTCTTCGTCAGTTGCAAAAAACGCTCAAAACTTTCGACGCGAACTCACATTGTCGAATCAGATGACGACAACGAAATAATATTTCTGGACTAGAACCTTGGCAATGTTTTCGCAACATCTTTAATCTGTAAACAGTTTTCTGTTTTGTACATCATGCTATAAGAGAGGGCTGTAACAGTAAACTGCAACTACATGTCTGAATAGATGTTTCAGAAATCAAAGTCCGTTCTTTACTGATAAAAAGAAACACGGCAGGTTTTTTCCGCGATACGTTTGCATGCTGCAAACTGACATATCACATGTCACTGAACATGTACCTTGGAGTTTGCTGTCTGGCAGGGTTAACGCACACATTGTTATCGGAAAATGTTTGTCGTAGTAAAACACAAGTTTCCCACTGCGCGTTTCATTAGTAATTTCAGTCCATGGTTTTTATTTGAAATTTAAACAAGGCCCCAGAAATGGGTTTTAATAAATTGCTTCCGATTGTTATTTCAGGGTAATATTGTCCACAGTTAATTATATTGAAACAGCACCAAACCTTTTTTCATATTTAGTAAATTAGAATTAACGATGGTTTCCGAAGACTACCGAGCACCTCCGAATACTGAAATCAACCAATCATGATTTCTTATTACACATTACGATTACCACACGCAAAGCTCATTTGAGAAGACCATGCCATTAATAAATTGTACGTTCGGGCGGGTCATTCATTTTACTCCACTCCCCAAGCTGGCTTCTGTGAATGATGGAGAATGCAAACGTTATATTGTTTATCCTGTTTCAAGGCATGCTATACTTTGTCGCCATCGCTGCCGAAACACCTGAGAGCCCTACAGCTGGCTCTTTGCTTTCTCGTCAGTCATACTTTACAACGCGGGAAAATAAGCGCCTCAAGGGACATGTCGTCAAACGGTTTAATTCTCCAAGTTTATTATCGTGCAGCCATCAATGTATGAGAAACGCGTGGTGTTCTTCTGCAAACTTTAAGATGTCGACCAAGGCGAACAGCCAAGGAACTTGTGAGCTAAACAAGCACAACAGCTCCTTCGTCAACGAAAATACAAAGTTTCGTCACCAAAAGGGGGTTATTTTCTTGATGTTTCTGGAGGTAAATTAGATAATTTTATAAAATACTTGCAAAATCAGTTTTATCTCAGTTTCGAATTGATATATTCGCTGTTGGTTTCTTAGTAAACGTCGAATCAATTGTAGTTAATTCGTGAACGGAGGAAATTTAAGGTTTCTCCGCCATTTCTCGAGACAGGTGACAAAATGCAATTTAGCAATTGCATTTTATATTTAAATAAGAAATTGTCTTTTAATGTTTTAGAAATGGCCATTTGATAAGCTAGGGATTTTTATCACTATCTACCGTCCAAAATACGGACAGTTCAGTGACTTTGGCACCTGCCGCTGAAGTGAGAAAGGACATTGAATTTGATGCATACCACCTCATACCATTCTATTGATCTTTTAAAATAACCCATTTAATATCATGAAATAATAGTTTTAAAACTGAAATGGTGATTATTTAACATAATGCTCTGGTTGGATGGCTTATTTGTCCTGTATGAGGCTATGTAAATACGGATGATATTACGTCAAGTTTACGTCAAGTCGCTTAATTTTGTAAAACTAAATTGGATCCGGAAACAGTGACTTCATGTTTCCTTTTTTTCTTTCTTTTGAAAATAACCTTCGAACATCACCGGAACTTGAAGTCCTTAGGCGGCCGCTTCTGAGTTGTTGGAAAGTACTTTTTTGTCTGTAACAGATTGAATGCAATATTTAAAAAAAAAAAAACAATATTATCTTGCAACAACGATCGGAAGCAATTTCATTGGCGAAACTGAATTTCCATCAGATTTAAACTAGTCAGGGAAATATTATGTCACATCAATCAGTTTTTGCACAAAAAAGCTATTAAGCCCATGACAGGTACCGTATTTAAATTTCAAATCGAAGAAGTTGCCTAAAATCAGTCGAAATGATTCCGCAGGATAGAGCAGGATAATTGTTTTATTGTTCAACAAATTGTCAACGAAAAGTATTTTACAGCTAAAAAATTGTGTTTATGCAGCGCTTTGCGATACTTCAGACGAATTGTTGCAAACTACGTATATCGCAGGAGATCTGTTATGTTCGGATAACAGATAACAAGGACGTCCAGACCATATATGGGCATCGCACGAGCTTGTTGAATAATAAAAATGGATATCGGCGAATTGGTAGAGAAATGTGGCTTAAAGGGGCAGCCTCTCCAAGAAAAAGCCTACTTGAAATCCAATGAAGGTGTTGGTATTAATTGGAAATCCACTAATAGTTGCCTAATCTTGCTAAAATGCACTGTAACAAAAGTTGTCTAAAACTGGTGTGGCTAAGAAAGAAGCTAGTGGTCTAAAACTTGAAAACGTCAGACCGACATTTTCAAGTTTGACAGTATTTCTTGGAGGAAAATAAATTAAAAAGCCATTGATTATTGTTAGTTTACATCTTAGAGAGTGAATTGTTTGCCTTTTTTGCCGTTTTTATTGATCAGTGAGTGCACCTTAATATACCAGCATAGTTTAGACAAAAACTTAGAAGAACTTTCGTGATACTACCACTGTAAATGCTGCATGTGAGTAACCTGCGATGGAGTGGCATCCCATCAAGAGAGATAAACAATTTGATTCATCCTACAAAAACATGCACCTTGATCCACCAGCTGGTTCCTAGAAGGATTTTATTTTTAATTTTGTTTCTCTTCTTTATAGGAATGCCGCCAGTTTGACAATAGCGGTACCTGCGCAACTACAAATACGGGACAAAAACAAAAAAATATGCTAGGTAAATCTGGACAAATTAAAGTAATATTCATGATTAAAACTTAGCAATGCTTGCTCGATGCTCATTTATTTTGGTTTATTTACGTTCTCAATGTGGGAGACGCGATGACCAAATGGACTCCAGATCGAGCGGCCAGGATTCTAGCTCTGAAGCTGAAACCGGGATAAGCTAACTCGCTCCGCAGTTTGGGTCGAATGCGACTTTACTTCCCTAATAACAAGTTTCTTACATCACTGCTCACAATGTGCACTTTTCCTTCTTCAATTTAGGAAAGAGCTGCCAGGACATTAAGAGAGTATTCCCGCATGCTCCCGATGGAATGTACCGCATACAGCCTGATAGCGGGCTCAACATGTTCTGGGCATACTGTGATATGACGTCATTTGGCGGGGGATGGACAATGTGTTACTCAACCAATACCACAGTGGATCTAAAAATGGAAGTGACGTATAACGAGAGTTTGCCTTACGGAAAGAATGGTTACAGAACTAACTGTAAAAACATTCCGGTAAACATGCTTTTATGCCTTAATTTTGTTCCTGCAGGTATTTCCTTGTTTAGCTGCAAGAGTTCCCAACTTTCATGTTGTGAAACCTGAATTTTCTAATCTAATCTCGCACCAGATCATTATACCCTGAGAGGAGAGTCTTAATATATTTTCTTTTGCTTGCAGTTTCGCGAGATTCTTTTCGTGGACGAAGCAACAGGACAAAAAGCCTGTTTCACGTACACTCTGAATTCCACTCTTGTAGCCGCCGCAAATTACCAGACACAATTACCAGCAATTTGGCTAGGGAACGGCGTAGCAGACACCAGTTATGACTATCAGCTACTGATCTGCGATATGCCTTTCTACTCTGGCTTCTTCATATCCGGTTATACGTCAAGCTGCTATAAGAGATGTAATTATTGGTGCGGCGACACAGTTTCTCCCTACTTCCGGTCAGCATCTACCGAGGCACTTTTTGACGGTGTCGCCTTCAACATCAATGGCCATTCTTCTCAAAGCAGTCGCCTTATCAGTGTAGGATTAAGATAATTCACACTCTAAAGGTCTTCAAGCGACGTACTGGAAGGCCAGAACTAGTTTTCTGAACTTTTAAAGGCACTCGGACTGTGGGGTGTGGGATGAACCAAGCCCACCCCTTTGTGAATGGGTCTAACCAAGTCTAGTACCCAGTCGTTCTCGTTTTATTAGCTCATGACGTCACGATTTTTATGTCACATGCTGGAGACTCGCTCGTTCTCAGATTCTTGCTCGTGCTTTAAGTTCGCTGTAAAGAGGACGCCCTGGGACAGGGCTGCCGACCGGAGTCAGCACAGTTGTTTGGCCACAGTAGTATGATGTTGTAAAGAGCGGTTTTCAATATTGAGTGTCATAAAGCCGAAACCAAAGTAATTTCTCTGACCAACCACAAACGACACCGACAATCCAGTGAACCAATCAAAACTCAAAGATACATGTATCCGTCACGAAGCGCGGGAAAACGTGTACTTGTAAATGAGCCACAACTGGTTTTTCTTATGATTTTATGCAAGAATGGCGCAAGATTAAGTGAAGTAATTGAAAATTCCCAACGTTACTCAAATGAAAATGCTTTCGTGTAACGTTAATGTCAGACAAACACTAAGACGGGCACTGTTTATTTGATTACCGCATTCAGTAATTATTACCTTGATTCATTTTTTAGTCTTTTTTAATTTTAGTTTTACTAAACTGCAAGGAGTGAACTTTGTATTTAACAGCCGATTTAAAGAACCCAAGATATTATATTTACAGGTCAGGAAGTAAATAACATCAACGAATTGTGTTTTAACAAGAGAAATAAAACAATGAAATACAACTGGAACAACCAGAACCAGAACATTCTGCTATATGTCTGAATCGGCCGTCAATCCAGATTATATGTGCGCATGACACATGGAGGTACTTCATCTTAATCATCTCTTCTCAAAGTACACATCTCTCAAAGCCCGGTCCCTCCAGTTGCATATTGAGGGGGAGCTCATTTTCAGGGGGAGCCCGTGATGAGCCGTACAGTTGTTGTTGTCTGTTTGTACAGGTTTTCCACACAAGGGACAACTTATTTTCACTCCATTGCTAAGGAAGTTGTTGTTGTCTGTGCATTTCAGCCTAGATACAATGCAAAAAAGATGTCTCAATGTGTGGGACTTGCGCCAGTAAACAATACAATTCGTAGCTTTTGGGAAAAATAAGTACATTTAAATCTTCCTGCTTTTCTACTATCTTCGAGAGATGGACTGTACTGTAACCGCAATTTTTGTGAGACACGTTACTAAGCAACATAATAATATGGCACCACCTTCACTTGATAAGTTTTCCGGGCGTCCGGTTCACAAGTGCTCATTACGTAATTCTTGTTTGAAGTGATCAAAAACGCTCCCTAGCTGCTTTGCATTTACGAAGATTTCCCAAAACAAGAAGGGGATTTTACTTAGACTTGGACCAACGTTAATTTAAGAAACCTTTACAAGTAAATTACCAGCCATTTATCAGGAATTTATCTCTCATTTCCCACTTACCCTTGTTTTCGTGGGATAACAAAATGCTCCACTCTTTGAACTGTACCACTTCTATCCATGTAATGATCACGATGACTTTGGGCAAACTTAAAATGATCAAAATAAACTATCAACGATAGTATTAATTGTGTCATTGTGTACTGGGTTGTGCTGAACTCTCTCGACTCCTCCAAGTACATAAAGTTGAGCTATATCAGTATATCACTTTATTGTTAATCAATCAATCAATCAATCAATCAATCAATCAATCAATCAGTCAGTCAGTCAGTCAGTCAGTCAGTCAGTGAGCCAACCAACCAACCAATCAATCAATCAATCAATCAATCAATCAATCAATCAATCAATCAATCAATCAATCATCAATCAATCAATCAATCAATCAATAAATCAATCAACGGCAATTAATCAATCAATCAATCAAACAAACAAAAAAAAATCAATCAATCAATTAATCAATCAACTTTAAGCAAACTAAAAAGTGTAACGGGATCTCGCTCACTACCATACGATTGATTTGTTTGCAGCATGGATTTGACCTGAGATGAGTGTGTGTGTGCCCATGATTTCTCGAACTCGTGTTCTTCGAGAGCGCTTTGCATCAGGCTGCGTCGGGAAATAGCTGATTAGTGACATAAGTTGATGTTGCAGCCTGAACTTGAGATAAATAGAAAGGTAGTCTGAAAATTCCCCCGGATTATTAGACTGCAAACCAGTAGTTTTGCCCCAAACTTCTCATTCGAAGACCGCGTTGGCATAAAATACGACTCTTTTGCAGTCCACAAGAGTATGAACATTGGCTTGGAGTACTACCTCACTACTCACTACTACCCTTCTATCAGGAATTCTCTTTTTAATCCCGGCCGCCAAAAAGCAATTTGCAAAAGAACACCTGATCACAGATTATGTTTAGCAGACGTATAGGAAAACTTTTAGCTCTCAGGTTTTGTGTGGCCGCGCACATGACGCGATGAAATTTAAGCATGCAAATGTCCGCCGCTACCAAATGAAGACTTTTCAAAAAGTGTAAAAATGTAAACTTCAATATTAATTTTGTTTAAAGGGATCATTCAGTTTGTAGTGGAGATCAAATGTACCTACATTTGTTGCACGTAGGTCAATAAAAAAGAACTAAAACGGAAAGCCGGTATGTAATTAATACCTGGTCAAATTCTTTTACTTCTCGTCCTCTTTCATGCTCGTTGAATAACAAATATTTCCTAGCATTGCTCCATCTTTCCCTTGTTCTCGCCCTGGCAACGAGAACAAGGTCGGGTGTGTTAGAGTACACAGTAGGGAATTCAGGCCTTCCATCTCCGCTCATTCCTGCCTGCTTCATGACGCTGCTATTCAGCTTAGCTGCCCTTCTCTCCTGAAAGCATTTCGCTGTGGTATTACCGAATGTGTCGCCGTAATGCCAAAACTTCGCTCGGGGACGATAGCCTGCATATCTGCAAAGATAGCATTTCTTATTAATGGCAATGTTTATTTTGTTGTAGTTCATTTTAGGATATAAAAAAGGCATTGCCTGTTTTAAAAAAGATATAAATGCTAAAAAGAATTATACAATGCTTTGAAAATGAGGAATGGAAAATGAAAGTGGAGGTGTAGTGGCCTAATGTTCAGTGCGCATCGAGGGGATCCAGCGGATCCAGCGGCCCGGGTTCGAGCCTTGGCAAGGGTCACTGCGTTGTGCTCTTACACAAGACACTTTACTCTCATAGTGCCACTCTCCACCCAAGTGTTTAAATGTGTTCAGGCGAATTTACTGCTGGGAGTAACCTTGTGATAGTCTAGGGGTAGCAGAAATACTCCTAGTCGCTTCATGCTAGTGAAACCGGGATAAGCTCCGCCTAGGATGAACTACTTCGAAAGCAAACTTAACCTACTTACCTTTGAAGACGATAATTGTCTCTCTCGACAGACCGTTTAGACTATCTTTGGCCGGCTATTATATAAGCCGCATAATTTATAAACTGAATGTACGAAAGCCGTATAGCACATAAAGCTTCATATGGTATATAATGACAGAAGGCTGTCTTAGAATTCTTCAAAGAACTCTTACACTTACCCTGGCGGATACTTGGGATCTTGAAAGGTGGTTAGCATTGTTGTGTTAAAGGGCGAAAGCATCGTGATTTACAAGAAAACAATGTAAGTTAAAGAATAAACGAATGAAGTTTCGAGTAACAGGTTACGTTAACAAATTAACTCATTCGCAAGGTTTGTTACGCATATTTCAATTCATGACGTCATCGACAGAGCGCGCGCGGTGTGCAATAAAAACAACAGCGGAGTGGGGTAGGGGCATTTCTGATCATTCCGAGTGAATGTGAGTTTTTGACGGGCAGCGGTTTTGTTGTAAAAGGCAAAGTAAGCTAGCAAGCAAAACTGATAAACAAGTAAGAAAGAACCGAAGGATGGCAGAGTAACAGTTGCTTCTCTTCGGTTTCGCGCGCTCAATTTTTTCCGGCAGGAGGGACGTGTGAGATTTGAGCCATTGAATTAGTAACTTTTAGTTCTTATTTTTAGTCCTCTTAACTTTCTAGCATTTTTTTAACTCAATGTAGATAATTTTAGTTTTTATTTTTAATCTTCGAGAAAACCACTTATGTGTGAAAAAAATCTCCTCATTAAAGATTATTATTATTAACTAACTTTGCCCTTCAGACATCCGTGCATTGCACCAACCTCGTCCCCAGGACGCTTTTTCTTTATTCAGTGATATGCACCAGTGGTAGAGATCTGTAATTCAACGTCGGGTACTGAATATGGAATACGACGAGTTTCGCATCTGTTATTAAATTATTTACCATCTTTACCTATGTAGCCAGATAATGACTCGGAAAAAGGATTAAAAATTTCAAGTGTCCCTCCAGCGGGAATGAATTAATAGCAGCTAAATATAGCATGTATGTATGTAGACGATGCTCAGAAATGGAAAGAATGTTGTGAAATTATTCAGACTGATATATAGATTTCATGTCTAACGCCAAACCTGACCAGAAAACCTAAAACCTTCCTTACCCGCTGCCGCGCCTTATACACTCATTTTTTATAAGAACATTGAGGCTGAGATTTACCAAAATTTTAAGAACCTGCTATGAACATACCCCAGACTGAGAGTTCGGAGAACATCTTTATTTTGCCCATTTGTTTTAATTTTTTGTTAAATGAACAGGATAAGTAAATGCAAAACTGTGGTCTAACAAGAATGCTTTTAAAAGGAATTTGTCCGCGGCACCAGATCACAGCAAGCAGGCCGCGCATTCGATGAACAATACTATTTGATACGTTTCCTGGTTTGGTCCGCATTGATTTAATTAAATACTATAACGTGTAACTTAAGAACATCTTAGAACATTTTAAGCCTCAAATCATGAAAAAAATAAGAACGCTCAGCCTCGGCCTCGGCCCCAAAATTAGACGTTTGTATATAAAGAGTGTATAGCTTTTAAGCCCGCCGCCGCCGCGCTAACGAAACGCGGCCGCTCGTGACGGTCTTGTTACTTTTACTGGTGCTGTTGTCGCCGCTTGGCGGCAAACTTCATTTGATCTGGAAATCGGAGAACAAAGAAAGTTTCACCTCAGGCAGCTACGATTTTCCGTTCTTCTGTTCGCTGCTGAAATGACGCGATTGAGGACCCTGGTACCTAGTTTTGCTTGAACCAGTCTTCGCTCAAGGAAAAGGCGGTTGTTTTCGAATGTGTTTGTGTCTTCAGCAGGAACGAAATGAAGCTAAATTACTCATGATTGAGATTTTTTAGCTCCTACGCTCTCCAGAAAGGAAACCATCTCCTTTCCTGTTATGGAGAATTGGGAATAACAACGATTCAGGTAACGAACAAGCTTTCGAGAGCCCGAAAGTACACTCCAAAACAAAAATGGCGGCAGATAGCCAGGAAGGCTTTCGTGTTGGTCATGTAACATTTTACGATCGCTATGGCTTTGCTGTGTACAATCCAGGATCAGAACTTGCAGAAGAAGATTGCAGAACTCATGAATACAGGTGAGAAATTTATAATGTTTATATGTCATCACAACTTTGTGCATTTACTTACAACGTGCTCATTTTCATGAACAAATCAATTTAACGTTGATCGCGTTTGTTGCAAATGTTGAACGGTAACAGAAGAGCACGTACTTAACTGAAATCCGAAACAACGAAACGAAACGAGACTTGCTTACGGTTAGCTTTTATTCCAGTTTGCTTGCGGTTGGTTAGGGCAGTACATGTATTCTATAAGCTTATATTTGTTTCGTTTCGTTTTCAATTTATTTGGTGGTTTTGTTGTTTCGTTTCATTTTCGTTTCGGGTTTTAGTACATGCCTAAGAGAAGGCCGTTGAATGTTTAAACTATGAAGACAAATAATAAGCTTTAATTTCATTTTACCCTCGTTCTATTTAGTAAAAACTCGGATGAAGAATGTTCCAAAACAAGAGCATTTTGGTCAAAGATGCTTGAAAATTGGGAAGAAAATCAACTCTTTTCTCCAAAGCAGGTAAGGTGTAACCACCGTTATGTTAGAAAACAGTTGATAAATGCTACACATGTACATATATTCTTTTACAGTCTTGTGGCAGTTATCACAGAAGAGATTTAATTATATAAAATAATAATAATAATAATAATAATAATAATAATAATAATAATAATAATAATAATAATAATAATAATAATTATAATACCTTTATGTGAAAACTTCTAGCCTTCCTTAGTACATGTACATTCATTTACATTCATTTGATCTTGTCTGATGCATTCATATGGCATGTACTAAATTTTGTGTTCTGTTTATGAATTGCACAGGTGCGGCGCTTCATAAAAGTGGGAATACCAGATGATATGAGAGGAAAGATTTGGAACAAAATGATTGGCAGTCAGGCTATCAAAGTTATTTCATCTTTTGATTACCAGGTAAAATATTGTCCTTATAAAATAAAACCCTGACATGGTGTGTCTGGATCTTCTTTTTATATTTCATTGGGCCCCTCGTGTAGCCTGCGAATGCAGACGTATTTCCGGCTGTCGCTTGTCTCCGCCGACAAGCGACAGCCGGAAATACGTCTGTGTTCGCAGGCTACCCCTCGTGGAGCAAAGGGCTTCAAACTAATAGGGATGCTCTGGATGAAATACATTGTAATAGTATGTTTGTTTGTTTGTTTTTTCTGCATGTGCAGGCCTGCTTATCTGAGATTCGCCAACTCCTTGTTGACTTGGGAGTTAGCGAATATGGAGGAGCCAACTGTATTTCAAGACTGGGGCAGATTGTTGGTAAGAAGTAGAACCACTTTTAGCATATATATAGTTACAAAAGAATTTCTTTTGTATAATTGTACAAAAGAATGATCAAATGTAGAAAATGCTCCCTTGATTTGTGAATAACGTATATAATCAGAAGAGCCAGATCCTGCTCATTGGTGTGAGTTCTTATTGTAGTTTCTGTCAGTAGCATGAAATTATATAGTGTTACTCCTCATGGAATTTCTTGCCAAAGACAATAATTTTATAACACAAACCATGCTGGCCAGGACTCAAACACAATCTCCTTGATTCAGAGCCCATTTACAGTTACATACAATTAGGTCACCATGCCCCCTGGAGGCACAGTGGCCTGCCGATGGTTAGCATACTAGGCTCCAAATAGCAAAGCGCCCAAGATCTAAAAATAGAATGCAAATTATTATACCCCCACAAGGCTCAGACAGCATACATAGTGAGAGAAATATAGGGAATCTAGACAAAGTTTTCATTTCAAACAAGTGTTTTAGGAACAATGGCTGTTTAGAAAGTGTTTCAGGAAAATCGTCCGCCATTCTGGTTTGTTTGTCTGAGTCTTGTCTGAGTCATGACATCACTCGTGCGCTTCGCTATTGAGCAGTCCAGGTTTGAGGTCTGGCCAGGGTCACTGCATTGTGTTCTTGGGCAAGACACTCAAAGTGCTTCTCTAGGATAAGATAGGATAATCTTCAGTCTGATGGGCCCCTAGGCCCTAACGCAGACTTTACCACCTGATGTTATCTTGATTTGAATCATAGGTTCACTGATTGACAATGATAAAGAAGATATCATAGATAGCCCTGATACGGCCATCATGACAAGACAATGGAAAAAGAAACTCCATAAACAGATCTCTGTCTTCAGGCAAATTATGTTGGATATTGGTGAGCTAGAATCTGTCTGTAAAATAATATTCAACCTCTTTCCCTCCACCTTTCCATCAAAGGAGCTTCATCTTGAACAGCACCTCCTGAAAATGTACATGTACCGTAACCGTAAATCATGTACCCTTAATTTTTTTTTTTAATTTGTTGTTTGTAACCTATGCTTATCTTCTTTAAAAATCATTGTTAAATTGGCCATGTTCTAAACGAGGAGGGGACTGGGTACGAATATTTAAAATCGATTGAACTGAAAAATGGGGCCCGCCATCCAAAAGAGCATCCAAACATTAGCAAGTTTACCAAATTTGAGAGTTATACTATACTAAGCTCTCTTATTTTGGCGATTTTGAAAAGTGTACCATGCCTTTGCGTTTTAACCAATACCTCTCAAATTTGGTAAACTTGCTAATGTTTGGATGCTCTTTCGGATGGCGGCCCCCATTTTTCAGTTCAATTGATTTTAAATATTCGTACCCAGTCCCCTGCTCTTTTAGAACATGTCCAATTTTCATTCATATTTAAATTACCTTAATGTTTTTGGTGTTTATAATGAGTGCAGAAAAAAGTTCTCCTTTAATTACCCCAGACAGATCTTTTCCAAGCCATAAGATGTTTATAGAAGGGACCAATGAAGGAAAAGAAGGACGTGCAGCCCTGTTTAGAGTTCTAGCAGTTTATGCAATGTACAATCCACAAGTATCATATTGCCAAGGTAACCTTGTAAAATTTACTTTGAGTACTGTCATAGCTAACAAAAACAGGAGTCAACTTACCATTAATAATACCGGTAATAATAATAATAATAATAATAATAATAATAATAATAATAATAATAATAATAATAATAATAAGGTATAAAGTATCAAGATCTAGCAAGAGAAGTTTGAAAAATGTGGGGTGTAAGGACAAAGGTTATTCCAGTGGTAGTGGGAGCATTGGGATCAATACCAGTGAGATTGAATGACAATCTGAGAGCCATTGAGGTGGGCATTCCTGTTGGACTGATCCAGAGATGTGCATTGTTGGGGTCGGCAAGAATTCTTAGAAAGGTGCTGGAGAGGTAGAAAGAAGAGAAACAGCAAACAAGGGATGTTTCTTGGTTTCCCTAGGCAACTTGTTGTTGCCCGGAGCCAATGATGAAACCAGCTTCAATAGCTGTGCGAATCTTTAATAATAATAATTAATAATAATAATAATAATAATAATAATAATAATAATAATAATAATAATAATAATAATAATTCATGGGAAGAACTTAAGAAAAACAAAATTTGTATCTATATATTTTTTAACCACATACACCTAAGATTCAAGTTTGTATGAAAAGTGCTCAATAAAGTTTTGTATTTAATTTTATAATAATAATAATAATAATAATAATAATAATAATAATAATAATAATAATAATAATAATAATAATAATAATAATAATAATTAATAATTATTACAGTATTTATATAGCGCATTTCCATTACGTTCAATGTGCTTTACAACACTTTGTGGGGGACTTAGAGAGACTGAATATGAGAAGAAACTGGCTCTAGAAACTGGAGTGGTAGGGATTGGGTCGAGGCATGCGGAGCGAGTAGACGTGTTCGGAGCTGCTCCACATAACTTCGTCGGTGAATAATGTCTTTCGGCCTTTAATTCATATGAGTTCCAAGCGGAAAGCAAGAAAGAGTAGTAATTCCAGTGCGTCTGGTGTTTCGCCGGTTGAAAAACGAGCAAGAGAGTTAAATTCAAGCTTAAACTCGTCACCTGAGCGCTCTACTACTGAGGTAGATGCCTTCGAAATGACGGATTCCTTGGAGTCGAAACTAGATCTTATTCTGACAAGGCTAGAGACTATGGATAGAAAACTTGAGGAGATTAATACTGCAGTGTCCAACCTGGAGAGTAAATTCAACAAATTGGAAGGTAGAGTGGAAAAGCTAGAAGACCATCAATCGACCACGAGGGACGCCGTAAAAGAGTTGCAAGATGGCCTCCAGGAATTCAATACGCAAGTCAACGAAGCGACAGCGGCTCGAGAAGAAGCGAAAGAAATTTGTGAGAGCAGGTACAAAGAGTTGGAAAACAAATTGTTGTATGCCGAAGTGTATCAAAGGCGAGAAAATTTGCGTTTTTATGGGATTGGAGAGGAAGAAGAAGACGGCGACTGTCGAAATGTGTTGAAATCCTTCCTGGAACAGCAATGTAGAGTCCAGCCAGATGGTATAGAATTCCAGCGGGTCCACAGGATTGGAAAACCTCACGAAGATGGAAGCCCTAGAGCGATTATCGCTCGGTTCCTTAGATATAGTGACAGAGAACTTGTGTTTTCAAAAACAAAGTTGTTGAAGGACTCCGGGTACAGGATCTCCGCAGACTTGCCCAAAGAAATAGTAAATCGAAGGAAGCTCCAGTCAAAGAAACTGGTCGATGCTAGGAAAGCGGGTAAGATCGCCTTTTTTAGCCGCGCTGAACCCGACAAATTATTTATTGATGGAGAACTAAACCTGTTGTAATTATTGCCGTTTGTTTTTCGCTACAATCGCTGCTATATTTAGGCACAGCCTAAACATGTCATTACACGTGAATTTGAAACTAAATAAGCTTTTCTTTGGCCAAAGACTTATACTTTTTTTTTCTTAACATCAAAAGTTAATAGACGAGGTTATTGGGGAACGAATATGTCGACCATCATTTCCCCTCTCCGCTTAGTTTTCTTATTTTGTTTGTGTTTATTTTGTTTTTTGCTTCAATTTATTTCCTCGGGTCATTCTACGGTGGCACAACAGCGTCTCTGGTCACCTTTTAACATGTTATGTCGCTTTTGTTATTCGTTAGTGCCTTGTGGGGTGTTGATTGTTAGTGTCAGATGGGAGGGTGTCAATTCTTTTGTAAACAAATGCCAGCTTTTGAATATCTTGAAATCAGGTAACAATGCTTTTTGCTCTATCGGTTTGTGGCCTTTGCAAATTCCAACGTTTGAGGTAATATTATGGTAGCAAGCAACTGTGCATTTAAACTATTATCTTTAAATGCTCGTGGGATTCGTTCTTTTGAGAAACGAAAGGCAGTATTTGGATGGGTAATGAAACAACAAGTCGATATTTGCTTTCTTCAGGAGACCTACAGTACTAAGGAAGTCGAAAATGTTTGGAAAAAGCAATGGAAGGGCGGGATGTATTTCTCGCATGGTTCTGAACATAGCAGAGGCGTGCTTGTCCTGATTAAGGGGGGTCCTTCTTAACTACAGATCTAGAGCAGTTGCTAAGGGATTGCTAAAGACGATTTTTGGTGGCAAGCCATTTTGCAGCGTTTTGTATTGTTAAATGGGTGAATCTTTTAGAGGGGAAAACCTGCTTTAAAAAGATTGACATTGCGCGCGCATAACTAGTGCCAGTCCCAAACCGCGCGTTAGTAATTAAAATCCCTAAAACTTGGGGGAAAGAAGGTAGAGTTCCATATTTTTTTAAGAATCACAGATAACAGAGCCTTCTTTACAATCCTACGAAAGGAATAACCATTAACTCGGAAAAAAGGAACGCTACTGAAGAAAGTCTAGAAATACGGATGTTTATTACGTGATAACTTTTATAAAAATGCGAATTCCATAAAACCCATACGAAGCATTAAACATGTGGACATTCTTTATCTATTGGCACTGATTGTAATTTTCAGATCTTGATGCCCTTTGAGTTTTAGGGTTTTTTCTATTCTGGTCACGTGGCTTGTCAAAAATGGCCGTGATTTGAAACTCTTGAAGGACTCTTCAATTGAACAAAGTTGTACAAAAAGCATGTCCATAGGAAGTCTGGTTTCCAAAATACGATGGTTAGATACCTTCCATAACAACAAATTGGTAGTTAAGAAGGACCCCCCTTAAAAATAGTTTGGAATTCGAAATCAAGTCCGTGCGGCAGGACAAAGAAGGTCGCTTTATTTTTCTCGAGGCACTTGTGCAAGATCAAAAGTTCTTATTAGTAAACATCTATGCTCCAAACAAAACAAGTGAGCAAACTCTCTTTTTTGATAAAATCAGGGATGAATTGGATAACACTGATATACCGTATTTACCCGAGTATAAGTCGATCCCGTGTATAAGTCGACCCCCTATTTTTGAGGCCATAAACTAGCATTTCTTCGTTTCTGGGTAAGAATCTTCCTGGAAAACTAACCCTGTGTTTCTTAGAATTTCCTTTCATGTGGAGGTACTTCATGAAAAAGTCAGAGCAAGTTTTAATGTGAAGTTTATTATCGTACTTACGCGAGCGCTTTTGCAACACATGTTTATCAGGCATTTTGTCCATAAGTTTTGAAACAGGCTTAAAAAATCAAACACACTAATCAGAAACGAACCTTTGTAATTGTGGAGAGATAGTAGTGGCTTTAGAAGACAAGCAAAACACCAAGTTAAACCAAAAACCTTTGAAAATGACTCGATAAACAACGTGCCAAGCTCGCTCGTGGTACTTGGTAACCAAGCTACAAAATTGGTGAGGTACTGGTAACTAATAACTACATGTGCTTGCATCATGCCAGGTTACTAAGTAGCGAAGTTCGAAGCGAGAAAGATCATGCAGAAAGATGTTTTTCTCTAGTGGATTTTACAGCTTTATGAGTGGAAACTGTCAGCCCTTTATTCAAACCTTGTGCCAGTGAGTCTCTACAGCATTCAGGTTTATATTAAGCGGACAAATCGTAAGGAATTCCAACTTGAACTGCCAATTTAACGACACAGCAAAGCGAAAGGACATTGTAACCTGTACTGTTGTTTACACGATGTTTGATAACATATAAAAACAATTGTTATGCTAATTGTGCAGAATTTATTTAACTGGTGCTTGGGTCGAAAATTTTGACCCATGTATAAGTCGAGGACGATTTTTTGGACCGATTTTGAGGTAAAAAAAGGTCGACTTATACACGGGTAAATACGGTAGATGACGACTGCAGAATCATAATCGGGGGAGATTTCAATGTCATTTTAGACCCCAACCTTGATGGTTTCGGGGGCAAACCAAAATTAAAGGAATCAGCTAAGCAGATTGAGAATATTTGTCTATTGTACGATCTAGTGGACATCTGGCGACTTAGAAATCCAGATATAAAACGTTTTACTTGGAGACAGAAAACACCGATAATCCAAAGAAGGCTTGATTTTTGGTTAACCGATAATGCTCTGCAAGAAGACATTGATCAGGTTGACATTTTTCCTTCCATAAAGTCTGATCATTCATCAATCCTATTGTCAATTAATGGAATAGAAGAACAATCACATGGTCCCTCGTTCTGGAAGTTCAATGCGAGTCTATTAAATGACAATGATTATGTAGCTCTAATAAACAATAGATACCAGGTTTGGGTTGAAGAGTTTAAGGATATTCAAGATCCTAGATTGTTCTGGGACCTCATTAAATACAAAATTAGACAGGATACAATTTCATACAGTAAAAGTAAAGCGAGGGAAAGAAGGGCCAAATTAGCAAGTTAAGAGAATGAATTGAGAATTCTTCAAGAAGTATGTGATCAAGAGCCGTCAACGGAAAATGTAAACAAGCTAGAAATTCTGAAGACCGAGTATGACCTTCAGTACGAATATATTGCACAAGGTGCTATAATACGTTCAAGGGCCACATGGTATGAACAAGGAGAGAAAAGTAACAAGTATTTCTTGAACTTAGAGAGCTCAAGGGGTAAAAAAAGCACAATCCGAAAGATTTTTAGAGAGGATCAATCTCTGACAACGGATCCCAAACTAATAATGGACGAACTTAGAAATTTCTATTCAGATCTTTACCATATGAATTCTACCAGAGAAAGTGAAACCTCTTTAGACTCTTTTCTCAAGAACGTATCTGTACCCACACTTTCTGAAATACAGAAAGAGAAGTGTGAGGAGAAGCTGACCATCGGTGAATGTTTTAACACTTTGAAAAGTTTTGAAAAGAACAAAACACCTGGTAGCGATGGCCTTACGGTGGAATTCTATCTTGCCTTTTGGACCATTTTAGGAAAACACTTAGTAGCTTGTCTAAATTATGCACATGATCACGGAGAATTATCCAACTCTCAAAAACAAGCGGTGATCACTTTGTTAGAAAAGAAAGGAAAAGATAAAAGGCTGATCAAAAACTGGAGACCGATTTCCCTAATTAATGTTGACACCAAAATAGCCTCCAAGGCGTTAGCTAAACGATTAGAGAATATATTACCTGATTTGATTCATTACAACCAAAACGCTTATGTGAAGGGTAGATCAATATTTGATGCCGTTAGGACAATTGATGATGTATTAGAATACACAAAACGTAGTGAGCAGTCAGGAATTCTTGTAACAATTGATTTCGAAAAAGCTTTTGACTCTTTAGACCATAGATTCTTACTGAAGGTCCTTCGCACCTTCAATTTCGGACCATCTTTTATTCAGTGGATTCGTACCTTTTATTCAAATGTGTCAAGTTGCGTTATAAACAATGGATTTGCAACAAGCCACTTCAGTGTTGACCGGGGCGTGAGACAAGGGGATCCCCTATCCCCTCTTTTGTTTATTCTAAGTTTAGAAATTCTAGCTTGTAGTATTCGGCAGAATGATAAGATTCAAGGGATCAAAATCGAGGATGAAGTAGTGAAAATTTCTCTTTTTGCCGATGACATGACATGTTTCTTGAGAAATAAGTCTTCGTATGAGTATCTGATTTTCGATTTAGAACTGTTTTCGAGATTCTCAGGTTTAAAATTAAATGAGGAAAAAACAGAATTTTTCTGCTTGGGGGTTCAAAATTTATCTGAATCGCTTCCCTATGATTTTAAACACTCGATTCAGATTTTAGGCGTGCATTTCGACTATGATGAGCTTTCTAGGAGAAATTCTAACTTCGAAGCAATTATTAAGTCTATTAAAAAAACATTAGGAATGTGGAAATGGAGAGGACTCACTCTTATAGGGAAAATACAAATTGTTAAATCATTTGCTATTACGAAATTTATGTCGAAAGCCTCTCTTATTTACGTATCTAAGGATCTTATACAGGCAGTCAATAAAGAACTCTACAGCTTCATTTGGAAAGGAAAGGATAAGGTAAAACGGTTAGCTTTGATTAATGATATTGAAAACGGAGGGCTAAAGATGCTTGATATAGAATCTATGGTTCTGGCGCAAAGAACGATGTGCTTGAAGAAGTTTATAGAGGACTACGTTAGTCCCTGGAAGTGTTTTTTGAGCTATTATTTGAAAAAAATAGGGGGGAAGTTCATTTTGCAGTGTCATTTTGATTGTCGAAATTTGCCTATATCTTTACCTGAGTTTTACAAAGACTGTCTTGATGCATGGTCAACTCTTTCAAATAAAGAAGTGAGTTCGTACGAGGGTATAATGAATCAATACTTGTGGAATAATAAATACATTCTATGCGAAGGCAAATCCTTATACAATGCCTTTCTACACATGACCTGTGCTATAAGTAAAATCGGAGACTTAGTTTCTACAGACAATACGTTTCTAGGAAGTGATAAAATTCTCAGTGCAAAACTATCCCCTAGTCAATATTTCCTTTTAATGGGAGTGGTTAGTGCCATTCCAAATGAATGGCGCTCCATTATTAAGGGTGAGGGAACTTATTGCAAACCATATCCCTGCTCTGCAAATTATTTTCAAGTGTCAATAAAAGGTGCAATGACAGATGTTTCAAGCATTTCCTCCAAAATAATTTATGAAGAGTTTCGTTCTCGCAAAGTGATACCTCCGACCGCCCAAACCAAATACAAAAATGAATACCCAAATCTCTCCGTTGATTGGAAGAAAATCTATTCACTAGCGTTCAGTATTACTTTGGATACAAATTTAAGAGCTTTTCAGTACAAACTGCTGAACCGTATTGTGTATACAAATGACAAACTTTATAAATTTAAGATTGTAGATACGCCTCTATGTGCCTTCTGTAAGTCTGAAGAGGAATCCCTCGAGCATTTGTTGTTTCACTGTAAAGACACTGAGGTTTTCTGGAAAGAGGTATTATCGTGGTTGGCCATCCATAGAAAAGAGATATTAAATTTTTCACTAATAGATGTTTTGTTTGGCAAATTCGATATCGAAAAAGACTTTATGGTAATTAACCATGTCCTTTTGCTTGGAAAATTATTTATTTATAGGTGCAAGCTAGATATTGTTAAACCATCCTTGGAAGTTTTTAAGGCTAAATTAAAAGCTACTCTAAATTTAGAATTTTACATTGCCAGAAAAAACGGCACACTCGCACAACATTACAGAAAGTGGGATCCCTTTATTTCAATATTATAATGTAGATAATTTCTCTTTCCTCTTTCCTCTCTACCATTTTATTAATTCAAATAAGTATTATTTTTAGGTCACTCGTATTTCAAAACCTGTTTTTTAGCTACATCCGATTTTGAAAGCTGTTTTTTGTTATTTTTCTAACTTTTTTTCCATCGCACCCCATAGCATAATGTTCACTTTATTGTACCTGTAATTTATTGTAATGTTAGTCTTGTTAGTAACTTAAGTAGTGTTAGTAATGTTAGGATTATAAGTAAGGATTTATTTTGTAAGTGTCGGTATTTCTTGTAATATGTGTGTATTATAAATGGTGTTAAATAATGGCAAATAAATAAAAAAATTCCAAAAAAAAAAAAAAAAAAAAGGAGAAGCCTTTTGTGCCGATTATTTTGGTGTACATAGCAGGCCATTTTCCCTCCAGACTTCTTCCTCCTTTGTGGGGGAAGAAAGGCTGTGAGACGAGCCCAAAATAGCCTGTAAAAGAGGATAGGCATTAGGAGATAGGGCGCCTAGCTGACAAATTGTACATGCACATACATTTATGGAGAAAAAAGTCATCAGAATTTATAGAGCCTGGAGGAAGGGGTTGGGGAGCATACACTGTAGCAGGGTTTAATCTGCCTTGTGCCCATGTGCCATTGTACGTCTTTATGCTTTGAACTTGCCTAAGTACCTCTAGGCAGATTGCTTCATGCAGTCATGTAGTACATGTATAAAATGGCCAGTGAGTGAAGAGATGCTAAAAGATTTCATATTGTGTAGTACGTTTTCTCCTGGTCTCAACATCATACTTTCAATTTTTAATTTTTGTTAGGCATGTCTTACATTGCTGGCATGTTTCTGATGAACATGGAAGAAGAGGTATGACTACAACGTTTGACTGTGTACAATTTAGGTGAACTGAAATTTGGACAGATAAAAACTGCTATTAAATGGTCCACTTTCGAAAATAAAATAGTGAAGTGAAAATTGTATGTTCCCATAATGCTGTTAGACATTCAAGGTATACAAAGTTCATTTCTTATAATTTTTTCCTTTTTTTTTTTCAGGATTCTTTTTGGTGTCTTGTTTCCATGTTTGAAAGACCAAAGTACTTGGCAGGCTATTTTAGTGATTCACTGGGCAAGTGAGTTCCTTTACAGTGACAAAAAGAAACATACAAAACTGCCTTTATTTTTAACCTCCCTTGAATGGACACTTTTCCAGGTCCCACAAATTCCTTTGGAAGTTCCACCCATGTATGTGTACAATACCGCTCAATAGAATAGTGCACGTGTAAGTTACCGCCCTCTCGCGAAACGCGATTCTCTTATCAAGAAACGCGATTTTCGCATCGCGAGACGAGACACACTCATTACGCGAGCAAATTGAATGCGCCACTTTTGAAGTCCCCGTGACGAGTCTCGCGGCTTGCAAGTTGACCGTAAAATCCTTGTGAATGAACTCTTTGAAAGCTCTGTGTTTGAGTTAAAAAGATCGACTTTGGCTTCTTGGTGATTCCGGAACCGCGAGACGAGGAACTTGTCCCGCGGGAGACGAGACGAGGAGTGGTAACTTACTCTTGAAAGAACGCTACACGTCGCTACAGTTTACTGGCGGTTTGTTTTGACGTAAAGTTGGGATGGTAAATCATCACTATCGCAGTGAAAATCATAAGCTCAGCGGAATCGGAGTCGGTAGAATCAGACCGCTTCCATCTTCTTCCGATTCCGCTTATGACTCCGTCGCTTATCATCCCGTGAAAACTAGATTGATGGCGTAGCAAGCAGAAGCGGAAGAACAAACCAATCATAAGGCTAGTTCTAGCACCCTCCGAGTGCCTCCTTTCTGCTTGCGCCTCCGACAAAAGGTTTCACTAAATCATAAGCGACAGAGTCATAAGCGGAATCGGTACTCTGCTTACAACTCCGTCGGTTTGATTTCCACTATTATGTATGCGCTTGTGATTACGACTCCGACTCTGTCGCTAGTGGAAACCAGACTTAAGCGGATTAAATAGGGCTGAGGGGCGTATTTGGTCTCAGTATATCATAGCTCGTCCTTTGTTTCACTTTGTTTGTAGGATTCAGCGTCACGCAGCAGTTTTTGAGAGACTAATGAGGCAAAGACGAACCAAGCTATACAAACACCTGGTACGGTAAATTACAACTGGTTACATTACCACAGTGTTATTTATTTATTTATTTATTTATTTATTTATTTATTTATTTATTTATTTATTTATTTATTTATTTATTTATTTATTTATTTATTTATTTTTACCACAGTTTTATACTTGTTCTTTGGATGCCGTAACTGCTCGTAGCGTGACATTTTTCATTTCCATTTCGACTTGAATACACTGTATGTCATGGTCCCCTTTTTAGGAGGCGCAAGGTGTGTCGCCGCTTATGTACCTTACTCCATGGTTTATGGCCCTGTTCACATCGCTCCCCTGCTGGGACGCGGTACTCACCACATGGGACCTGCTTCTGTTGGATGGTATGTTATATATGTGATGTTTATTAATAGTCACAATCTTGTTAAAAAAAAAACCCACCCCTTTACCACTAGCCTTACAGTATATAGAAATACAGATCAACCAGATTTCCGTCAAGTTAAATCACGTTTTTTTTCCCGCAGGCATGTCGGTGATCTTCCAAGTTGCCCTCGCTCTGCTGAATGTTCTATCAGGTTTGTTTCCCTGTGCATTAGCTGTGGTACGGATGTTCATGTTTTTAATGTTCATTGTCATGCCCTGGAAAATGGCCCCAAGTACTGTAAATTATCGTTGCTCTTATTTCAAGTAGGACTGGAAGAACACGGTGCACCGGCAAACATACGAGAATTATTAGAACAGCGATCTGTCATGTGCTTACATGACTTGTCTTCTATTCATTCTTAGTTGAGATTCTTCCGTTGACGGAAATAGCGCAAGTCTTGCCAATTTTACTACGTCCTCCAGCAAGTCTGTAAGTACATTGTTGGTAAATGCTGAGTTATACATGTACATTACCCGTAAATTCCATTAGGAAAGAATTACCTAAGATTGCCTTACAAACTATTTGTGTACAGTGTGAGTGTGTTTTCACTCCCGCCTTGCTTTTTCAAATCATATTTCTTCTTAGGGTAACTCGTGAGAAGCTGGTTGCAGCGATCTGGAAAGTGAAGCCGATTCTGAAGTGGGAAATTGACTCAATTCAAGCAGTGATTGACGAAGAAAAGGAAAACCGTCAAGGTACATTTTACAAAATGACCTCGCGAATATTACAAGGGTGGGAATTTTCCACCTCGTGAAAAGTCTGTGTTCAACATGCAACATGCGCAAGTACATTTAATTGGCTTTCTTTATATGATCATTGATTTGTTTGAGTTAGTAACTTCAGCATCACGTGTTGACATAGGTTTTTATCGATAGCTTTGAGAGTGGCGAGTGGCGATGAAATGCCAGGTGGCTTGTGATTAGGGCGACGTTTCAAATAGATAGAAAAAGGAACCCATTTTAAACGCCGGTTATTGTCAGTTTGCACATTCACGGTTGTTTTAATAGTTTTTCCAAGACTTAGCAACTTATCTTTTGCATGTTAATCCTGGTTACAGTTTTTCCTGAAAGGGATTTTAAGCTTTGACAGAGAGTTGTATCCACACGACCGTGATATTCCGTGAAGTATGCTATCCGCGAGTGCCTTGAGATACAAAGTTGGAGGAGGGAGGGTGGGGATGCAAGTAAACCCTCCTTTGAGAGAAGACTGCCTAATCACTTGCTGTTGGTACAAACCTCTTGGCAAGAGGAGAATGCGTTACGGTCACGTTAATTATCAGCTTTCCTGACCTTGTTCTATTTATTTGCCACAGCTAAGAGAAATAAAAGAAATTTGAACGATTACAATGAAGAAAACAGGAGGAAAAAGCAACGGACCCTTGGCAGCCAACCATCTCAAGGTAAGGAACACAGGGAAACGAAATGAGACCACTCTCCCCACTCCTTCACCATATCCCGCTCTCCTATCAAGGATGAATATCTGGGCTCGTAAAAAAATCCCTGGAAAGTCATGGAAAATGATGTTTATTAAAAAGTATAAAATAAATTAGGTTTTTTTTTGTGAAAAAATGGTGAAAACGTAGCCAAAATGAAATATGTTTTCTAAGAAAGTGGTCAAATTTAGATCATAGAAAACTTGGAGAAGTCATGGAATCTCAAAGACTCAAAAGAGTACGAACTCTGAATAATAGTAATAAAAAAAACTTTATCAGTTAAAAAAACGTCATGGGACGACTGATCTGAGTCCTCAACTAGAGTCGAGCCCATTACCGTTTGTTTCGCCGGTCGGATGTTATCTCCCGATACTGAGCTTAGAATGAGACTCGTGGCGAGCTTTACGTTTTAGTAAAAGGCCATTTACAAGGCTCATGTGTGACACGCGTCGTGCACACTGCTAGGATCAGCAATGCCGAAGCGTCCGATGTGGAGTCAGAAAAAAATAAGAATCTGAAGAAACATGAAAATTCAGGTTTGACGGGCGTTAGACAAAGAAAATCGTTTACAGTCCCTTAGGGATAGAAATAGTTTTGTCAATTTGCTTCTTCAGGTGATCTTTATTTGATTGTTTTTTTTCTCATAGACATGTCTGAGCCGTCCTTTTTTCAACGCTTCATTGGGCTGTTTTCATCAAAAGAAGAGCCTGAAATTAAATTCACAACCAATGATATAGAGATGACCACATTTACAGTTGTCAGCGGTCAGAGCCCGGATGTACTGATGCCTGCGTTATGTTGTTCAGCGGCAGGAAGAACACCGAATGGAAGGGGTGGGTTCAATAACTGTCGCATAATCTGTACTGTTGCTATGCGATAAAGATCCCGATTAAACTCAGGCTGATATTATGTAAATGGAGGGTTTGTGCAGTCATGGAAAAGTCGTGGCTAGGTAGTTATAGAAAAAAATTGTTTTGTAAGCTGATAATTTGCAGGAAAATTTCACGCAAATGTTGGTGAATTTTGTACCCAAGTTCATGTATGAGTTGTTGCGCTAATATTTTTAGTTTTGGTGGGCTAGTATTCCCCCCCAATAAAACCATTGTATGTCGCAATTGCGCAAAAATGCTTTCATGAGAATTGTGGTATAACTTGTTTGACAGGTAGTCCCAGGAGACCCTTAGACCGAGCCAGACGTCAGCCAAATAAAGCGTCCCGGAGAAGGTCTAACAGTGGGAAAGATGTGCTAAGAAGACGTCATGTGGAGTGTCAGGGAACAGTGGGTAGTCCTGTGAGGAGAAGTCAGCGGTTAGCAGGACGACGAACACCGGTGGGGGTGAGTAAAACTGACACAACAGTAAATCACTCGGGGAACACAGTAATAATGCGAAACGACGTGAGAAATTATTCAAAGTTCTGCATCTCTATTTTCATGCAAATCAAACACATTTTCATTTGTAACGGTTTGCACGAGGACTCGTTTTCAAAAGAGGCAACAGGCAACTCGATGTGTTAACGTTGAAAACCTGTAAGTGCTTAATCGACAGCGGTTCAAAATAGCTCATTGGCCGCCACGGTTGTGTGGTTAGCTTGTGATTAGCCACCAGAATGTCGTAATGTTTTAATACCTGTAGTTTTATTTGCCGTTACTAATGTATCGTTTTATTCAATCTTTGAAGGCGAAAGGCCATTCTCCTAACAGTCTGGTGCGAAGGTAACTATTGTGAAAAACATTTTATTGTTCTAATTTTTGTATACCACACAGTTTAAATTTACTGATCATTAATTTGCATTACTCTTTAGTTCCGCCAGGAATCAACACGCCTTCAAGCTGTTCAATACCCCTACCCCGCTGAGGCGCTCTCAGGTGAGACGTTAAATGTTTCGTAGGTCTGCAGTGCGTGCAGAGGGTCACGCTGCAGGTTAAATTACATATATAAAACAAAACACTACACGTGCCAGTGACATTCTAGAGGCGAGGCTTTAGCCCTGGGCACACGAACGCAATATTTGATGCAACAGGTAATAACATATTTTTTCAATTCTATATATCGCCCAGGTCAGACCTCTTCGCCGTGCCTCCCCGCTATCTCAGGCGTCATCACCGATGTCAGTCATATCACCTGACCTCTCGACGTACCAGGATGTGGAAATGACGTCATTTGAGCTCACAGAGAAGAGACCGGATTTTTCAGAGAGATGACTGATATGAAGTTACTCAACAGGATCAGCTCACCTTCATTTCAAAATTGATTTTATTATGAATCTAAACCAATCTATGTTCTATGGACGTCGAGAAATTTGCAGATCGGTTATATACCTATAGAAACTGGCAAATGAATGAAGAATAATTAAATTCCGGGTGTTTTATAGACCCGCAGGGCTTGAGAGATATAAATTATAGAGGGACTATGATTTATTGCCCCTAATGGGACAATACGGATGTCCCACGACTAGTACTCGGTATCTGTTTAGGAGATGTGTTTGAAAAATTAATTCGAGGCTGATGCATTGTAAGCTGAATAATTTTTACGTCTTGTAATATATCAAAGAAATGTGTATAGTTAACATCTTTTTAATGCCCGGAAGTACATGCTGCATGTCAGAATTGTTTACAAATTTAGATTGATGCATTTTGCAAGTGCTGTCAAAACAAGCTTTATTCTTGCAAACCAGTCTAGGCTACTTGTAATGTACCGTAGAATTTCGAAAGTAACGAGGCAGTTAATTTCGAGTTTAGCAGTTCGTGCCGACCAACTGAAACGAGTTTCGAGTTTAGTAGCTCTCGCTGACTAAATTCAATCGAGAAGTAAAGGTATGATTTAACATAGTATTCATGATGTCAGATGTGTTTAGCGGAGAGAGAAAGGGTTATTTCGCTAAGTGAGTGTCATGCTTTTTGGGAATAACTAGTTCTTAAATGGTGCGACTTTCGAAAGGTCGCTCTTTACGGGGGCGTGAAGCTTATCGAAATTGTACGGTGTGACCCAGTCAGGTTTTGCAAGTTTAACTTTGTTTTCGCTTCTAAGCACCCATTCCCACAGCCATAGCATCCGCCAAAATGTCAAATGTTAGCGCCCAGGCCTTATGACACTTTTCACTGAAGAGATCCTTGAGTTCCTGCGAAAGTGTGAACAGTAACGCTTCCTTCACTACCTGAAAATTACAACACAAAAATTCAGTGTCTCCAGTTTAGTATGTTTGAACAGTACTCTTTATCTCTTATCGTTTTTGAAATGGATATTAACTTAAGGCCCGGCCAAACGGAGACGCAAGTTGAAAACTTAATTTGCGTTAACTCGGCGTGACTTGGGTTCACTTTGGTCAAGATCAAATTTGCACACAAGTCAACGCGTTTTTCACCGTTTGGCCATCCAACACAAGTCTCGTTAACTTCAAGTACTGGATTACAACGCCCGCAGTTGACAACTTGCGTGCACTTGCCAGTAGGCTTACGTGTCCGTTACCCACCAACGCAAGTCTACGTACGCAAGTTCGACTTGCGTCCAGGGCCTCCCTTCTTTTCCTCCCCAGGCTGAAAATTGTCCAAGCTTTTTTGGAAGAAACCGTACAATTTTAAGGCTTTTGAATTTCCCCATTGCAAACGGAAAAGTACTTTTGGCCTTCCCCTATAGACCAAATGGGTTTTTCGTAGAGTTGACCACCAACAGTTGCTTTATGAATCACTCGTTTTTGTTGAGAAATTTCGTGGCCGAGAATTGACTGGGTACGGGGAATTTTTCAGATACGTTGCTAAGCAACAAGATGGATGCGCACGTGACAAATTGGAGTGCCCTCGAATGCCGGTGTTGTTGCTTGACAACAACAGCAACGGAATATAGGTACTTGTTACTCGTTTCTCCAAATACATGAGCATGAAAAAAAAAAAAGAAAAAAAAATGTTTCTTCCAGCGATTCCTTTCACAAACTACGTAGTTTGAGTAAGAGACTTTTGGAAACGTGCCTTATCTGTCTCCTCGGAGGCGAACCCGCGATACTTACGTCAAACTGTTCTTTCTTGATTCCCATGTTGGCGTGAAGTTTTCCCAGTTTCTCAAGAGAAGGTAAGAGTTCGGTCAAGTCGTCCAGGTTTTGTACAGCCTTGTCTAACGTGCTCATGACGAGAGTGATGTGAGCATGGAATTCGTCACTCTCCACATCATGATTGGAAAAATAACTTAAGGCATCAGGAGAAATTTGAAATATCCTGAAATCGAAAATATACAAGAATTTTTTTATATTATATACTGTAGTGTCAAAAAGCGAAAAAAAAAGAGAGAAATCTGAAATAAAACCTAAACATGTTATGAAGGCAAAAACGGGAAAAGCAAAAAAATGTACGTGCACCCAATAGAAAATTAGCGTGAGAAATTCTCCTTGCTATACGGTTTATAGTTATGTAATTGAGATTTTATCATTTAACACTTAATGGCTGGTCCCGAGGAAAACAAAATTAACTGGTTTCTCGATAGACCAGTCGTTAAATGATTTGTTAGAAGACGCAATTTTAATAGAGAATATATGGTCAACATTCGCGGGTAACACTGCGCTGTTACCTTCTGACGTCATAGATTTTGCAATGTTACCCACTCAGAGAAGTTTGGCGGGAAACAGTTTTATTTTATTCATGTGACCACAAAAACGCTAATGAGAGGGCACGCTGTTGGGGAAAATTCCAGCTGTATAACGAAATGGGATATTCCACTAAAATCAACTTTACCTGTGTAATTAAAGAAGATAGGCAATTTAATCGCCAACATTAAAAATAACTTGACCTGACTCAGTAGCCTTTTGTAATTTAATGGCCATTTAATGCGTAATAATCTGTGTAGTACAAGCTGTTCATTCTCGAACACTATGCAAGGGGCCACTGAATTAATTCTGAAGTGTTTGTGGCTGAATTAAAGAATCAATTAAAAAGTATTTGTGACCACTATATTTTTCTGAGTACCGTAATGATTCGATTTAGCGCCCGGGGCGCTTATTTACTTTTGGCACCTCAGTGGAGGGCGCTTATTCGGGACAGGGCGCGTATTTATTTTTTTGAGAAACAACCAAATGTTCAAAACAAAGCATTAATAAATATTAAAAAAAAAACTTACAATAACGGAAAGTGTAACAGTAACAAATTGTTGAATTTCAGTTACTTTTAAAAGAATCTTTCATTTTAGCAGTAAATATATACATGTACGATACGGTGAATGTTCATGAGTTTATCTACGGTAACTAATAATAACAGAAACTGTAACAGTAACAAGCCACGTTAATACGTATTCTGAAGGCGCTTTAATAATATTAGAATAGGGTCGAATAGGGGTGCTTATCAGAACAGGCGCGCTTATTAGAATAGGGACGTTTATAAGAATGGGGTCGCTTGTTAGAATGGGGGCGCTTATTGGAGTAGGGGCGCTTATTGAAAAAAAAAAACACATTCGAAGGGGGGCGCTTATTTGGAAGGGGGGTTATTGGAAGGAGGGCGCTAAATCGAATCATTACGGTAAGTTTTAATCTTCTCAAATAAATCAGATCGAGGAAAGCGAGTGGAGGAAAACACTGATTTTTTTTCTTGAAATAACATGTTGGGCCGTAAACTGCATGCCCTACAAGCCAGAAGGTTCTATAGAATCTAAAAAAGCGATCATGTTAACCATCAGCCGATGCGTGCCCCTTGAACAGCTCCTCGGCTTTTTGAATTCCTAGGGATGAAATTGTTCATTACTTAAGTTTCATCTTTCGTCTCAGTCCCAATCACGGCGTAATTTGCACGACAATTGTTAAAATGCAATTTTTTTTTAAAGCGACTTGGTATCGTATTGAAAACAGTTTATACCGGGGAATGTCTGGTTTTAAGCACCCCCTAATCAGTTTTTGAACATTCATTTGTCTAATCCTTTGTGATGAGTCGCTAAATAAACGCTACCACCCAGCAGGAGAACAGATTTCACAATTTTCTAGGATTACAATTTGCGAAAAATTGAAAACGAGATAAAAAAGTGTAGCTCCACAGCTTTCGTTACTTCACTGATTTATTAGCTAAACTGGTTAGAACGGCTTTGTATAGTATAAATAGCCATCGCGACACGAAAACACTACTTTAAAAACGTTTTCATTTGAATTATATATATATATATCACACACTAGTCCCTTTTACAAGTACTCAAACCACATTAGAGGATGAGGGAATTGAACTTTTTATCCCATTTCCGTATAGTAACAATTGTTTATAGAAATTGTGATAATTAATGAGCGATTTCACCCATTGGCTCAAAGGAACCATCTAAAACCACCTTAGCCGCAAGGAACTCAACTTCTTTGCAAGTCGTTTTTCAGGACTTCCTGAAAGCAGCCAAGATCATTTCAAATCTGTTCAGTTTTGAAAGCAGAAAGCCTAGTCCTTATCTAAAATTATACTAAAGTAAATTAGTTGTTTGACCTCCAGGCTTCATTATCGTATTAAACGATAACGCAGCAGCCGCGAACGGAAAGGAATTTTATCTGCGTGGCATTTTTTACAGCAACAATCCCATATGTGGATGTTTTAGTTTCTGTAGGTCGAGGGTTTAACGTAAACAAGTCTGGCGTCTTGAGCAAGACTATGTTTTCAAAAGCTTTCGTAATCTTCTTTTCATTAGGGGGCAGGAAGTCTATTTTGGTTCCCCTTTGTGTCATTGCGAAAGAGGGGTAGTTGTTCTTTTGTTCAGTCAACTTCAGCGACTCAGCCGGAGTGAAAAGTGATTTTCATAAGGCTTCATTAAGAAAGATGTTTCTTGTTTTAATTAAACGATTGTTTATAAAGAGGTTCTGACTGTCACATTTAAGTAATGATGTTAACCCTTGCACTGAAACTGCGATGAAGCACAGCAACTCCTCATCGTGAGTATCAACACATTATTAGCATACGGAGTACATGAATAAGGGAAGTGATCAAAATGAACAAATTTTTCCGGTTGTTTCTATTGAAAAAAGTATGGGAACCAGTATAGGGTTTATGAGCATTGTTATCGGAGCGTAAAGGGTTAATCGCCTGGCCAGCCTTCGGTCATTTCTTAAACATCTACTAAGATTTGCCGAGACAAATGTTCAAATCAGCTCAGTATTTTGACGTGACTTACTTTCGAAATAATTTTTGTCCTGCTTGGACTTCTGGCTTGGCTGCTTCTCTCCATGTATCCCTGACAAGAGCCTTTTCATCATCAGTGAGTTCTTTTGGAGAACACAGACTGCTTCCTTCCTTTGCTCCCTCTGGCATCGTCTATCTTTGGAACACGCAGGTTGCGGTCACGTGTTTTTACGTCAAAGTGGAGTTTGGAATCTCTTCATATCGATAGGACAGAGGACTGGCGCTGAGTAAAGTTAACCTCATTCATCGTCAGTATCACTATTTTTTTAAATCTTTTTCCTGCTTAATAATGGGGTACTCTCTAAATGATGTTTGGAACTCTAACTAAATATAGAACACAAAGTTGTGAACAAATCAACATTTTTTCCCCGATACGATTTGCTCAGAACTCGAAAATGTCGTTTTACTGCTAGTCATCCTAGCTCCCTACGACTGAGGTCCTTGTCATTGACAAAGACTGCTGTGTTGAATCTTTTGAGAGAAAGAGATGTTCGAGAGCGCATATAATGCAGTTTTACAGCCTGAGAAAAGCCTAAAAGATTTGAGTTTTTTTTAGTGTTTTCTTGCGACTAATAGCTTAAAGTGCTTAGAAAAAATGCGAAGATCTCTCTTCTACTTATTGCCTATATGCATTTACAACCCGCCCGCTATTGCCGCGGATTTTAGTGTAACAAGCCGGATATTTATTTCTTACTTCGCACTTTTCTTGTTTTTGTCAATAACGTCAAAATTCGTCACCATGAGCGTAAATCGACTGAAAACATGATTACACTTGCACGGATGTTTGTGATATAAATATTATCGGACCCGAAATTGGGGAATTCTGATTGGTTGGAAGCAAAGGCATTTGGTTAATTACTCGGTATGCAGTATTAATTATGCAACAAGCTAAATTCTTCGGAAAATTGAAAGGTCCCAAAAAAAAAGTTATCTAATGATATAATAAAAAACAGCTTGAGCAGAGCAATTGGGCAATTCTCATCACTGTGAAGTGAATGAGTCATTAAAATGCTTTATCATGATCAGATATGTGTGCAATGATTCATGTGTTTTGTGTCTCTTGTATACATTACATCATATGGCATGCACAAAAACATAGCCAGATAACAGCCTTTAAGATTTCAAACGCAATGGACTCGGCGAAGTATTGCTCAGCCTTCGGAATGGACGGTATTTTTTTTTCTTTGATAGTAGCCGTAGTTTAATAATAATCGGTGAAAACGCCGCTTGAAGATACTTGGACATTTTGAGATCCCTATAGCAAAAATTAATGTCTCTTGGTGTATTTTGCTGCGTCGTACAAACATTATGGGTAAATTGCCGACTAGTTTTCGTTACCAACAGGTTAAAGCGTTGAAAAAAAAAAAAAAAAAACGGAATACGCGAGTTTTCAGTTTTACAGACTTACACCTATGGAAGAGATCAGATCCTTTTGCGGCAACTGGTTGCTCGTTTCATCAAGCTATGAGATGCAGATTTAATTACGTGTCACTAGTACCTAAAGGATGCATTACTTAGTTTTGTTTTTTAATAAACCAACAAATGGAGTATTTTCTAATGCATGTATTGTTGTACTTAATGAATTCAGGATATTGTTATATTAACAGGCAAAAATTCTTTTGTGTTTATAGCAGGAAGGAAACGGCATGATTTTGACATCTTTTTCACAACTTTCAAATGGCTTTCGTTTCAACTGGCCAATAAAAGTGCAAGAACTGTGAGAAGCGGCTTCGCTTCTCTCACTTCTCGCATTTTCATTAGCCAGCTAAAACAGAAGCCATCAAAAAGTTGCCAAAAAGTAATCGAGAACTTTTGGCATCGGTACGGCGCGTAGCAATACAACACAAGCACAGAACTGCTTTTGTTAGAGTTTTGTTTTTGTTTTTTCAAGGCGGCATCTTTTAAATGAAAGGTTGGTTTAAGTAATTATTGTTTTGGTAGGCGAGGTAGCATAGATTGAGCAAGAGTGCTTTTATCTACCACTTTCACGCATCAACATCACGTAAAAAGCAGGACGTAACATGTCGATCAAAGTCGATCGTCGAAAACGTAGTCGATAAGTCGATAGTACTCGACATTTGTTGATAATTGTCAATCGACAAGTTTAATTTGTCGATAAAAGTCGATAGTCACAAGATTTTCAACTGATTATCGATTTTAACGACAAAAAAGCAGACACATTTTTCAATCGGCCACGAAATTCAAGTAAGTGTGCGCGGCAACTGACGTCTTGCTTCCCGCCATATATCGTTTTTTGTATTTACGTCCTGTAAAAAGATATCCAATCTTTTCCTATACATCAAAGAAAAATAAAGCGGTTTTTTGTTTCATCGTTCCACTAAATATAATTTTGTTTGTTGTTGTTGTTTTATTTTTATCTTCTATTTCTTTTACTTTTGGGGAAATATAAATATGAACGAGTTTTTGGAAGTTTTCAACAGACCAGATTTGGTCTTTATTACGGTTTACCTCAAACGGAGAGGCCGGAAGTCAAAGTTCAACAATGGTGCTGGCCAAAAGGATTGCTGTCGTTGTAAATACTGCGCGTACACTCGCGCGTGCAAACTGCCGTCGCGAAGCTGACGCGAACAAAAACGATCAAGTGCTTTGTGCAAGCTAAGCGGTTCTCACTTTTCCGATGGTAAGTCAGATATTTTTCCTGGAATTCAGTTCTTATTTCGCTTGTTTAGGCTTGACCTTAACACAAGTGACTTACCACAAGTAACTTTTTGCCTCAGTCGTATTTTCCGTTGCCATAATTTGTCAAGATATAGAGCACAATAACTGAGCGATCTCCATGAAAACTGTAAAACTTATGGAATTTTTGAAATTATAATTCGGTAGAATTTGAATCGCCTTCACTGCTTAATCGGAACAAATTGATAAAAAGTTGGTACAGACACATAAGGCCAGCTGAGGTGCCACAATGAGTTGATTTGCCCTGAGTGTATTTTAACACATGAAAGCTCAGTCTTGTTTGTTGTTTAGCCCGACGTGCAGCGAGCAGTAAGCTAACTCACTTTGCACGGCGTTCAATTTCTTCCTTTTTTTCAGTGCTTTAAAAATCTGTGACCTTTCGTTTTAAAAAGTATTTTCACTAACGGAAATTTAACTTGCAGTGGGGGAAGCGTAATTATGATTTGAATATCGGTACGTTTTACAAACAGAGCAGACCACTATTTCAGTTGAAGCAGTTTACCAAAAGGAAAAGAGCAAAAAATAAAAAAAAGAAATTGGCAAACAGATCGACGTTTAATAAATGTACTTTATCCACATACAGGGTGAAGATAATTCCAACATGTCGGCGGTAATTGCTTGTATTTTCCTTGGCATTTTCTGTGGTGACATCAATGGCGATATACTGCCTCCACTGTCAGGTATGGGATGTTATGCTTGCTTGTCGCTGTCCCATAGCCGTTTGGATTGAAGATAGGTCAAAAAACACAAATCACAAATTCCATGACAGCTTTTTCAAATGTAATAATTTCCCATGATAAATCATATTTATTTGTTGTCTTCAAGGAATCTGTTTGAGCTTTTCTATTCACACACAAAAAAATAATTTACCCGGTGTTTCTATCGAGTTACAGAGACACGAGTGAAACGAAGGGTTCATTTTAGGAAGCAATGTAATTAATTATTGGGGAACAAGAGACAGCGAGAGAGAAAAGTAAAGGTTTTAAAGATGTAAGGGATAAAGAGAACACAAAGTGCCCCCAACTTCCCCCCCCCCCCCCCCCCCTCCATTGAAGGGCTTCTGAAGGCCCTCACTCGCTACCTAAGTAAAATGAAATGTTTGTTTTCCTTGCTTGCTAGACTACGACTTACATTTTCCCGACAAAGGAGTTGAACACGGTCTCTTCATCACTGACATGAAGCCTTTAGGTGGAAAATTCACTCTGTGCCTGTGGATGCAATCAACAGAATCTCATGGATCTCTTTTCAGCTACGCTCTATCAAATAGTAAAAGCAATGAAATACTTATTGATTATGGCACTTCCGGATTAAGTCTGTACATCGCGGATAAGGTAAGGTACGTAACTGGTGATCTGTTTTCTTTCCTTATGCATTCCTGGATGATGCTGACAGTGCATTAACTTATTAACGCCCCCACAGAACATTGAACCTCAAATAGAAATAGACCTAGACAATAAGAAAAGCTTGCAAGTTGAAATCAAAACGTTTAATCATAGTGGCTTTATTTAGTCTTCAACCTGTTTCTTGTTTCTTTTTTTAAAATGCCGGATGTAAGCCCCCCGCCCCCTACCCCCGGATACAACCCACCCAAAACCCTTTATGACGTCGCCCACTACCTTTTGGAACGAGTTACTTCATTGGTTCGTAAAACACTTCATAACAGGTCATAACAATGCTCCTAGCCCCGAGGTAGTGTTTACAGCGGGCGAATGAAAATAGAGGTTCCAGAGGTAGTGTCTTTTTACAGCTTATAATCGGCATTTTATTTTATCTACAGAACAGTCTCGTTCTCTGCTAACGACAGCAAATGGCACCACATCTGTGCATCGTGGAGTGCTACTGCGGGCTTGTGGAAGCTGTACAAAGATGGCGTCTTACAAAGTTTAGGAACTGGATTACAGACTGACCACCATATCCTAGGAGGTGGTACTGTGGTGCTGGGTCAAGACCAAGACAGTTTGGGTGGCGGCTTCAGTACTGAGCAGTCATTTAAGGGTCTGCTGACAAATTATAACATATGGGAGGACGTGCTGTCCGATACAGAAATTGAACATCTGTCAAAATCTTGTCGATTAGGTGAAGGCAGCGCTCTCAAGTGGTCAGATTTCTTGAATTCTGCTTTCCGAGTGAAAGCGTTGATTCCTGTTCCATCTCTCTGTAGACTGTAGGAAGAAAAGTTCGCATGATTCAACCTCGACCCCAGCTTCTTTATGCTTCCCTCTCCGTGGAGCGGGAAGAAGAGAAGCCCTGGGGACCAGGTTGCGCGACAGTTGCGCATGATCTTGAGCGGGTAAATCAGCCTCGTGCCCAGGGTCTCTCAAGATGAGAGACACCGGAAGCAGAGATGGCTGTTAATCGGAAGCAAGCAGGCTAAGGAACTTTCATTGGATGCTTATACGGATTTTTAAAAGGATAAGAATGGTTACACTTCCAGTAATTCTACGAGTTGCCACTGTCTATTCGCTTTGTTTATTCGCAATTTGTAATAAACTTCAATAATCACTTTTTAATCAATATTTATTCGAGTAAATTACAAAACGTTGGTATTTATCCTATGTATACCCTAAATTCTGTTTCATTTTTTCTTCCGCATTCATAAATAACATGTAAAAAATGAATCAAATGATTTATTAAATATTTTCTAATTGCTCTCTGTTGTAATTAATCCTATTAAAATGATTGCTTACAATTTATCAATTTATTACGAAAAATACCATCACAGCTGTGTAAATGAAAATGTTCCGGTCGATCTCTTCGTTATATGACCTTGTATTTGTCCAGGTAAAACATTTCACCGAAATATAATTCCTCATAACGTTTTCGTCCACAAAACCGCAAACGCCCCAAAATAAGCCCCTCACGTTTAAATAATGACTTCCGCGGGTAGTCGACTCACTAAACTGAACGATATGGAGCTCACACACGAAACAAAACAAGCCCCACGGTTGGTAAATTTATATTCACGGGTCAAAAACAAGTCCTACAGTTCTACAGTTTGGGGCTTAAAATGCGAGTACAAAACATCACTCGCACAGGAAAATCTTACTATTTCGGAGGGATTTCTGTTTTGTGATTTGCAAGGGGCTTACGGCACCATCATTTGACGTTACATTCTTATACAAGACGCGTCCTAATTTTTTTCATTTTTTTTTCAAACGCGCATACAAAAAGCTGATCATACTATTGATATTTGAGCGAATCATTTAAAAACGCACCCAAACCCCAACAAATCGTAACGCAAACAAAGCAGCCCTTCGGCCGTTTTCGAGTCGTACCGTCCAATATCGACAATCCATTTTGGATAACTTGAAAAGTGTGGTGTGACTGAAAGAGGCTACAGAGCAGTTAAGCAAATGAAACAAACCTGTGAGGGCAGGAGACACGTGAAAAACATCGATTAGATCAAAAGGCTAAACCATTTCAATGAAACGTTGCCAAGTGATAATTCAGCTCAGTAAAACAATGAAATTGCAGCCTTGTAAACCGCATTGGTTTAAAATAATCTTACAATTACATGGCCTTTCCACTGAGCTTTGAAGCTTTTGTTTGATATATTTGTCGATGTTACTAATATTTAGGTGATTTTTCATTTGAATTTGTTAGCCAGTAGTCCCCAGTCCTTTCACGTCTTCGCAAGGGGCCAAAGTAAACTTTGCTTTACACGGAAGTCCCTGGTTGAATGTATACAAAAGGCAGTATTAAGAATTTCATTTTTGATCTGAGGGGTTGAAGTGCGTAACGCTGACGTCACGGGCGTTTTAGCGCAGCAACAATCCAACTGGAGCAACCAACAGGCTGGCGAATGTAACAGTCACGTGACTGGAACCAGAGCATGTATTTCCTAAAGAGAAAAGGAAAAAACGCAATTTAGGCAAACTTGTTTACCGTTTCATCGTGATTTATGTAAATTTATTTCCTGACGAATTCGAGTTTCGGCAGGAGCCAATCGATTTTTATTTGAATAAAGATCTATTCATCAGGCCCCGGTTGTTCGAAAGCCGATTAGCGCTAACCCACGATTAAGTCGCCCTAATCCACGGGATAAATTTATCCTTCGATTAAATTGCGTTCCCCGAAAAACAAAACAAAATGGCCGACTTATTGTTTGGTGATTTTGCTGTAATGGCGGGTCCGGCAATGGAAGAAGAGCAATTCAGGCTACCTGACGACTTTTCCAAAGCATATTTTACTTTCCTATCGAGTTTATGCGATCCCGCGTCCGGTTTTCCCGCGGTTTTTCGAGTTTCACAACACGGATGGACCGCTGTCGGGAGATCGCGAGCACAATTATTGACACAAATGCGAAGCAAAGAAATTCAACCAATTTTCTCTCTCAGAGGTAGAAATCGTCGCTCACTAACCGCTGTAATGTCAAAGAAAACATCAGTTGTGGAATTAAAGGTTTTGTTTGGCTTCAAAAAGGCGAGTATTTATTTGATTTTGTGGCCAAAATCTTGTCAAAGTCTAGTTTACTGTCGAATTTGTTTGTTCTTCAAAGGGTTGTTTAATTCAGTTTAAGATCGTCGTTTAGTTCAGTCTGTTTTCGTTTAGTTTAACTATGGATGTCTTTTCTCCTTTTTATTTTCCCTAGCTAAACGTTGTTTAGTTTCATTCAAGTAGATGCGATTAATCATTGTCATTCTTAGTTTATTAGCCGGCGGCAGTTAAAATTCACAATGGCTTCGTTTAGGAAAGCTTTTCAAACTTTCGTCTGAGCTCACAGCAGACCTGAGAGTAAACGTTCTAGCGGCGACTGAAGACAGCATCTCAGTTTCGCGAATTTGTAGATCAGATTTACAATAGAGATAATTTTTGGTTTCTAAAGCACCAGCTAACGAGCATTTTAAAGAGTTCACATTGTTTTCCGGCTGATGAAATATAACCATACTAGATTTGCCCATATTGTGCACCGAATTTATTTGATCATTTTTAATTTCAGCTTTTTCTATTGTTTACTGAACGCTAGAGATTTTGTTAAGAAAAACTTGGGCTCTCTTTTTGTTCTATTTTGTTTCCAAAGAAGCTGAATTTCGTTTTTTTTTTTTGTAGAAGCTGTCAATTTTTATCCCTTCCCACCCCCAGTGCTCAGCCGTTTTCTGCCACCAGTGACCGGTTTTACTTGTTTAATCGGAGTTTAATCGAAGGATAGTTAATCGAAGATTAAATCTGCTTTCAGCAACACCGTTTTATCCCCCGATTAGTTATCCCTGGAATAAGAAATTTAATCGCGGAATAAGCACTAATAGGGGGTTAATTTAATCGGCTTTCGAACAACCGGGGCCTGAAGAGTGAAAATGAAAAATGAAATCAAATTCCATTATTGATCTTGTCCCGGAAAGTTTGACCTGATTTGACTGTAACGACTACAGCAGATAATTTTTGCCGTGTGAGGAATACCTGAACAATCATCGTCGTCATCTTCATCCGGGCCCCACGGATCCTCTTCATCCGGGTCACTATCTATAACACTCCTGATGGCGTCTTGCTGAGCCATTGACAGACTTTCCCTTTTCGCCGAGCTGATGGCCTGGACTTGAGGAGTCAGCATGGCCTTGTACTGATCAGCTGAAAAGGCCTGGGAACGAGACAAAATGTCCAAAACGTTAGTGCACGTGTGAAACCAGGTGTCCCCACTTAGGGGAGGTGTCCATACTCCGGAGATACCCCACCCTATGTATATACCAAATAAAAGTTTTCACCTGGAGCTGGGAGACACTCATGTCCTCGAAAACTTCCGGTGGAATAACATCAACCACTTTACCCTGCAGTTTAGAGATGTCAGCGGTGGACAGCGCCTCTGTACAAGACAGAATGTCAATCTCGGTTAGATTTCAAAACGACGTCAGTCATCTGTGATAACTTTGGTTATGCGTATACTTAATCTTTCAACTGTTTGCAAAAAAAAGAGGAATCTACATTGTGTGCAAACGTCTAAGAAGACTCATTTACACAAGTTACAGCAATACAACTTACTCAGACAAAACGTCTTAACGATAAGATTCATTTATAAAAGTTACAGCAATACAACTTACTCAGGATTTTTCCCAGTTCGCTAACTTGGTCCTTGTCCCACTCATTAACAGCCTGAGCCCAGACAGACTTGGCTCTTGCAATGATGGCTTTTAGTTGCTCGCTTGACCAACCCTCGATCTCACTCAGCTGTTTGACTGCCAGTCTGTAAAAATATCAGGTAAATGAAGCATGTTAGCGTCTTGTCTCGCGAGAAACAGAAAAGAAAACGCAGACTTAAGGAACAGTGAAATCTACTTTTTACATTATTTCGCTTTATATATTGAATTTAAAATATCATTCTAAACTCGACTGTGTAAAATAGATCATGAAAAATTACAAAAACGCATTAGGATGACTAACAACGAGGGTGAAAATGGGTTACAATAGGTACAAACGTGAAAACAAGAGGCTCGTTTTTTCCCGCGGAATCCTTTGACGTTGCTTAAAATACCGTTCTAACGTAGGTTTCGATTAGTAAATGCCTTCTATCGTAGTTTTATTCTGTACATTGAGAGTCAAAGGTTCATTTATTTACCGCAATTTTGAGAAATGTCACATACATTGTGTTTATTTTGTATTTCCTAAAACTATTGCAGACTTTGAGCTTTACTTCCTCTTAATACACGTACCTTCTCAACTTCTTGCATAAAAAGACAGTAGAAATGTTTCCATAGACAGGAAAGCAAACAACTCGATATTTTATTATACAAATTCTAACTTTGCGAACGAGTACCTGAAAGCAGTCTGTGACATCCTCTCGATATCTTCCTTGGTTAAACTAAGAGCTAATTGCCCCAAGCTCATGAAAGCATCGTCGTCTTTGTTCTGCTTCAAGAATTCCCGAACTTTTGGTTTGAGACGATCCAACTACGAGGAAAAAATGATGAGTATTTAGCATTATATTTAAGAGAGAAAAGGCGCGTACGTGAAGGAGACACACCACAACTCAAACGTGTATGTGAACTTGGCACCAAGGAACCCCAGAAGCGTCTTTGATTGGCTGTTAGATTACCCACGTGCTATTAACGACCAATCACAGAGACTACGCAGATCTTTGTACAGCTACATCATCGGTTTGGAATTTTTTTAGATCGAATCGCGGACACCTCTTTTGTGGGAGACTGAGCCGAAGGCGGGCCATATAATCGTGCAAAAAAGATCTATGAAAAAATATCCATTGAGATAAAACCCAATTGAAGAAAGACTTTCTTGGCATTCGAAGCCGCTCTCACTAATGTCGAACAGTTAGTTCCTCAATAACCTTTAGTATTTGAAATCGCACGATTCTTCTGCGCGATTTCGCAGGATAATAGTTAATTAAATAAAGTAAGCACACAAAAAAGACATGTGAGGCGCTATAAAGTCTGAACAAACAACAGACACCACAGACCTGATCTTTACTCCACTCCTTCCATTTTCCAAGGGCGGCAATTATATCGATGTTGTCGAGCTTCAGCTTTTCCAAGTCGTCCGGTGTGAGACCCAGTACCACGCGTCCTAACCTCTTGGCGAGTTGTGCCGTGAGCTTAGAGATGTCTCCATTTGTCAAATGCTGCGAGAATCAGATAACACGGAGAGCGTTATATGCCAATCAAAGATTTTGAACATTAACACAAAGCTCTGGATACTCTAATTTGCCACACACGGCACGCTGATATTGGGCGATTTTGACACAACTTAAAATCGTACGAAGCTTTTCAAGAATGAAGAAAACAGCAAAGCCGATCAATGAAACACACTGTATAACCGATGGTCAATCAATACACAAGATGCTGGCGGATTGAAAAATACACAACTCAATTTCTGTCCTTACTTCCTTTGCCTTTTCTGCTAAGGCTTCCAGCGTTTCCATGTCAACGTCTAGATATTTTCCCCAGACCCCAACGGCCTCTTCAAAGGCTTCTTTACCAAGCTTCTTGATGTCAGAAGTATCCAGGCCCTTTACCAGAGAGCCAAGCTGACGCAACTTATCTCCAGTCCACTTCCCAGCATCTATAATGCAAATCAAAACAGAAATCAATCTTCGCTTGGACAATAGGGACCTTACGAAACCACGACGGCGACACTGACGACAATGAATTTATATTTTACTTAACATTTTATCCTAATTTATTTAGTGCCGTCATTTTTGTCAGAACTAATGTCTAGCTGAATATGTAAGCGCATTATTGCCGTCGTCGTGGTTCACGTTCTCCAGACTACGCAAAATGTGGCCATTTCGCGTCGTTGTTTTGCAGAGGACGACAAGAAATGTACCAAGATGGATAACGGACGTGCTAAGCTATTGTACTGCTCATTTATAAGCCGTTTGTTTGGCGACGTTCTCGTTGCAGTCGCCGTCGTGGTTTCGTAAGGTCCCTGTGACACCAAGTCAGAGGTGGCCCGGTTAACCACAGTACCAATTTGCCACTGAAAATGGAACGGAAAAATGTCAAACAGTGATCAAACCAGCTCTCACCACTCTCGTCCCATGCCTTCTTGGCCGCCTTTATCAGAGCCTTGGCTTGGGACTTGCTGAAGTTGAACGTTCCGAATTCGTCAAGCATTTCATCAAGAGAGTCCAGATTAATAAGTTCAAGGTCACTTGGATCCAGACCTAACGCGGCCGGACCGAGATCGCGCCACTGGTCACCGATCCACTCTGCCACATCACTGTCAGAAAACAAAACCAAAGTTTATACATTTTTTATTTATTTATTTGTTTTAATAAAAACTTCGTCTTAACGAACTAATGAATTATTTTTGAGGGCAGAAATACGACACTGTATCGCCTTTCTTCCCCGGTCAACAGTGAAGACTCGGAGAAGCTGTATCATGCATGGTGGATATGGAAAAATTAAGCCAAGTTTTTTCCAAGTTCGTTATCTTCCTCAGTCGTTTGTTTGGTTCATTATTACGTCGTTGTGTTTTAGAAAACTGTCATTTCGCGGTTAATTTTCATTTTAAGCCAATTTGAACTTTTCGCATCGCAATAACTAAAACCGTTGTTTTCAAAACGCAACACTTTATAGACTGACCTTTTATCAAAGTGTTGTTTAGCCAACTTGGCTATCTCCTCGAGTTTCTTCACGTCATATCCCTTCGCTCGAGCAATATTGTAGAGGTTGTCAATGAAAGCATCTTTCGCAATTTTTCGCAGAGTTTTTCTGTCAAGTCCGGCCACAAGAGAGCCGAGGTCTTCAATATGAGAAGAGTTCAGTATATCAACTCCAGTCTGATTCTAATATGGAAATAACAGCACACTCAGTCAATAAGTACGAAAATAAAGTTCACTGTTACTTTATTGTTCTCACTGTGTCCAGAAATGGTCACCCTCGATTTTCAACACGCGTTCATGTATTTTACAATTCTATGTTTTTCGTTGGTTATCCAGCATTGACCTTTGTGAAATCAAGATTGATTCATTATTTTCAAAAATGACTATAATGTGTTCCGTGATGTTACATTAAAAATTTCCCACAAAAGATTTATTAAGCAGCGATTTTCTTTTTGAAAAGTTTTAGCGTGTATTACATTGCAGTCATTCAAACACTCGCTATTTCCAATTGGTTTTCCAAACTCGGTCTGAGCCAATCACAGAGCCAACAGCCGCACGTGAAATTTATCGGCACGTAACAAATTTGAATTCTCCGCCTCCCACACTATCTTGGATTTTGATAGGACATGTAATGGACAGAACAGTGGATAAAAAACCAGTACAGAAAAATGTCAAAATTTACAACGCAAGAAAAGGGAACTTGCCAGCTAACGGTCACATGTACAAAATAACATCTTGCTGGAGGGCAAGCTCTGCTCTGGGACATGCAAAACAGAGAAAAGATTCAAGTCGCCCAGCACGTTGCTTAAAGACATTGAAATTTACCTTGAAGAGCTCCACGGCCAAGTAAGCTCTTGCCTTGAGTTTATCTTCCGGTAAGCCAGTTTCTTCTCCCAGCCGACGGATAGCGGTGAGTAGGATTTTTTCGGGTAATTTCTTCAGCTCCTCTTGTGCAAGACCTCGCAAGAAAGTACCAAGCGAATTGATGTCAACGTCGGTGAAGTTTGAGAAATCCAGGTTTTCCATTTGCCAGTACTCTCGAAGCCGAGTTAACACCATAAGAATCTAGAAAGGCAAAAATAAGTGGATGAGTGGAAAGCGGCGGAATGGGAACAATAAAAAAAAATTGTCGCTCTCACCTGTCCTCGATCCCAGTCTTTTTCCCGTCCCAACACGTCGACGACGTCTTCAATTCCCCGGATGGACAAATCACGCAGCTCTTCCTTAGCAATACCAAGAACAATGTGTCCAAGTTTCTTCATATTCAGAAATCCCCAGTTTGGTGAATCGGAATCATCTGCATCAGTCGCGTTGAAGTCGCCCCACTTTGTCCTGATCTTCTTGACAAGAGTTAGAACCTGAGAGGGCAGATCGAAAAGTGTACATAGAGAATAGTCAAGGGGACGAGTAACCCGGGCCAAGGGTGGGGAATTTACAGTCAAACGCCTCGAGCCGTAGCCACCCGACAAAGTTTTTGACATCTTTTTGACAAGTTTTTGTTTACTTTGATGAGTTTTATGGCTTCCGGTTGCTTTAGACTACCAATTAGATGCCTTGAAAAATGGAAGGCGGGGTATCAACCGTTGCATGAATCGTCATCAAACGTCAGAGTTTGAAAAGGTTTCAAACAACGTTTCGCAGCTGGCGATAAATATTTGTCGGCATAAGTTATGCCGACAAATATTTGGTCAAACTTAACTTTACGTAAAGCAAATGCATTTTAAAGATTTTTGTGAGACCTGACTTTCAATTTCAAGTCTTCTGGGTTTGTAAAACCGGTTGAAATTGAACGTTTCACTGATCGTGCTGCATGAACCGTTGTGCAACCGGAAGCCATCAAACTAATCAAAAACTTAAACTTAGTCGGGTGGCTACGGTTCGAGGCGTTTTATTGTAACACTACCATGGATGTCACGTAGAATTAAGAGGAAACGAAGAATCGAAGAATGGCTGCTAGGGTTTAGCCAGAAGCCGGCGAAGGGCTTCAAAAATTCTTTTTAAACAGTGCGAAAAGAATTCGACACCCAATCCAAAACATCACATGCCTAGGGTTGTGGAAGCCAGGGAGTGCCCAGAAAACACATATTATATGTCTCATAAAACAAAAAGCTGGCATACCTGAGTTTTATCCCAAGGAACAAGTCCCAGTTGATCGAGGTTGTTAATCACGTTATCCACGCTTTCAGCATCAACTTCTCCACGACTGAGAGCAAAGGCAAATTGTCCAAGCTGTGCAATGTTCTTCCCAGCTGATGGATTTTGCTCGTACTGTGCAGTTAAACAAATCAGAACTTTGCTTCATAATTACCACGATATCACGCGAACATTTGGAATGTTCCCAGCAAAGTAACGAGGGTGGTTACTTAATTTCAAGCAACCATCTGCTATGATTACTTACGGGGAGGCAAAACGAGCTTGGCTACACATTAAAACACGCAGCGCACCAACAGTTCCAATTAGCGGGAGCGAATAAGAGGCGGCTGTATTCGCAGGCTATTCTTTATTTGACGGAAATTCTAGCAGATATAACTTATCATAAGGATTTGACAACGAGTTTTCCATGTATTCTTATTCGCCAAACGTTTCCAAATAGTATCTCTGTGTGTCGTGGAAGCAAAAGAGATAAAGTTTCAAGCTTGGAAAGTTTTCACGAGTAGAAAATCGCGCCTATCCCCCAGATTTCGCGCGGCCATTGTTCCTACTCGCCCACATTTTTCGCTCCTCGCTCGAAGGACTAAGAAAAGAAGGCGGTGGTTATAGTCTGGCAGAGATCCGTAATTTCTATCAGGAGGTAGTTTTCTTTAACGAGATCGCTCGCTACTTTTAAGTTTACTAACAATCATCACACCTTATCATTACTTCTGAGGAGTCGCTATTTTCAGCAGTCATTACTTTGGAAATGTGACGATACAGTATGGGGCCCAGTTCTCGGCCACTTTATGTTCAACGCGTTTTTTGCGCGTCACAAAGGAATTTTATAAAAGCATTTTTTCCCAAAGTTAGACTGATTCCTGTACTCTAGTTATCTTGAGTCTTGTCCTTCCACTTGTTGATTTATGAAAAAGTAATTGAACCTTCTTTAATAATAGCGAATTGCGCGCACTCTTTTTGTGGCCGAGTACGGGGCCCGCAAACGGGGCTTCCATTTCCGTTTTTGTTCGGACAGAAAAAGTGTTGACTAGTCGATAGCTTCACACATATAAACTGAGTGCTGAAGCTAGTTGTGAGCGAAACTTCAAGTTCCTGCGGTTCGTCTGAGGTACGAAATTCAAGTTTAAGTCTTTTGTGGCCGAGAACTGGGCCCCATACACTACCGCTCAAATGTAAGTTGACAGATCCTCGAGCCTCGAGACTCGAAACTCGAAAACTTCGAGTTTCGAGTCAAAAATTTCGAGGTTCGAGTATCGAGTCTCGAGTCGAGAAAAATAATGAGCTTGTCGCTTGAATGATTCCTCGAGAAATAAATTGCTCAAGCGGGCCGCACTCTCAAGTGTTGTACACAGTCGAAGCCAGCGAGAGACTCCAACTTCGAGACGCGAGGATCGAGTCTCGAGGGTCCAGTCGAAACTGTCAACTTACATTTGAGCGGTACTGTACTATACTGATTGTGCAGCCTTAGCGAAAACGTAATGAATATACAAATGTCAGAGAGGTATTCTACAGTACACGTAGAATGCTGTTTAAGTAGAAGTTGTGTTTTAGAGCTGTGTGAGAGTACTTAGAGTGACGCCAGATAGAAATTCCAAAAGGAAAAAACGTGTATACAATTGCAATAGCGTTACCTTTTTAATGAAATGTCTGAGAATCGGCATAGCAACATCTGTCGGGATCTTCATTTTAGGAAAAGCAGCAAAGACCACCATTTGAGCCATCTTGCCGATATCTGATGACAAGAAGCCGTCAATCGATTTTGCAAGAGCCACCACGTCCTCCTTCGTTAACTGGGACAACTGCAAAAAAATAAATAAATAACATACACAAACCTCTTAAATATAGCATTGACCAAGGGTACCACAACGCCCCAACATGTAAACTGTACACCTACGCAATGAAAACGTGCTTGTACTACTCTCATTTAGATGTTCATGTATTTAAGTGTTGCTAACTCGAGCTTTGTGCTTACACATGTAGAGTTCTCAGAAAAAAAAGAAGCTGGGAGCTTTCAAAAAGGCATACTGGGTACATGACTCGATCTGATTCAGTGTCCCCGGCCCATTGACACGTTAATAAACATTTAACTTTATTTTATAAACTAGAGTGAATTACCAGGATTTCTCTTGCTGAGAAAAATCATATTTTCACAAGTGAGAGATATCATATCTGAAGATATTAATTTCGTCGCGTTTGCTGACGAGTTTGCCATGTTTCGATGCTGAATGAGCCAAAGTTTATCGATATTAAGTCTAAACATCTTCGGATCTTCCTCGGCACTCTTTGGCAATCTTGGGAATCTTCAAAATTCTTCGCTGTGCTCACTCGTGAGATACCGAGTTGAACACTCGCTTTTAAATTTCATATCTCCACACAATCGTACGTGTATTATCCTTTATTTAATACTTTTCTTTTGCTCTACTTCTCTACAACTTACATCAATAGAATCCTTCAGCTTTTCCACAATCTCTTGAGCCTGAATAAAAAGAAATAATTAAAATCTCTTCAATTCTAATACCATTATAAATTCTAAAAAAGTTCTTGCAGTACAGTACAGTACAGTACAAATACATGTACTCGAACCGGGCTGCTTGGAAAAAAACTGACCAATCAAAAACATCAAATGGATATAAAATGCTTTTTGCTAAAAACCCCAGGAACACGTATCTTACTTGGATTAAAACTAAAACATTAGCAAACTGCATGAACAATACCTGATCGAGATTTAAGTCGACCTCCTTCAAAAACTGCAAAGAATCCTTGATAACTTGTCCTCCAATCTGTTTGAGTTCAGAAGGCAGAAGTGCCGCAGCCAGATTTCCAAGTTCCTTGATGTTATCTTTGTTCCACTTGTCTGGAGAGCCCAACAGTTCTTTTGCTTTTACTGCTAACACTTGCAGTTGTCCTGCATCCAGTTTCAGCTTACTAACAATGTCCTTAATGGCCTACAAGACAACACAATGTAAGTACACTGTTTCAAAAACCAGTAACAGCATGGCCTGCGTTTAATTACCTGACAATTACATGAATTAGAGGAAAAGCATCAACCCAACTAAATTCAGTTTTGTAGATAGATGTACACATTACCATTCCAACAACTCCACAGTTTATAGTAACCTTAATTGCACAATTGTACAACACATGTAGTACTGCTCAATAGCTTTCATTTCAGACGTCACACACTAGGGTTTCATCCAGAGACTAAAAAGTTGGAAACACATTGTACAGCAAAAAAGTATCACATTAAAGTACTGCTCAATAGCTCTCATTCAAGTAGTCAAACTCTAGAGTTTCATCCACAGTTAGAAAAAACTTAGAAATACATTGTACAACAAAATACACAGTACAACATGAAAGTAGTGCTGGATACCTTTCATAATGGTCATACGCTAGGGTATTATCCACAGACTTAAAAGTTAGAACTACCTTGTAAAACATAACAAACAGTACCACATGAAAGTACTGCTCAATAGCTTTCATTAAATGGTCACACACTAGGGTTTCATCCACAGACTCAAAAGTTAGAGCCACCTTGTACATCATAAGAAACAGTACCACATGAAAGTACTGCGCAATGGCTTTCATTTGAATGGTCACACATCCTAGGGTTTCATCCACAGACTTAAAACTTAGAACCACCTTGTACAAAATACTAAACAGTACCATGAAAACACTGCTCAATAGCTTTCATTTGAATGGTCACAAAGTGAGGTGCATCCAGTTAGAACCACCTTGTACACCATAATAAACAGTACAGCATGAAAGTACTGCTCAATACAGGGCATCTGATAGGGTGCGAAAAAAAATAACAAATTATGCAGAAATTTTCAGGAACATTATGCGGAAGAAAGTGTGGATTATGCGGAAAATTTTCGCCTCGCTTTGCTCGCCAAAAATCACATCTTTTCATGCAGCCGAAATCGAGCTGCCCCCCCAAAAAAAGCATATTGGTATTTGGGCTTTTCCAGTTATTTTCATTTGTAGTTGATATGTTATGAAATTATGATGATGTGTGAGGATGGTAAACAGCTGCTTAATCATTAATATGAAACAAATTTCTCTGTTTTATGCGGAAAATGTTCTCAAGATGCGGAAGATGCGGAAGTCAACGAATTATGCGGATCCGCACCACCGCATCCTGTCAGATGCCCTGTCAATAGCTTTCATTCAAATGGTCACAAATGACATGTACTATCAATCGTTTCATCCACAGGCATGAAAGTTAGAACTACATTAATGTACAGCATAATAAACAGCACCACATGAAAGTAACTTGGTGTGCATGCACAAATACAACTGTATTAGCTGTTACTTACCTGGAACTGCTCCTTCGACAAGGACTTAAGATCCTGCACACTGAAGTCTTTGAGCAGTTTTCCAACCTTTTGTAACTGTGGAGCACTCCACGTCTTTACTTCCTTCCACTGTTCTTTTAACTTAGCAATGATAGCTTTAGCTTGAGGGAAGGTGAAGTCATTCTTTACCAGTGCATCAATGGCTTTAGTTACCTATTAAAAAGAATGAACCGTATTTTAAATCATCAGATGGTCTCTTTTAGTTTTTATTGGTTTTAATTGGTAGCTAGCTGATCATGCCGGGTTTCTGACCTGAGAAAACTTTCTTATTTGAAACACTGTCCTTGGAATATTTCTTTTTTGTACAGTAATTATCTACAATCCCTCGCCCAGTTGTCACCGTCAATGTCAGTGTCAACATCATCACAGTCAATGTCAACATCAACATCACCATCACCGTCAATGCTACCATCAATGTCAACGTCAACACCACTGTCAACATCAACAAGATCGTCATCATTATCTCATCTCCTTATCCCAGTAGGCCTTATCCCCCAACCCAGTTGTCACGGTCAATGTCATCGTCACCGTCACTGTCACCATCACCGTCAACGTCAACGTCCCCGTCACTGTCAACATCAACGTGACCATCATCATCTCATCTCACATAAGGCCGTTTTGAGAACCACTTAATAATATTGTTCATGCGTGACCTTTCAAAACTATTCATAGCACACGTGTACCTCAGCAGAACAACAGAAAATAATTACTGGCATTCCAATAAACAAAATAATAGTGTGTTCCTACCATATCAGATGCAAGCTTCAAGATGTCCCTAACAGGCAGTGCCTCCATAACATTACACAAACTTCCAAGGACTTTGTCATCCCACTTGTCCACTTCTCCAAAAGCCTTTTTAGCCGGGATCATGAGTGCAGTCTTCTGGTCTCGATCAAAATTTGCCGTGCAAATGAAGTCCACACTGAAATATACAAGTTAAAAGATCAATTGAAAACCAAACATATAAATTTCGACTAAAAGTCATCATCAGGGTAAATGTGTTTGCCGCATAGTTTCGGGTTTAAATGAGAGTCACTTCCATGGAGAAGAAATGAATTGGATGAGCCAGCAGCTTTTCGCTTAGCTCTGGCTTTCTTAAAGTGATAAACAAAGCTGCCAGGATCTTGCAATACTTTTATTTATTAAAATTGCAAAACAAAAATAAAATAAATCCATTACAGACAATCACCAAAACCAATTACTACTAACAGCTTATTAAGTGAAGCTAAAATTACCCCTGATCGAAGACATCTCCAACCAGCTGAGCTAGTTCACTGGGCTCAAAGCCAGCGAGTAGTTGCTTCAATGTTTCTAGGGCTTTCACTGGCCACTGATCAATACTGGTACCAAATTTACGATATGCAGCTTGGTTCAGGGCAGCCATTTGCTCACGATCCCAGATCTTGCTCTAAAAAGATAAAGTTTGAAAGTGCACAAGAGTTATGCAGGCAAGTGCTTTTTACTTTTCCATAGGATACCTGAATGCCCATCTGGCTAAAGGCCCAATTGGCTATTGCCATTATTATGATCACTGGCGGCCAAAGAATATAAAATCAACCGTACTTACAGCAACTTTATCTACATTAGCAAAAAATGCATCCAGATTCATGTGGGAAATGAGCTTCTTTAAATTCTGTGATGTAAATGTGGTGAGTCGATCAATAATTCCATCAAACTGTTTGCTTGTCATGCCACTTAAACTCTCCTGCAAAGCAACAGACACAAAAAAAATAGTCAGTAAATGTAATTTTGACAGACATTCGATATAGCCTGAGTGCATTATAGTTATATACATCAGCCACCTACTTAACAATAAAGGCATACCCACTTCAAGACTTTCTGAAAACCATGGCGACTGAAGTTCTTCTCTTCTTGGTGTGGGACACTGGTCCACTGTAGGGTTAACCCCCCCCCCCCCCCCCCCCCCTCCCTCCAAGCACTTAATTTGCCAATACTCATTAACATTGTATTCTGCACCTAAGAACACGCATATTATGAACCCAGCAAGGGATCACACCTGGACAGGCTCCATCCAGAGTCCAGCACAGCTACCATTAGACCACTGCATTTCCCACACTGACATGGTAAAGTACAAAATTATTCCCCAAATGATCTACACAATCAAAAACTAATACCCTGACTAACCAAATTTTCTTTTTACTAACACGTTGAAATCAAGCATGCCAATCAATGCGGCCATGCCAGTCCAACCAATGTTCTTAGCAATCAACTGATCTAAACATTAATATGATTGCACAAAACTGAACCTTACAACGTCACACATTATGTTGCTACAATGTGTAATTAGCTTCATTTAAGATATGTATGTCCTGCAAGTTAAAGAAAGACCTGTACCTACATACCTGTAGTGATGAGAGCAGGTCCTGTGGGACTTGTTTGAGCTCGTCAATTGTGGCTTTTGCAAACTCCTTGGCATCTGATAGTTTTTTCTGGAGTTCTGCACTAAGTTTTTCAAAGCTATCTTTTATCCTGGTTTTACAAAACAAAATTATTTTTATATTTAATTGGGATGTTATTACACATAACATGTATGAGTTACTTTGTGTGGAGTTTATTGTTTTGAAGCAGCTGTAAAGAATTCTTATTTTATACAATGTGCATGCTCCCCATGCATTCTCGTTCCCGGAGGCCGCGATCCTTCTGGTCTGCGCCAGGAATCGAGACCTCTGGCTGCTTCCAAAACCGGAAGTCCGTGAATCACGGACTCATTGTCAAATATGAAAATCTGATTGGCTGAAAAACACAGAATGAGTATATATTCTGCGCATGCTCAGAAATTGGGAGTGGCCAGAGGTCTCGATCCCCGGCACTGACCAAAAGGATCGCAGCCTCTGGGGACGAGAATGGCTCCCCATGCTTCATAAAATTTATTGCAGCCTGATGTTAATTGAAAAGTAGAACTTGCTTAAACACGTAACTGCATTTCAAACAAAGGTCTACAATATATGCACAGATTGGAGTGACATCATATTTTCAATTAATGCTTAATTAACAATACTGTCTTACATGTACCCTGTAAAGATAATTAAAAATAATTTATTTTATTAATCATTTTGAAATTTACTAAAACAAATTAATAACTAAAATAAATTTTAAGTGTGAACTATAACGTTTTAAACTTTGGCTGAGCCTAATGATATTCTCATTTTTATCCATTCCCTTTGTTAATTTTTTTTGGGCACATCTCAGCCTCGATATTCATATAAAAAAATATTCCTATATGAAAACAAAGAGTGTACAACACAAATAATGAAGTAATGCTAAGACAGCTGAGGACATCATCATTTTAAAATGAAAATTTTCGATACATTTTTTTTACCATCAATAACTTTCTATACTTACGACTGAGTCAGCTGTTGGCCAAACAGTTTCACATAATCTAATTAAAAAGATGAATGAAATAAGTTGGCATCAGAAATACTGCGACAGTGTAGAAGACATGAAATGCATTATAACACCAGATACCAGATATTAATTTAAAGCTATTTGATATTAATTTAAATATTAATTAAAAGCTATTAATTTAAAGCTATTCAAGCTATTAATTTAAAGCGATTTGATAGTTATTTTATTTGCCTTGTACCTAGTATAGTGCATGTACATACCAGTACATGTACATGTATATTAGGTCAAATTATTTTATAAATGGTTTGGTAAATCAATTGATGTGTTCTTCTGCAAGTCTAGACAACTGCTGAACTCTTGGTGCCTTTCTCAACCCAGAAGTGTTATTGGGTATTTAACCAGCAAATTGTTTTGTTTCAAAGATCTATCAGAATTAACCTTACTTTGTGGTGTAAAGAAACTTTAAATAATTCAATTGAACTTGTCATGAATTAAACCCAAAAAAAATTATAAAAATAACACATTTACATGTAAACTAGACTGATACATGACTGTGTAGCGAATTTGCACTTACTGATTTTATTCTTGACTTTACATGTGGCCACTTTAGCATAGTACTTATGTGTACACTTCCACCTTGTTGTCGTCCAAAATGGCTGACTCCCAACTCCGCAAAGAAAGTGACATTCTGATGGGATGCTCAGTTGTGTACAGCAGTTTGTGTCATCTGAGAAAAGTAGATTTGATATAGCCGGGCCGTATTAGTGTCCTGTGGCAAATTTTCATTGTAGACCATGCAACAGAGGGGCTCAAAGACCCAGCTTTTCTCTTCCCCACACAATCCCCTATGCATGCATAACTGCAAATGGCCAAAGGATTTTTGGGGTGCCCCAACCCCTCAAATCCCTCCCCCTCCTCTACTGGAATGGCAAAGTGCCCAAATCTTCACGTTGTCCCCTCCTTTTCTTCACTTGCCCTTCATGTACCTGTATCTTCACTTGGGGCCCGCGTTATGAGCACCTCTGGATTTGCCCTATGACACACATCCCAGGCATCAGAATCAATCTTTGGGTAAGTGCAACAATTTTACTTACACACTTTTAATGCCCACATATGGGAGGAGTTGTGAGGGCTAGAGGAAGGAGAAAGGAAGCAAATCCCCTCTCCCAGTCTCCCTTCATTTCTTGATGATTATTTAAACATATATATCAACTGTAAAAAAGCTTAAATGGACCACCCTAACCATTAAAAGGAACAACACGTCTCCTATCAGTTTCCCCTTCCTACAATCACCCTGTTTCCTCCTGCTATTAAAATATACCCTACTTATGAAGTTAACAAGTCAAAGCATGCGCAGACTTACCTCCAACTGCTGTGGGGCTTAATAGCACTGCAAACACAACAATAACAAGCATTACATGATCATATAGAATAGAGGGTACCCGGGGGGGTACTCCCATAAATTTCGGATAGGGGTGTGCCGCGAAGGATCTTAAACCCTGACCCTATTTAAGGATAAAGAAAACGAAAATTGATACCCTTTTTAAGGCCCAAACCCGAAAAATGACACCCTATTCAAGGAGAAGAGAAGCGTTGGGTGACGATCCAAATAACGGCTAACAGCACACGGCAAAACACAACTCTTTACAAAATCGCTTTGCTACTAGTTGAATGATTGGATAGTTTTTAGTTTAAACAGATCATTTTTGGGCATTTATTTTACCTGATAGAATTTAGGTACCCTATCTAAGGATAACACCGGGAACACAATACCAAAAAGAGCAAAAGTGATACCCTATTTAAGGACCGAGAACCTCAAAAAAACATACCCTACCCCGCGGCACATACCTATATAGCCCATATATGGGAGTGACCCCCCCCCCCCCCCCCCCCCGGGAGAGGGTATCATGTTTGTTAAAAAATTGTTCATAACGACATAAAAATTACATGTATGAGAAGGGTCTGGATGCTTGGATGCTGGAATCACACTGGCTTATTATAAGCTATCAGTTAAAATTTTAGTCCATTTCTCAGTGATCAGTTGCAATAACTTGTAATTTCTTGGCTGACAGTTTAAATTTTGACCAAGGTACCATTCACACTAGGATGAGAAAATTTGTTTGGCACTCCTTGACAAAAATTTGTCCTGCTTCACAGCAGGAAGGTTAATACCGTTAATACCGTTTGAGAAAATTTGGTAGGGAAAAAGTCACCATGCGCACTTGTAGAAAGGAACTATGACAGATATTTGTGCAAAATAAACAAAAATATGGCCTACTGCATATGGTACCCGATGCTCAGCTACAATTGTACATGTGTACCCACCACGAGGCCACTAGTACAGAACCATCTGGCGCCAGATATGGCTCTTTCTTATAGCCGGGCCGTATAAATTTAACATGCATTCAGTTATGGGTTTCGTTTTATTTATGAATGTCATTGGAGTGTGAAGCATAGAAACTGAAATAACCTGAACTAATAAAGTGTAAGCTTATGGACAATTAATCTGGGGACATAAATATTTCCCACAGGATTTCATAAGAATTTTTAAATCTACAGCACAGAGCTTATTCATAAAACAGTTTTAAAAGTTAATAAATACATTCTTTAGCTACTCAAAACTATGGAGTCCGTTTTGCTTAGCATTATACGAGATCGATACATTATATGAGATCGATCGTCGGACGAATGTACCAGTCTGCGAAAGGGCTCTGAAGGAAGTGGAAAGTGCAAACGACTGACATGCACCCGGAGGACCTCGAGCTCGCCAGCATAATGAAAGCGAAAGCAAACTCTTACCAACAAGGACGATGCTCAAAATGACTGTAGCCAGGCGAATGAAGTCCATCTCTTCTCGATATCTGCAAAGTAATGTCAGGACAGACGAGAAAACGCCTATCTTGCTGTTGATGACACGGTGTTGCACAACAGAGTGTTAGACTACAAAATGTACGTCAAGTTCTTTCGCACAACCATATATGGTCATCATTAATCACACAAGGATCAGTCACGCGCCAGTTAGGGGCGAAGTGTAAAGTGAAATTACCTCATTGTTATGGTATGTTAGCTTGGTCAAAATGATTCAAAAGCACAAACAAAGGAAAGAACGAGCTGAACAGTGCTCCCCGGGGAGCGCGCCCGCCATCTTGGATTTAAAAGGCGTGGCCGCGCAGCAGACGTAGTTTCCAATCAGTTGAGGGAGCTGGAGACGCACCGTTTCTCGGGACCATGCCAAAATACGCCATTTTCTTCTCCCCAAAAATTAACATTTGGCGCGATTTATTCCTTCAGAGTCTTCTGATACGCAAACGGCCACAGATTTGCAAGTGGCGTACCCCATATAGCTACCATGCATATACCCGTCAGGACAAATAATAGGGCAAAAACTTTGGCCTATATATTTTTAGGCTAAAACAGCTCAAAAACCTAACCCATGCCCTTTTTCTGGAACAATTTAAAAGTAAACAAAAAAATTGCGGTCTGAAGTTAATTGAAACAAGAGAAAATGCGGGGCAAAATCTATCTAGATTGGGTGTCCTGTCGCTTAACACAGGACACCGACGACAGCTTAACTCCCGAAAAATGTACTGTTACGCGTTCTATCGCTTCCTTTTTTCACTGACAGTATTTGATATAAGTCGAAACGGTCGACGGTCTGTTAATTATTTATATCTCAAAGTTTAAACACCACGATACATTTTTACCGCTTTCGCTACGAGCGATACGAGGGAGAATTTTCTTCTTGCTCGTTTCAACCGCCGCGACAGCAGCATTTTACTTTTTCTTTTCCTTTTTGTATGCGCATTAGAAAAAAACAGAGAGGATTGAAGCAAATTTATTTTCATCGCGCGCCCGTTCACTCACCCCACCCCCACCTCCTGCGACACTCTAACGGTGTGATAATTAAATACCTTTACATCATGGGAAAAACCCCAAACTTACATTCGGTTCTCTTGGAAGTGCGCACTTGTTGACTCATTCAAGCCTGCTCTTGTTACGCTAAAAGTTTGCCCTTTTTACTGCAGAAATACTAAAACAGTAAATTCAGCAGAAAAGCCAAGAAGGCTTGATAGCGTGCAGGTCTGAACGGTGTGCTCAACAACTTCGTACACACAATTTTGGAGCACGAGGATTGGAGACGGGAATAGACCTGCAACAACATGGCGCTTGCGATTTTGACTACGTTTTTCAGTTTGGTGGCAATACACTCGGTCTGCGTGAGTATTTTCTTTCAGTATTAATATTTATATAAGTTCCCTCGGTTTCTTTGCATATACTGGTCCTGTTTATGATACGAATATACTTGTCTATTCAAGAACATTGTTTATCTCTAGTGCGTGAATCTCTTGAAAAAGTTCGACATCGCGTCGCCTTAAGCGAGCTCTCGCAAGATCGAGCGCACATTCGCATCAGCTCAAATCGTGTTATTTCGATCGAGCGAAAAATTATTGAATACAATCGACTCTATCATTTGCAATAATAAAATCACCGCAAATGATGTGTTCGTCAATGGAAGTATATTAGACTATTCATGTTCATGCGTCTTATCTTCCGGGAAGTGTCGAAATTGCTTTCCACGAAGCGTTGTCATCGTTACTCGCTTAATTTCTTCGTGAAATCACGCGATCCTGAAATGTGTGTTTCGTAAAAGCAAGGAAGTTACAAGAAATGACTTCCTGAAAGACCCAGGGGCAGCTAATCGTCTCGCCGGACCAGCTAGCTGCCCCAGGTTTTCCGAGGATGAATTATAGAATTGCTTTAGTTTTTGCAGCATCTCAAGTTAGAGTTAATTTGTAAGTTACGAGACTATCGAATTTTGTGCTGAAAGAAAAAACAAACGGGCATCATAGAGATCCAGTATTCCTTCAGAAATCAAAATATTGTGAAATCGAAAACGAAAGCGCATCAAAACATTGTATCACTGTTGTAAGATACATCAACCATAACGACTTCCTGTATATAGTCTATACATTCCTACTGATTTGATTTGTGTCAACTAATTTTCACGAGTTACTTGTGAATAAATATTTCGTGGCTAGTCTGACGCAGCGTTTCGTCCCGGCCAAGGGACTCTTCAGAGACCTTTTCTGCTAGCAAACTCGTTGAGCATCGCGCTCAAAGTCCCGTTCGCAAAGAATGATGACAGCAATCTCGTTGAGCATCACGCTCAAAGTCCCGACTGCACAAAATCACGAGTGAAAATTGACAATGAAAGTTGACAGTTACTTGTGAATAAATATTTCGTGGCTAGTCTAACGCAGCGTTTCGTCCCGGCCAAGGGACTCTTCAGAGACCTTTTCTGCTAGCAAACTCGTTGAGCATCGCGCTCAAAGTCCCGTTCGCAAAGAATGATGACAGCAATCTCGTTGAGCATCACGCTCAAAGTCCCGACTGCACAAAATCACGAGTGAAAATTGACAATGAAAGTTGACAGTTACTTGTGAATAAATATTTCGTGGCTAGTCTGACGCAGCGTTTCGTCCCGGCCAAGGGACTCTTCAGAGACCTTTTCTGCTAACAAACTCGTTGAGCATCGTGCTCAAAGTCCCGTTCGCAAAGAATGATGACAGCAATCTCGTTGAGCATCCAGAGCATCACGCTCAAAGTCCCGACTGCACAAAATCACGAGTGAAAATTGACAATGAAAGTTGACAGTTACTTGTGATAAACCAACAGTAAGAAACACGTCCTGATAAAAAGAAGATAGATTAACTTCCGTTCAACTAAAACAAATTGCATCCTTTTCATGATATTAATCAAAATTCAAAACCAGACGGTCAATTAGGTCTCGTTTTGTTACCCATGGCTAGTACAAATTCAAATTTTCCATTACCGCCCTGCAGTTAACTATATTGCTTTAGTATCCAAATTCAAAACACCCCAGAGTTCGCATAGCAAAGGTATTACTTTTTCCCTAAACCCGTTTGTTCCCTTCGAAAGGGAAGTATATTTGACCATTTCTGCTATCGATAATCCACAGTAATTGACAGTGCATTTCGTCATTAAGATCACCTTGATTTATAAGTCCAAAAATAATCTCCTGAAAACGTCCCGTTTCAGGGTAGTAGACGAATTTACGAGATTTTGCCAAGCTAATATAATTTAACAGTCCAAAAGTTGTTTATCCAACATTCCAATATTATGAGTTGATGACCTTTTTATAAGTTTCGTACAATTAAGTTTGACAGTCATAAAATAAATGAATTAGACATTTTAAGGTGGGGGTATACCCGATTTTGAGTGAAATTTTAAGAGGTTTAAGGAAGGGATAGAAGAAAGAAAATTATTTTGGAAACACCAACAGACAGTTGACCCCCACGCAAGAGCGCCCCAGGTTGTCAGGGGACTGTTTGGGTGTCCATATACTAATTTTTAACTTCAAATTCTAATTTTAAAATCGCATTAAATCTTTAATATTTCTTATTTCTCCAAATCTTACTAATCCTTTGAGAAAAACTATCTCTTTCCAAACATCCACAAAAATCGCCAAAAAATTTTCAAAACACCGCTTAACAAAGCTTTGTGAAACGAGCATAGAGCTTCTGGATTACTTGAAACGCAGACGAGATATTCGCATTAAACCAAGTTTAGCGGTGGAAAAACAGGCTTCAGGTGTACCCCCGCCTTAATCCTGTGGTTTCCGTTGGAACAAAAATTGTGCTTGAAATAGAAATTGAAAGTCTTGATGCATGTACAAAGGCACGTATTCCTTTGTTCCGCACTGGCGACCTCAGCATTCATCTCCATGACCTTTGTTTTTATGGTACAGTTTTCCGCTTTTTGACCGGTGGGCATGGGTGAGACTGCCTCGTCACCAGGCAACGTTCGAGCGCGGGGAATGATAGATAGGAGGCGAAACGCGAAGTGCGTCTCCCTTCTCGTGTGCAATACTTCCACAACCGCATGCGCAAGACCAGTAGTTATCGTATTACCAGGTTCTTTTTCAAAGAAATAAAACGACTTAAAATTATGAAGAGCAGTGGCTACTAGGAATGTATCATCTAATCCCGTTCTCTTGTTTTACCCATTTGCAGTCGCTGGGTGAAACAGACGTAGATCTTACGCCTACGCCTTCCGTCCTTTACTGCAAAAAGCGGTGCCCTCCTGGGTTTTCCTGCTCACAAAATGGAACATCTCGCTGCGTACCATGTGTCGCAGGCACTTTTTCTGAGAACCTTTCCCGCCGACGCAGTTGCCGGCCGTGCTCCAGTTGCCAAGACGGCGAATTTGAATTAAGGGCATGTACTCCGACCTCCAATGTCGGATGCAAGGAATGCAGCAAGTGTCCTCCAGGATTTGTGGTGTTGAAGCCTTGTGAAGGGACAAGGGACACTGTTTGTGAGAAGTGTTCTGTTGCTAAGGGATACGTGAATTACGCTAACATAGAATGCGACGAAGGTGAAATTGAAGGTAATTGTGCACGTTCTTCCTTAAAATTAAATTAAAACAGTTCTTTTTCTAAAGAACTACTTTTATATATTTTCCGTCAGCAGGAAAATGAATCTCCCCAGAGATGATGAAGGAACCTTATACATGTGGCGAATTTAAGGAACTGACGTTTCGAAAGTCAGCCCTAGCAATTGTGGGTCGCGTTTATAAAGAGGAATATTTGGAGGAAGTATATCAACGAAAAGCATACCAATAACCTTCGGCTTACGGCTTGATTATGTTAGATACGTTGGAGAGGTACACTAGCTGCCAACTATTATTTAGCATTTACACCCCCCCCCCCCCCCCCCCCCCCATTATTTTTCCAGATAGTGCAATGGGAGAAACCGTTTTTGGCGAGCGCCACTTAAATATTTCAATTTATTGTGATGTACTTTTTTTCTATGCGTTCATAACTTTACGCTAGTACATTAATTGCTGTTATTTCTAAATAGATCACTTGAAAAATAAAGAAAAAGACAAGCCCAAAGGCTCTATGATAATCATAGAAGTGGAGAAACCATCGCCAGATGGCGAAGGAAAACCCAAGCATCAACATACACTGACGGCTGATGAAAATCATCCAACATCGACAGTCCCGTTGCCCGGACTCCCGTCCGTTAATCCAACACCTTCAACCCACTCACCGAAGACAAATGGTGCATCATCTCAGAGGAAACATTTATTCCATTCAGAGGTAGTCGCTTCCTCGTCTGGAGAGATCTCATCGATGTCGAGTATCGGGGTGCAGTCATCAATTGGCCCGTCATTCACTCCAACTATGCCTGCCGACCTTGAGTCTCCACCCAATGTACAGCGTACCAAGCCGACGACAAAGGCGAAATTTGACACCAACACAGAAGAACCGTCCAGCTTTGAAATGCAAGGAGATGATGGCAATATTCCCAGACATACTACAAAGCGGAGTATCGAGCAAAACAGTACAAGAACAACAATTTCGTTGAAACCCCGAGGTGCATCGTCTGTTACACCGTCTGAACATGTAAACACGCTCGATCTGAATGCCCGGGGGATTGTCGACGAGCATAGCACGGAGTTCAGTCCGCATTATACCTTAAGTGGTGAGGAGATGACTGTTTTGCTTCTCTCTTTTTGCGCCCCCAATTACAAGTAAAGGACATGCAGCTCACCCACATAAATTTTTATTTTAATATGAAAACCCCTTTTAAATTCTAAACCGAACGGGAAAATAGCCGCGCGAAAACTGGATAAGAAGCGCGGTTTTCTTGCCTCCTGCAAGACGACCCATTGACGATGTGAGGGAATTCGAAGTAAAGATTGCACGAAGCCTGCGTTCAGTCGGAATTGGCTCTTCCTGTGAGAACCTATGGGCGTTCGGAGTTTTTGATTTGTGAGTTTTTGATTTGAGTGGAAGAACCGAAAACTGAATTCACTGGGGCAAAGAAACAGGGGAAAGTTTTAGCCTCCGAGCAGGCTCTCTTTGGGGACTGCGAATTTGGTAGCAGCCGACGAGCGGCCGCGAATAGCGAGCAGCTGCATGAGCGAGCTGCTGCATGAGTGGACGAGTAAAGGGAGCCCGCCGTAACTTGCGGCTTCGCCACTCGCGCGTTGCCCCCATAGAAAGCCTCTCGCGCGTTGCCCCCATAGAAAGCCTCTCGCGCGTTGGCCCCATAGAGAGCCTGTTTGCAGGCTAGGGAAAGTTTGTGCTCACAAACTCACCACTTCAGGACCCTTCAGCGATCTAGCTATATTAGCCTAGACTGTTAGCTATGCTGGCTGCATGGGCGCCACTAAATTAACAACCCAAGGCAGACAAAATCCTTTTAAAACAGGTTTTTTTCTTGCAGGAACCGCAGTCGAACATATCAATGAGATGCCAGTTCCAGGTAACAGAAACAGAAGCAGCTCTAAGTCTTCTCGTGGCTCGCTTTGGGGAGTTATTGTAGTCGCTACCGGAGTTGCTACAGTCTTAATCATTATAGGAGTCGGCATTCGATGTAAACAGTTTAGGGAAAACAAAGGTGAGGTCTTTACATTGGTATTAGTTGGTACAAAAAATTGTTATAATATTAAGTAACGCCATAGACCAAAAATCGAAAAAAGGCCGGCGAGATGCATGTAGTCGTTGGGTGCAGGACTATCTGTCCTCTTTCCCCTCCTAATGTTGAAAAAAGCCTAGGTGGCATCAGTTGCTGGTTGCTCGCGCGATAAAAATATTTCTAAGGCTTTAGAGTGTAGGTGCAAGCCAGTTGATGACGTCATCGGAACACACCCAATGTCACGTGAACCAGAACAAAAAACTGAGTTTTACGCAAGAAACTTACAGTTTTATCCATAGTTTGTAGTGTCGACCCTTACGTTAAACTTAAGAATTACAAGCATGCGTTTTCCGTTAGAACAAAAACTTGAAAACCAAGGACAAAAATTGTGCCCTGCTGATCATCTTTTTCACACAACTTCTACACTTTTTTGATTTTCGTAAAACGCATGCTTTCGTTTCAAGAAAAAATGTATTTTTTTTCGATTTACTGCAAAAAGTAACAGAAGCTAGGCTTTTTTCTTTCCGAGAAAAGTACCAATTTCCGTCTGCACCGGAAGTAAAACTTAATGGTGACTGATTGGTTGAAAGCATCGTAATTGGCATTGCTGCAGTAAGTTGGCTTCCTCGCTGCTTGGGTGCGGCAAACTTTAATTACATCTTGCTTGCTTTCGAACAACTTTAACAACGTTTACTGACGCTTAATTAACATCTGATCTGCAGGCTATAACAAATGTAAAAAGAGCGAGAAAACCGGAAGTAAAATTGCATTTGCGTGGCAACCTCGATTTGTGAAACCATTCATAAGCCACGCACGTGCACATGTGATCACGCGCGCCACGCCAGAAGTTTCCACGCTCGTGGACAAGTCATGGAAATAGCAACCTCTCTGACGGGCTCAACAACTTTTTGTCCTTTTTAAACACAGGATGCTTCTTTAAATGCCCCCAGCCGAAATGCAGACGTCCTCGTTGTCCGGCATCGTCAGACTGTTGTGATGGAAATTCCGTGTCAAGTGCTGCGGGAGTGTATACTGAACAGGTGATTACTCTTTCCCTGTCTTTTCTCTTTTATTACAGATCTCGCGAGGGATAAATATAAAGTATTTGTATTAAGACATTAATATTAATACACCAGTTTTCGTCATTGTAAAAATCACATCGATGAACTGTGAATACCCAGAGTTAATAAGTGAATGGACCAAAATGAAGTCGAAACGTGTAAAGAAGGAATTATTTTGGACGCCAGTTTGGCAGTTTGCCGAGAGAATGTTAAGATCTAAGCGCTAAGTCAGGAAAAAAAACTCGGGCCATATTTCACAGTCATTCATGCAGGTTAAGCAAATAACAAAGTACGCGAGCTCGCCATTGAGTCTCTATAAGTTTTTGATTTTTTGTTTCATTTTTTAAAGAATCCTGCACCTCCTGTGAATTATGCAACATCGGTGCCATGGCCGCCAGCGAGTGTTACAGTTGAACATGAATCAGAGGATTCGCCACCCAACTCCAACAACCCAACTCTACACACCTACCTACCATCTGAACAGACGGTTGTCGCAGATATTCATCATACTACGCCTTCTTTGTTTGAAGTTTTTAATATCAGGTAACAACTCCACGGATGAATTTTTTTGCGCGCGTCATTGTAACTTTCAAATTAAAATGGTGAAATTAAGTCACCGCTGTGTTCCGCATAAAATAAGTAAATGACAGTAGATGACATGACATGACATGAAGTGACGTGATCACTTCACGTCACATGACATTGTATGGATAGGACATACCGTAAGGTAACACTTAACACATATATGACTGACGTAATGGCTTGTGTCTGTCTCTTAAAGATCGTACCCAAAGTGTATCACACAAGCGGAGACCACACTAAACAGCTCGGGCGGGAAGCTGTTGGCTCCAGACTCTGATATCAAAATCAACGTTGATAGTGGTGCAGTCCCCGAAGGAGTTAACCAGCGTTTCTTCTTCCGTGTTGTGTACGATGAAACATCACTGTTGCGGGATATCCCGGAAACACCCAATAAGACCCTCATTTCCCCAGTGATCCAGTGTGGACCCGAGGACATTAACCTACTGAAGCCGGTGGAGATAGTTGTCCCACACTGCCTGTACTTGGACGACGTTAAGAAGGATACGATATCTGTTTACAGATGTGGGAGCTATTCTGACGACGGTAATAACACTATTATTCTTACATCTAGCCGATCTCTTTAGCATGAAAAGGCCACAAATAAGAATTTTTACGTAAAAATTTTGTGATCTTGAACCTCAGCTTGTTGTTTTGTGTGCAAAAGACGATTACACTTCCTTAAAAGAAATAATTTAATTGTTGGTTACATTAAAATAGTGCCAATCAAAATGCTTGGGACGACTGTAATCTTTGCCTTGACCTCCAATCCCAGTTCAGTGTTGACTTTCATCCAACAAATTTAGCTCCAATATTTCAACGTTGCTTTAGTGCATCAAGGACGTGTGACCGGTATTTATTGTAGCTCACTAATTTATTACAGGTCCGCTCAAGTGGGAGAAAATCCCTTCAGCATCGGAAAAAAACTGCCAGTCCAAGTCTTGGTTTACGGTAAAAAGGGACTCCATTCACATCAAAACCAAGACCTTCTCTTTCTGGAGCATATTTGCCTGTGGCGGTCCAAAGAGGAAACGAGCCACGGTTTTTTTCAACAAGCCGAATCCAAAACTAGACACTATCTGCTTCAGATTCTACATCTACAGTGACAATGATGATTCCAGGAAGGTAGGGATGTAGCATGTAACAGTGCTGACGTGTGTACACGTTAGGACCGAGGGACTCCCACATAAAGGTGCAGGGGGGAGGGGACAAAGTAAATTTTGAAAGAAATCCACAAAAAGATGCCATAATCAGTTTCCCAGCGGATTTCTGAATTTGGAGTATCCATTCTAGTCACTACCTTGTAGGGATTATAGTTCCTGACATAATTTTGCGGTTTAGTACCCTGAATAACTCAAACGGTGGTGATATTTCAGATTTTTGAATTAGCACTCTATCGACACTCTAAGTAGTGATCCGTCCTCTTGCCAAGGACCTTAGCTTCTGATTTAGAGGATAATTGACGATTCACTTATTGACGCATCGATTAGAGGGTCTTCATGGGGTTATATTAACCGTAGGCCGTCAAAAAGCAGTCGTTACTAGCCATAAAAACGGTTTCAAGGTCTTTCAAATCTCATGATTTCAGCTTCTCGGACTATTGGCTCTCAAAGAATCGTTTAATTTTAACTGGCTAACCATGAGTTTCAATGTTTTCAAGTATACTCGGCTTAATGGTCTTTCCATCTAAAAGTATTTTCCGTTTCGAAATATTAATATTTTATAATAATGATTTACTGCATTGATAAGAATAATTGTTAGAATTGGAGTATGTTCAGCTATACGTTGATAAAATTCAGTTCACTTGAATTCATTATACTGAAAGACCAAAACAATCTCCAGAAAACAAAAGTAAATATTAAAAAAAAACACACAAGCCGGTTAATATTAACTTTAACTCATGGAAAAAATTTGCTTTTGATAACTGTCAACATCAAAAGCCCTAAAATTTATCCGTCAACCGCCCAAGCACCCCCTCCGCCCCCCCCCCCCCCTCCCATTGAGACCCTTCGATTAGGAATCTGATTTGAAACCTATACGTCATGCGTAAATTATGAGTACACATACAGAAAATCGTCAGCGGTGACATATCAAGTCACTGTGCTTTCGGAGTGTCGTTATTTCACGTTGAACGCCGACCAAAAGTAACTACCCTTCGATCCGAAAGTTCAGAACAAACTAACCGTGCTAACGATCGTCAGATTTTTATCGTTACTTTCGGAATTTCACGGTGTAACATAAATATATTAGAACTTTCAGCTCATACAATGCAATTGGAACAAAGTTTAACAATTTTCTTTTATTGTGTATTTCATGTTAACAAGCGAGTAAAGACGAAAGAAGATTTGCTGTTCCGTGGCTCGACACAGGCGAATGAGGTACCGTTCAAAATGTTCAATGATTCCAAAGACATAACAGTGGAACTTACTGATCTTGAAGAAGGATGGGAAATGCACAAGACTCCCAGTAAACAGGTAAGCTATACTTAATTTGAGAAAAAAGAAAAACAACAGCAACAGTGACAACAAGGTTTTGAGAAAGATGTAATTTTCTGATGTCACGAGCTTGATCTGATTCCTCGACGGGATTCGAACCCATGACCTTCCGTTTACCGGTCAAATTCTCTAAATTACAACCGCCGACCTACAGGGAGAATGGTGATGAGCTAGGCCATTTATTCTTGTATCATATGCGACACGCGTCTCAAAAGTAAAATAAACCAAAAAATTCGCCAACACCAGTTTGTGTTCTTTGTAAAAAAAAAATGTAAATGTTGTTTATAGTGGTCATGCGCTTATCTTCGAGATAGTTAGTTGTTTGACATTCTTCAGTCCACTGCGTTTCAGTTTCCTCAAAATCTGAGCGATTTGTTGTTTAAATATCCCTTGAGTTGTTTCGCTTGCTAGACAACAACTGTTAAAACTATTTAGCTCACTGTGGTTTGTTACTTGTAGACATACCAGTACGAGACGGCCTATCGGAACGGATTTCGCTCCCATACCTCGTGCGAGTTCACAGTGAAACCACAATCAGCCGGTCCAGCTGTGGAGGAATTTTCATGCAATTTGAAGTTTCAGCAGGACGACCACACCCAAGAGTACACAATCAATCTCAATCCAGGATTTATACCTAAACAGGTAAAGTCAAAAACAGCGCTGTAACACAGACGTTACGAAGTCGTTCTGTCATTCTGTAGTCGTAAGGCCCTACATTGATAACAGTTCAATAACTGAAGTTTTTAACCTGTCAAATATTTTAATATTAATATTATTTAATTTTTCTGGCATTGGCATTGGCAATGACACTGGTATTGGCATTATCAATAGTATTATGTAAGACAGACCTAACGCATGCAGTCGTACCGCAGTCCTAATTGATAGCGTACCTGGGGTAATCAGGGCAAGACGTGGTCCGTGTGCAGTGGTCTCCTATTTCGTCAATCTCGTCCCCATACCTCACTTTTCTTCAACCTCGTTCCCAGGGTCTCTCTCTCCTCGCCCCCAAGAGCGGGCGGGGAGAGAGAGACCCTGGGAATGAGGTTGACTTTTCTTTTGGTCAGCACCAAGAACTCGAACTCTGCCCAGGTCCGATTTCTGAGCATGCGCAGTGTGCTCATTTTCAATCTTCAGCCAATCAACCAAGAGAAAAGAGGGCTCTCGGGACGAGATTCCTATTTCCTTTAATAGCTTTACTAAGGCTAGGTTAAGCGCATTTACCTACCTGACTGACTATCGGATTCCTGGATTGGGCTGAATCTACCCTTAAGGCCTGTCCAAACGGAGGTGCAAGTAGACACGAGTTAGAAACTTGCGTCTTCGTTTGGCCACGGTTTGCGTGCAATTGAGATGACTTGCGCTCACTTTGGTCGAGATTAAATTTGCACGCAAGTCAACGCAAGTTTTTCACCGTTTGGCCACCCAACGCAAGTCAACGCAACGTTGTTTACTTCAAGTACTGAATTACAGCGCGCGCAATAGCATTTAAATGGCTTTTTTGACAACTTGCTTGCGAGTGAACTTGCGAGTCCGTTTGCCCACCCGACGCAGGTGTATGCAAGTTTAACTTGTGACTACTTACGTCCACTTACTTGCGTTACCATTGGCCAGGGCTTTAGGAGAATAGTAACGGTCTAGCCTGTGCATATTTAATTTATAGTATTGTAAGTTCTAACATTTACTAAAAACTCTTCCTGAGCTATCGCTTATCTTCCTGCTAATTGTTTGATGCATGCATTTCAATTTTCAGGATCCCCGTCAATTTTCAGTAGAAAGTAGCGAAAGTGAAACGCCCTCCTGCAGCACTTGCGCAACAGGAGCAGGCGCCGTCTCAGCAGTGCGAGAGGAAGACGAGGGCATCGACAGCCAGGAAGAGCCATGCACAGGTCTGCTTCACCCTATTTGTCCTATGAAATTGAGTTGTAAAATAATTCTACCATTAACTGGGAGGCGCGGTGAACTTATGGACTGCGCTGGAGATCGGATGATCGAATGGTCTGGGTTCGAGCCCTAGCCGCGGTCATTATGTTGTGTTCTTGGGCAAGACACTCACAGTGCCTTTTTCCACCCAGTTGTAGAAATGGGTACCGACGAATTTGATATCGGGGGGTAACCCTGCGATGGACCAGCATCCCATCCAGGGGGAGTAGAAATACTCCTAGTCACCTCATGCTACTGAAACCGGGATAAGCCCCGGCCTGATGGGCCACTAGGATCGAATACAGACTTTACCTTTACCACTTGAAAGATTAACCTTTAATATTAAAAAAGTTATTAAGTCGTGATAAAGATAAGATAAGATAAAAATTTTATTACCGTGTCTGTGTGTTTAGCCCTTATGGACTAATTGGGGACACAATTAAAATACCTAAAATACTATTAATAATGCTAAGCTGAAAATATTTAAAATACTTAACTAAAAACTAAAAACTAATATTTGCAATGTCTTAAGCGCAACAGAGTTTGCAACAGTTACTATTGTTGTCCACGTAGTCCGATAGATTGAGTTTTCTAATTTTAGTTTTGAATGCAGCCACAGTCGGCGAGTTTTTCATGGGTTTGAGCAAAATGTTGTAAAAATGTCTTCCTGTTTTATGCCCGTGGCAGACAACAACAACAATACACACACCAAGATATCTTATAGTTCATAATTTCAGATGCTTCAACATGATAATGGTTCGTTTATTTCTTGTAGATTCACCAGCAAAAGTATCAGACTCTTCCAGCCAGTTTTTCTCATCATTAGGCTGTGATCACGTACAAGTAACACAAGAACATTGCCTTTGCATTTGCGCAGAACTTGGAGCAGAGTGGATGAACGTTCTGCGAAATCTGGGCACAAAGGAAGTAGCCATTGAGAATTTGGAAGGGAATTATAGGAAAGTTGAAGAACAATGCTATCAAGGACTTTTAGCATGGTCGCGAAGTCCTCCGAAGGCTACCACCAAACAACTGTGCAACGCTTTGCGCCTTGCAGGTTGTTCTGAGGCGCTGGAGACGTTGTCGAGAGAAGGTATCGGTCAAATTATTGCGTGTATTGCAACGAGTACACCAATACGAATTCACCTTTTAAACTGAAAGGGAACCTCCACTCTTGGGACAAGTTAACGTTAAATTGTTTAAAATAACTCCTAATTTCAAAAAATTTTACAAGATAAGGGAGAAATAACATTTAACAACAACAATAAATGGAAAAGTTTATGGTTCTCAAATTTCCAGCGCACCGCCATGTTGGATTTTGATGACGTGTTACGGCTCCCGCTATTGTTTGGAAGCTTCCAAAGAATAGCGGGAGCCGTAATACGTCATAACAATACCAAATGGCGGCGCGCTGGAAATTTTAAAGCGATAAACTTTTCCATTTATTGTTATTATTAAATGTTATTTCTCACTTCACCTGTAAAATTTGGAATTTTGGCATCATTTCAAACAATTCAGCATCAGCTTGTTGTAAGAGTGGAGGTTCCCTTTAAGTTTAGCCTTTGAGAGTGTGCGATTTATGTACTCAGAATTTCTTTATTGTTTAAAGTTTTGTTTTCAACTAATCTTCATGGCCGGCTGGTTTTTACGGGATCTAGTTTATATTGAAAGAAAAGAAGACCGGCTGGGCGTTTATATTACCACTTCCCACGAAGTAACTTAACAGGAACGAACAGAGCTAAGTATTATTAACCGGTTTTCAACTCAATTTTTTCTTGTTTTAGGTGTCCTGAGTTGCGATGCTTGTACTCCAATCCCAGAAAGCAATTCAGACCTTGGCACATGCGTGTAAGTATCGACTTCAAGGTCGACTCAAAGCGACGACACTGGGAAACATATCCAGTTGAGTTCTACGTCCGCTGACGATAACAAAATAAATCGCATATGTCGGACGGATGGAGAAGGAAAACTAGAATGCCCGTTGCAGTGTGATCAATATAAAATAAGCAAAGAACGCAAAAAATACACAGCTTAAATAAAATAAAACCATCCATTGATCATATCTGCCATTAACGAAGGGTTCCGCAGCTCAGATTGGATCTCTCTCTGTTAGGCTTACTGAATATGCACCGGACTGGTATCAGAGGGGAAAACCGAATCCCGTTGAAGAATTTACCTGGGATTTCTTTTATCCTTCTTTCGAGAGAACCATTTTTATTCCTTGTATATATTATTACGGGTATTATCAACAGCGTCTGATTACCAGATCTAGCATGATAGTTTAGATCATTTATCCACTGAAGAAGGGCCAAGCCCAAAACATTAGGTTTTTCTTTGTAAATGATTTTCAGTTAAAGGCGTATAAGATTTGCTCAACTCTTTTCCTCCCATGTGGGACGCATTTTCTAAGACTGCACGAGGCGTAACCTCGTTTTGGTGCTAAGCTTGTTTTCGTCCTTTAATGTCATAAAAATTACTGTTTTCGTTTATAATTCTGGCAGACGTTATGAACTCGTTGATTTCTCGATATCTTTTAGCTGGATGTGGGTTACATCTTGGATTTCTTGAAGAGCTCGTTCTTAATCGGTGGTCACACCGAAGTTTCTACTTTCGATTATCAGTAGATTTTCAACAGAGCTTTAACAAAAAAAAGTGTGTATTTTTATAAGGATATATACTCTTTTTTTATTTTGTAAGCACATGATCTACAAAAATTACAAAATAAAAAAAAACTGTTCTAGGCGTGTAAAGACAACCTGGACTAGAATTCATTAATAATCTGATTACTTGAGTAATAATATGATAATCACTATCAAATGTTGATAGTACAAGAGAGCTAGGTATTTTAATTTGTATATACCTTACTTCTTCACTGGTTGAAGAACGGTAGTTGTACTGGTCTGCGACTTGTAGATGGCCGTTGACTCGGCCCAGTTCTATTCTTGTAATATTAAACTTACATTTCAGATTGTAAAGACCTATACCTAATGCAAATAAAACTTTTTTACTTTCATCGATCAGTGCAATGAATTGCAAATCGTGGTTGTAATCTAGACTAAAAGTACTTCCATTCAATCCCAAGTCATGGATCGCAAAGCGTTGTTTTGTTCTTAGCCTGCTCCAAGAGCTCACTTAGCTGTGAGCGCGAAAAATGGGATTGGCGCGAAGAAGGGCGAGTGGAAAATATCTCGTTTATCGCGCTGCTCCACAACTAAGTTAGACTAAAAATAATTCCAATCAATCGTAAGTATCAAAAAAGGTTTAACTTCAATGAAACCTCCCCACTGTGGAAAGCAGATTTCATTTTAGTAATGGGTACTACAATAGCTATCTCTTCAACCTGTCACCAAACTGAGTCTATGCTAGGTACTTATTCTCCCAACGAAGTAGTTAGTCACCTCTTACCCTTATCAGCTCGGATCAGCTCGTAGATTGTGCAAAGCCAGCAACAAGACAAAGGCAACGCGCGCTTTCTACTGCATCTTAAAATTTCAAGAAAAAAGAAGTTACTGATCACATGATACAGCAAATATTGAACTAAGTTCTCACTTCTCACTGCTTGTTATTTGGTGATATCCTATCTCCTGAACTGCCTGAACTCATAGTAGTTACTAAGCAACTAACTTATTCTAATTGTGCAATGCTGATTTCACAACATTCGGTCTGCTATCTATTGAATGAATGGATAAAAGAGGTGCTTGCTCCAGCAATACATCTACCGTGGGGACAGGGGTGAATTTTCAAACCCGCTTAGGTTTCTTGGTGTACCGAGTCATAGCTGTGATCAGGCTGTACCCGCTGATGCAATGAGCCCACAGGAGATTGCGTGCGCGCAGGCACGTAAGATCCTTGCAGGCTCCTGTACTCCTCCTGCTGGGAACAGCGGATATCAATTCCTTGCCATGCGCCATCTTGGAAACAGCCCCTCAGGGCAGTAGTAAACTCGTCACCCAAATTGATGCGGATCGACTTGTTCCCGTCAACCGACTGTGGCTGATCAACGGGCTGAAATGAAAAATGAAATGAACACAGTTAAAGACTCATTTAAAGATGAAAAAAATACTTCCGGTTTAGAATGGAGTCCTGTTTGGTTTGACATGTGGTAGAAAACAAACAGACAGTTAAAGCCTCACAAGAGGGGTGGAGAGTGTGGAGAGTGGTTGGTAGGTGCCAATTGAAAGAAACATCGTCACTTACCATTGTCAGAAAATCCTCCCACCTTTTTTCAGGGAACTTCAGTTTTTTTATATATCAAATTTTAAAGGACTTACAACGTCAACGCACTGTAGCATTTTTCACAATTCTTCATTGACTTAGCACAGACAGTTTGCTAAACTAAGAAAGTTAATTGAGGGTCTCAATGGGGTCAGTCGTTAGCCGTAAAAGGGCCGAAATTTTAGCCTTTAAGTGTAAAAATTGAGAAATTTTAACCAATATCCGTAAAAACTGTTAAACGTAAAAATTCTAGGCACGAGAGAGAGTCTCATGATCTCTTGTCAAATCTTTTGTGTCTTGCCTTGATGTGTCCTGGCAAGAAAGTACGATACTCTTGATTCGGCAAAAAGAAGTATCGGAAGTGTCTGCCGAATGTGTTGAACACTTGTGATAATGGAATAAATTTTTAACTAAAATTTTACAAAAATTAAAGTTAATTTTTAACTTTTTAAAACAATGGAAATTAAAAAAAAATAAATCAATGAATAGTTAATAAAATAAAATATTAAAAAATTAAAAATCTATATGAGAGATCCAAAACTAGACGTATAAAAAAGCAATAAAAGGACTAGAACTAGATTCAAAGACAATTATTAAAAATATCGGCCCCTTTATAAAAAAACGCTTTTTTAGTCGATTCTAATTTAACCCTGTCAAACAAGTTTCCTGGCAATACTCCTCAATTTTAGCGCCGCTTAAAAGTTTTTAAAGTGGAGATTCAGATAAAAGGGAGAGTTTGAAAATGTTCACTACAATAATCAACATTTAATAGCAGCGAGAAAATCCTACCTGGCTTCCTGGTTCTACAGTTCCACTTGCACTTGCGGCAGATGAAGACTCTCTTGCCTGTGGGTCTGTTTCCAGTGTCCCGGATGAACGGCCGCCCGGCAGAACGTACACATGAACTTGGAGAGGGTCAGCTCCTTTGGAACCACTGCGAGACGATTCAACCTTTTTCAAGTGGTTTTCTATTTCGCCGTAAAGGATCACAAACACGCCCAGGAGGAGAAGGGTGCACACAAACAAAACACCGCCAATAACCTTCGATCGAATACGAGCCAGAACATAATCTTTGCCATAGTCTTTTGGGACGTCCTCATCTTTGACATCGCAGTATGTTATGAGCGTTGAGGAAGACGGGCCAACTTCAGCGCAGACGTAATAATAAGCTTGCAGAAAACTAAGCGACAGCCAGACTAAGGGATAAAGCAAAGAGAAAATCGCTGACACTGCAATCTTGACCAGAGACCAATCATGTTTGAGCTGCCGGCAGCGGATACAATGTTCGGCGTGTAAATTCCAATCGGTGCGTCGGTCATAAAAATTGCAGGCACTCTTTAGCTCGAAAAGTCTCTTCACAGGTTTCCATGGAACACTGTCGTTATCTTGCCGAAAGTAAGCAAAAACTGCAATCATATAGGTGGTCAAAGCCGGGAAAAAGAACATGATGGTGCCATAACCAACATTCCATGTGCACGGACAAATATGACCTACTTCAGTTAATTGCCATTTAGTTTCCTCAAGGAAAAGCTTGAATGCAATTATCAGTAATAGAAGGAATGATCCGTTCCATCCCAGGATGTCCAGTAAGGTGGAGAGCGTCAGTTTCACTGTTTGAGCCATCAGTGGTTGAGTTGTTCTTCCGGTCAGAGGCGATCGAATAAACCTACGAATTTTTAAAAATTGAAAAAATGTATTATTTACTATGAGTAGAGGTTTTTAAACCCGATTTACATAATTGAAGCTTCGTAGAAAACGAACTTTAAGTTATATACCGAACTCTGCTGCCATTGTAACGCGGTAAGCAACATGCTGCTTGAACGTCTGCAGTCGTTTATATAAAAATAGAGCGTTAAGGGATAAATTGACGTCACGAAACACAGTAGCGTTCCTCTAATTCTAACTGATCGATGTATGTTAGTTTTTAATTTTGTAGACGGTTTGTTCCGCAAAACAGACAATCAGGTATTGTGAATTTAAAATTCTGAACCTGGGGGATTCGACTGGTCATCCCCACCCACCCCCTGTGGACTCCCAAATCTACCCAGTCAACAGTGGGGCAGCGATCTGGCCGATACAGAAATATTAAATGAGACATACGCGGAACCTAAAAAAAATCACAGGGATCACTCAGATCAAAGTGTTTTCTTTAGTGAAGCAAAACAAATTAACATCCTAACCTTGTGTTTCTGGCACATTTAGCGGTTCTCCTCGCCTTATGGCAAAATACACAATAGCTGCGAAATTCGGAAAATATGAAGAACTAATACCATCGCGTGAGAAAAGCCGCCGGCGCGGCATCGCGTGACCTTTCAGTGTGTCGTAACATCATATGATTTGCAAACACGCAAACAGTCACGCGAAGCATTCTCAGAAGCTTTCGCTTTCGTGAAAATTGATATTTCGAAAAACCTGGGCCAAGACACCCTGGATCGGTGTGTATGCCGCAACTTAAACGAATTAGATAACCGTCTTGACTGCTATTTAAAGTAATACATGCTCAGCAAGTGTCACTGTTCTTGAATGCAAAAGTCGAACACGATTTCATGGGCCGAGCTTATTTCAAATTACGATCATCGAAGCGTCAGATAGGTACAGTACACACGGGTGAAATGACAGAAATCTAACCTGAAACGGAGCAAAAGTCGCTCTACGGTGGATCAAATTTTGTGACTGCAGTCTGTCTTGACCGAGGCACAGTTACGATACTCTCGATAAAATCATTCGAACTAGTTGATTCAAACTTCGAGCTTCCAATGACATTCCTGTTTCCACGAAAGTCACAGCTCGCGGGGAGGAGAGAAAACACAATTGACTCTACATGATGACAGAAATAACAGAACTAAATTTAAAAAATTTAAGTCTTACCGATTGTGATGTCTGTGTCTTCTTGAATATAGCTCGTTACGAAAGGTGTAAGTGCTTTAATGAAGCAACACTTCCTGTTCAGTCAACAGGAGAGTGAGTTGGGGGAGTGGTGCAAAACTATTATACCACAGTCATCCCAGACTCGCAACAGCTTTTTCCTTGGGTCGCGACTAAAAGGGATACTCCAAAATCAGAAAACCGCCAGGAGTTTGGAACCCATTCCTGCATATTGTGCTACCCTCACCGCAAAATGAAAGCTAACCGCAAGCAAACCGGCGTGGAACAAACTGCAAGCACAAAGAAATGCTTCGTTCCAGTCTCCCAGCAGATTTCAGATTTTGGAGTATCCATTCCAGTCATTACCCAATACCATGGCGTTGTCGCCCACCAATCTTTTTCAGGCTATATTCTCCTTAGTCTTTTCTGTCTTTTTAATCCATATACTGTTAGGTACCGCTACACCTCCCCTCCCCCCTCCCCCCTCCCCCTCGTCTTTTTACAATTTATGGCAATGTTTGTGCGATGTGTGCCTCCAACTTCCGTCTCCCCTATTGCGGTTGCGAGATAATCCATTACTTGAGGGAAACGCTGGTGCACTTAGTGTATGTGTGTGGCCAGTTTAGGGGTTGTATGTGTAGTGTCAGAGGAAAGAGACCGAGCAAGGCCTGCTTGGCTGCTGGTTAAGGGAGCCAAAAACATTTCTGGTACCTCTTAATTGAAACACTAATTTTAATTAGTGAGCTTCAGTTTGTTGTTGTTGTTGCTTTTTTTTCATTATTAAGAATTATCTTCGTTTTATTTGCAAGCCGTGCATCCGGATCCCGACAATCCAGTAAACTTTGGAATGCTGAAGTAATCAAACAATTGTACAAAGTATTTTATTTAGAGGCGTCAATGGAAAACTGGGGAATTTAAGTTCTTTTACCACGTCGTTCATTAATATGCAGTTCGTGAGAAAAACAAACGAAATGCAGGTGTGAGGTGTTTCTTGGATAAGCGTCACGCAATGCTCCTCTACATGTGTTTAGTAGAAATGTGGCATAACGACACAAATAAGGCAAAAGAGAACTTTTACAAAACAGGACTCTCGCTACATTCAAACTTCTTTACTAAACAAGGCTTTTCCCGCGCTAAAATTTTATCAGTTTCCATCGGTTTGTAATCTGGCAGATCTATTGCAATCGGAATACTAGTTTATTTGAGACTTCATGTATCTATGCATCATTTGCGGTAGCACTTATCGATTCTATAATTACTTTGCTATTTTAAAGTAACTCAAAACCTGGCCTGTTCCAGACTCCCAGCTGAGCCACGTTCGCGCGTCCGCCAGCTTCTCAGTTGTCTCCACGCTAGCTGATAATCTTGATCGCGCGTTTCGATCATTCACGATCTTAGATACTAGACCAGGCTATGAAAGATAGGGAAACCATTATAACATATAAATCTGAAAGTCACCTTAGTAAATAGCGAAAACAATCGGCTGTAGATCGAAATCATGACCGAGTACACAAATGCTTACGCCGTTTTCAATCGAGTGTCGTAGAACCAAAACCTTAAGAATCACAACTAATTACCTTTTTTGTCAAAAACCAAAAAAGAAAGACAGAAATAGCCACTCAGAACTCAACGCGAACAGACCGAATAGTGCTAAACGCGGCAAAACGCGCGCGTGACTAAGTCGCCATTGATTTCACGTCTGATCGATTTGGTAGGTGGCACTAATTTTTTTCCACAACTCACTGGAATGCAGTAAAGCAAGACAAATTAAGTCGAATTACTTCCGACACTCGATGGAAGATGCGGGGTGCTTACCATTTGTCGGAAGGAGCCGGTTGTGATGACCATTAAATAATGTTAAGGGTTTTTCCAAAATCAGCAAACCAACCGAACGAGATGGCGCTTACCATTTGAAATTTGGTTTCCTGTTATTGTTTCCGTTGATGGGAGACTGGAACTAGGAAACTATGAAAACGGTAAGGAAGTTTCAGAGGTTCCGTTCCAAACGCAATCAAAGATCTCTTCGAGATTCGACTATTTTGCATAGAGTATGCGTTGGGGAAATATGTTAGTATTGAAAGCGATTTGCGATGCATTAACCCATTGACTCACAGTCCAGAAGGCTTTTATTAGCGCGCACCCACCCCCCGAAAATTCCTTGCTCTTTTACGGCATTTAACACAAACGTGCGAGTGGGAAAAATATACCATATGCGTACTAAATTCAGACAAATAATTCCTTTCTGAAGTAAACGTTTATTACAACTAGACACGCTGAAAGACCAATTCATGATTTGAAATGTTAATTATCAACCTTGATAAATTGATCCGAAACCAAACTTGAAGACGGTGAAAAAAATTTCTTCACCTCCGCGCGTCATTTTGACAACTCGCAAAAACACGAACTCTTTCCACAAAATATAACACTAGTTCAAAACACTCTGGTGAAAGGTAGGTTTTCATTCTGTACAACTGTCACTGGCATTTATGTAACCACCAGTGGTATTATCTTGGTACACGAAAAGCGGTAATTGGGGATAATAATTTGCGAATCATGGTGCCGTGAGATAGCGGAAAACTACTGAATTCCTTCCACAAAATTAACACTCAGATTGCTTTTTATGCTATCCATCACTATAACTAATAACAAAAAAAAAATACTTGTTTGCATTTTCCGAAGTACTGTAGTAAATCTTTGCATGTGAAAGGTCGTAAACTGAACACAATTATTAAATAAACAACAACGCGATGGTAAGGCGGCCGCACGCTGCATATCAGATGTCACCATGCGCTTTTCAAATCAATACGCTTCAGAAGCCTAAAATTCCAAACGTAAACTGGGCAAATGAAAGAAACTTGAAGGAAGTTTTGTTTTAGATTAATTCTCATTTCAAGATGTAGCTACTAATGTATAAAAGCTTCAAAATTCTGCATATTTTTGAAGCCGTGAGATCCTGCATTATTCACGCTAAAGCGTAAGTTTAATTTTAGCCCGACGGCTTTTTGCAGTCAATTTTTCACTAAGTGGCTTTACCGATCCTTCTAAAAATTCCATTTCAGTTCGAAGCAATATTGTACATTACCATTTTCCTCTCTGAAGTCTTGAGAAGCTGCATTAAGTCGTGATCAATTCCGTAAATTGTGGTCAAAACAAAAGATTGCGTGACGAGCTAAAAATACTTCTTTCAATGAAGACGACAAACAATAGACTTGTAACAATAGAAAATAGCATTGGCCAATATCCTCTGACAATGAAGATTCGCAGCAGCTTTTAAGCATGTAAAACTAAGCGATTCAATCGATGAATAGCACAGATCTTTGAAAAAATACCTACCTGTAGTTTGCAAAAGGCTAGACAGGCTAAATGACGAGCGACGCGTAAAAATAACACTTCGGGATCGAGAACTGCTGACGCATTCCTATCCAATGACGTTTGAGAGTATACTCCCTTGAGCGTATACAAAAATGTGGGTCAGAGAGTGCCAACCCAATGCCCCCAATTCTTACCATTTTTCTTGTAACAAGCAAAATAGTCGAAAAAAGGGGAGTACCTCTGGAGTAAGTCCACAATTTCCGAACGGATTTTCCGGGAAATTACTGTTCCACTTTTGACTTTTAACCGGAATTTCCGGATTTTTTGGCGTTATGGTAAGCACCCACGATCAGTTTTATCTGCCAACACTTTTTTAAGGTACTTGTGCGAGTTTGGCATAAGTAATTATTAGTGAATAAAATCGGAAGTTAACTTAGAAATTACGAAGGCTAGTGCTAGGAGAAACTTGATGCAGTGATTCATAGCTGTGTTTACCCCGCGCCTCATGCTGTAATCGTGTACGGGATGGCGGACGAAAGGGCGCGTAAGATCCTTGCAGGCTTCCGTACTGCTCCTGTTGTGCACAGCGGATATCAATTCCTTGCCATGCGCCATCTTGAAGACTGTCTTGCAGGGCTGCGGCAAATTTATCACTCAAACTAATGCGAATTGTCTTGCTTCCATCAACCGCTTGCTGCAAGAGAAAAACACCGCGGCTCAAAATTAAACTTTGCTTTTACTCCTAATCTTCACCTCCCCTCCCCCATTAAATTTAAAAACATGCCAGCACGAAAGAGAGACTGACAGATGGAAGGTGCTATCATAAATTTTCAGATTTTCAGGAACATCTGAGTTCTCGCGAAAAACTGACAAGTTTCTCAAGTCTGCTTGTAGCGGATTGCAGTTTCATGAAAAGAGGAAACTTTACTTTTCAAACCCTTCTGTAAATAAACCAGCTGCCTCTGATGTCACAGGCTAAAAATAACTTTCATGCGCGAAAGATACCTTTTTTCAATACTCACGCACAACTCATGAATAGTGGTGAAATTAAAAGGGCTTTCTTTTTAATTTAATTGTTAAACGTAAGCTAAAAGAACTGATTGAAAGAACTTACTTGACTTCCGGCCTCTATCGCTTCATGTACACTTGTGACTGACGGAGCTTGGTTGCCATGGGAACTTACGGACACTGATGCCCCGGATGATCGACCCGGCAGAATGGAAACATGAACTTGCAGCTTAGCACCTCTTTCATCTGGAGACAGATCTACCTTTTTCAAATAATTTTCTATCTCGCCGTAAATGATCACAAACACGCCCAGCAGGAATAGCGTGCTTATAAATAAAACACCGCCAATGACCTTCGATCGAATAACTGCCAGACCATAATCTTTGGCATAGTCTTTTGGGACGTCATCGATTTTAACATCACAGTAAGCCACGAGCGATGCCCAAGGCGGGCCAACTTCAGCGCACACGTAATAATAAGCTTGCAGAAACCTAAGCGACAGCCAAACTAAGGGATAAAGCAAAGAGAAAATCGTTGACACTGCAATCTTGACCAGAGACCAATCACGTTTAAGTTGCCTCCAGCGGATGCAATGTTCGGCGTGTGAATTCCAATCAGTTCGCTCATCGTAGAAGCGACATGCAAATTTAAACTTGTAAAATTTCCTTAAGGCTTTCCATGGAACACTATCGTTATCTTGACGGAAATAAGCCAAAAATGCGATCATATAGGAAGTCAAGGACGGGATGAGAAACATGAGGGTGCTGTAAGCCACGTACCACATGCATGGACAAACTGTACTGTCTTGATCCACAAGGAAAAGCTTGAATCAAATTATCAGGAACAACAGAACTACACCGTGCCATCCCAGAATCCCTAGTAGGGTGGAGAGCGTCAGTTTTATTGTTTGGGCCATGCTTGTTTGTCAATGCTGAGCTTCCACCTTGGTTCAAGCACGTTCACGGGTGATAAACCTACAGTTGGCAAAAAGATCATTAATGCTCAGAAAGACTGAAAACATGGCACAAGCCGAGAAAACAGTCTCCACAACGTTGTCTATGTCGTCACGCAGAGGCGTTGCGCGACAACCCCATAAAACGGCTAAACGCCGACTTGAGGGAAGCCTGTTCCAGGCTCTCGGTAGTTAGGGGCAAGCGAAAAAAGCGGGCGAGCGAGGAGAAAACGAGTGGAAAACGAGTGGAGACTAAGGCTACTGAGGCTCACTTTACACACTTAAGTCTCTCCTCGTTTTCTCCTCGCTCGCCCGCTTTTTTCGCTCGCCCCAGCTACCGAGAGCCTGGAACAGGCTAACTTGAGGCAGACTCCCCCCAGTCGCCTCTTTATAAAAAAAATTGTAAGAGGCGGTTTGGCCTGTTGTTTTGCCTTGTTCCAAGACAACAGCTATTTACTTCAAATAAAAATCTAGACCAAGTATCGGGGCTACCCCCAGAACGATATATTTGTACAGTACAATCCCAATTTCTCGAGGCCATTTTCGTTTCTCCCGGAGGTTCTAGAAATCTGTAAAAGTAAAGTCATCAACCGATCACGAAAGTGGGGATTATAAACAATTATTAAATGTTCGAGTAATTGCGCGCGCTGTGATTGGTCAGTTCGAGTTCATTATAGCTCCATAAAGCACGCTGCTTACGTCACGCGCGTGCTTTATCGAGTTTTAATATACAATCTTCGTTCACTGTCCAAAATTCACGCGCGCAATTGGTTAAAATCGAGCACGTGATTTAACTTTACCTGACGTCAGCAAACTCCGACAGTACGTTATTGACAATAGCGCATAAAAATCGTGCATTATTGACAGTGGCTTCAGCTGACAGATTTGCAGAAATAGTGGAAGAACAAATCCTCCATATTATCAACGAAGCGATACCCACAAATACCAAGAGGCGAACAAACTGTAGCGTTGCTGTTTTCAATCGAAGCGATACCTAAATTTGTTGACTTTGGAAATGTAAGATTTGATAATTGCAATTTTGCGATCACCTATAACGTGTCAAAGAAGAGCGATTGACTTGTCGCAATCTCGCTGACTTTTCTATGAACGTTTTCAGCTTATAAACGATTTTGTGAATGATTTTAAGCCTGATTTATAATTAATTATGTATGGATTTTTGTGATTTCTATATTCTTAAACTACGCCAGTATAAGTTTATACTACGTAGATAGAACTGAATTCTTATTTATTAAAATTCTTGTTCAAAGTTCGCGAAATTGTGTATTGCGTGCAGTGTAATCAGATTGTATATTAAAAGGGTTAGAGGCTATTAGTTCGTGTTTTGTTTACAAATACACGCACGCGCTGGCCGCACAATGAACGAGAAATTTTCAATACTGCAACGGCTGCGCCTCGTGCTTCTCTATTCACTTCTCTCGTGTTCTTAAAAATCCCCGCGTGCTTATATAACTCAACAATGCACCCGGATGCGATTTTTATTTCTTTTTAACATTATTGCGTGACAGTCAATTCGTCACTCGTCAGATGACAGGCACGCGAGTGTCATGATACAAAAAGAAATTAATGTCGGACTGGAAGCTCGTGAGATATTCAGGTAAATGGTTTCGAGATTTCTTTTACGTTGTAAAGAAGTAATGTTTAAGTGTTAACAAGCTTTGACGTTCAAAAGTGCACTAAACTACAGCTAGTTCCCAAAATGAGCTTACATGCAGAATCAGAACGCCTGGATATGTTAATAAAAGTGGGTCCGCAATGCGTACATATGTGGACTTTCATTTGCTTTTGATAACAGATGAGTAGATGAGCCAATGTTAGACCTTTCTAAAGACGTTTGCTTCTCGTTTCCGGTTTGGCAATAGACCCCGGAGCTCTCGCGCCTCGCGCCCTGTGAGCTCGACTTGTAGGCAAGTCTAAGTATCGGTCAAATATGAGTTGACAGTCACTTGAAACTCGAGATGATAAAAAACTCGTTTTGAGAACACACCTTGCAATTTACCCTGAAGATCGCCTTAAATATTGAAATGCAGTCCAATTTAAATTGTGTCGGAGAAGCGGAAAACCTGGGACAAGACCCGACAGTATCCCTATATGATTATATGAAAAGCACGGAGATGTTCGTCAGAGAATTTGATCTACTGATTCTATTCCTGAAAGGAAAACATTACAAACAATACAACAAGGCTGATACTAGGTAAAAAAAGTAGACTTTGTTTCTCGAAAGCCCCGGAGACCTTTTGGGACCGCAAAGCCACTTTTAGCTATCTGTATTTTAAAAACAGAGACGTGTGTAGGCCTGAAGTTTTGTTTGAAGAGAACTTCTGTTCATATTAAAAAATATCATAGATTAGACACCTCTGTAATCATAAGGTTTAAGATTTTGCTATGGCTTACCGGGTGCGAAAACTTACCAGGACCTTCGAGAAACGGACCCCAGAATTGATATAGCACGGCTGCAACCCTGGACAGCTGTCGTGTTGGTGTCTCTCTAAGTCTACTTTTCCACGTAGTATTAGCCTACTGTATTATTTGTAATGTTATTCTATTTTTTCAGCTGATAGAATGTTTTATATATCCCACGTTAGCAGCATTATCGTTGGCGGTCCCTTGCTGTTTTGAGTTTTACTTTTCCCATAAAGGATGGCAATCTGGGCGTGGCTCAACTTTTTTTTTTAGCCCCCAAGCTAGAGATACCATTTAAAAACACAGACAATTCAAATAAGAGCTACAGTCACTTTAAATGGATAAAAACATTGGCAACATGTTCTTAAAACCAAAAGAACATGTCTGTTGGGACCATTCATTCAATCTCTTGTGAAGGGGGGGGGGGGGGGGGGGGGGTTACTAGAAATAGACAAATAAGATATTTAGAAATAGACAAATAAGATCTTTAAATTGAAATTAGAACAATAAAATTAGTTATTAAGAACAAAAACAAAATCTTACCACTAGAAATCGGGGATACTAATTTCAGTCCATTCATAAATAAATATTTCGCGGAGTATGTAGACTGTCTTTGTTTGCGTGACATTTCATCTGAACGCTTGTGTAAACAACAGCTGAACTCATTAATTAACTCATTTTCTTTGAATGCGTTGTTTTTTTATATAAATTTTCCGCAATGGCTTTTATCGCCTTTCAACAAGATTTCACTAATAATTTCTTGATGCAAGAAGGCAGATGAATACTTTTTTTCAACCTAAAATTATCATCGTTTTGAATTACTTTTCGAGTGGAGTCGGCGCGTTGCGAACGACACGTTTTATAATTATCAGTAATTTAGTTTACCGCACGGTTTCAATACATACACTTTTCGGTTCAAAATAAGTTTTATGCGATTCACACTAACTTTTTACCAGCAGTTTTGAATTCGACATCAGTCAGAATGCGTTATTCAAATTAAACTTGGGAGAAATCCAAGACAATAATGAATGCGGGAAAGCCCCGGGAAAACAACTTGATTAGTGAACTTGTTTTGTTTTGACTCGTTGTGTATCCATTCTACCGTTCTAAAGATTCTGTGTGGCAAAGCTGAAACAAAACAACAAATATCCAGATATTTACTAAATAATGCTAATCAACTATTTTCAATTGTATGCGAATCAAGCGAATACAGCAACTGAGGTCCAGTCGAACACAAATAGCGCGCGAAAAGTGTGAAAAATAGCGTTACCTTTGCCCGCAGTTCAGTCGAACGCCATGCAAATATAAAGATTAATGAAAGTCAAGTATTTAGCATGCGTGATGCTTTCTTTGTGGCGTCTCGTGGGCAGTTCATTTCCCGGGTTCACGTCCAACTTAACATTAACTCCCTACAAAACTTCGGATTTTCCGAACACCCTCGAAAGCTTCCGAAAGCGCTGACACGAGTTATCACGGAAATTGACGTCCCAATCGGGAAAACTGCACGATCGCAATATGTGGAATTTCACACTTCGTGTGAAAGTCCACATAAAAATTGATAAGATTCTTACCGCTACTGATGATTTGACTGACCTCTTTGGTTTAAAGTTAGCAGACGTTAGTGTCGACAAAATACGGTCGTATTGTGCCTGCTGTATTACGTATTTTGGGTTGAAATTAGCCTCATATGACAAACATTGTATTGGTCATACGTCATCAGTAAGGAATTTTTCTGCTTAAATTTCCCCGGATACGTTAGTACACCATGCAACAGAGGGGCTCAAATAGCCAGCTTTTCTCCTCCCCACACAATCCCCTATGCATGCATAACTGCAAATGGCCAAAGGAGTTTTGGGGTGCCCCAACACCTCTAATCCCTCCCCCTAGCCTCCTCTCAGTACTGGAATGGCAAAGTGCCCAAATCCTCACGTTGTCTCCTCCTTGTCTTCCCTTGCCCTTCATGCATCTTCACTTGGGGCCTGCATTATGAGCACCTCTGGATTTGCCCCATGTATATCCACACATACCTCAGTGGCATCAGAATCAATCTTTGGGTGAGTGCAACAATTTTACTGACACATTTTTAATGCCCACATATGGGAGGAGTTGTGAGGGCTAGAGGAAGGAGAAAGGATGCGAATCCCCTCTCCCAGGCTCCCTTCATTTCTTGATGATTATTTAAACATATATATCAACTGTAAAAAAGCTTAAATGGACCACCCTAGCCATTAAAAGGAACAACACGTCTCCTATCAGTTTCCCCTTCCTACAATCACCCTGTTTCCTCCTGCTATTAAAATACACCCTACTTATGAAGTTAACAAGGCAAAGCATGCGCAGACTTACCTCCAACTGCTGTGGGGCTTAATAGCACTGCAAATACATCAATATCCAAGCATTACATGATCACATAGAATAGAGGGTATCATGTTTGTTAAAAAATTGTTCATAACGACATACAAATTATGAGAAGGGTCTGGATGCTTGGATGCTGGAATCACAATGTCTTATTATAAGCTATCAGTTAAAATTTTAGTCCATTTCTCAGCGATCAGTTGCAAAAACTTGTAATTTCTTGGCTGACAATTTCAATTTTGACCAAGGTACCATTCACACTAGGTTGACAAAATTTGTTTGGCACTTGACAAAAATTTGTCCTGCTTCACACCAGGATGACAGCCTTTGAAGTTTGATACCGCTTGAGAAAATTTGGTCGGGAAAAAGTCACCATGCGCACTTGTAGAAAGGAACTATGACAGATATTTCTGCAAAATAAACAAAAATATGGCCTACTGCATATGGTACCCGATGCTCAGCTACAATTGTACTTGTACCCACCACGAGGCCACTAGTACAGAACCATCTGGCGCCAGATATGGCTCTTTCTTATAGCCGGGCCGTATAAATTTAACATGCATTCAGTTATGGGTTTCGTTTTATTTATGAATGCCATTGGAGTGTGAAGCATAGAAACTGAAATAACCTGAACTAATAAAGTGTAAACTTATGGATAATTAATCTGGGGACATTAATATTTCCCAAGGGGTTTCATAAGAATTTTTAAATCTACAGCACAGAGCTTATTCATAAAACAGTTTTAAAAATAATAAATACATTCTTTAGCTACTTAAACTTGCATTATAAAATTATGGAGTCCGTTTTGCTTAGCATTATACGAGATCGATACATTATATGAGATTGATCGTCGGACGAATGTACCAGTCTGCGTAAGGGAGCTGAAGGAAGTGGAAAGTGCAAGCGAAACATGCACCTGGAGCACCTCGCCAGAAACCAAAAGCAAAAAACAAGGACGATGCTCAAAATGACTGTAGCCAGGCGAATGAAGTCCATCTCTTCTCGATATCTGCAAAGTAATGTCAGGACAGACGAGAAAACGCGTACATGTAAACTTTTTTTTTTTTTTTTTGCTGATGAAACTTTTTTAATGTTCTGTTCACAAATACGTTACAACAATACAAAGTTTACTAACAGTACAATAACTCTACTTTATAGGACGAGGTACAATGAAATAATTACTTTACAATAAAGAACTTACTAACTTACAATATAATACAATACTTACTCGACTTACATTTACATAACGTAACATTACATAACAATACTAACTTACATGCCATGATATAGTGATACCTTCGTAGTTATACTACATTCTTATATATACTAGCAGTAACCAATGGTTAGGAAGTGCGGGCGGCCATGTTTGTTACAAGATGGAATAGACATTGAGGATAGCGTGGGAGAAGCGAGGGAGACGCGTGGGGCTGCAGTTTCCTGCTGTTGATTTATGCAGTTGCGTATTTCAGTTCCTTCTTTGATGTGTTTGATGGTATTCTTATGCGAATTTGCGCCCTAGAAAGTTTAATTATTACTATTATAAAAAATATGTTTATGAAATGCATTAATATTATTAGTTGTTGTTGTTGGTAATATTATTACTCTTACTATGATTTTTGTGCGGCTTACACAAAGTGTGTAACGCCGCACTAAGCCGGCATCTGGGATGTACGTCTGTCTGTCTGTCCGGATTCGTTCCCAGGGTCTTTTGTCTTGTCTTCCTCTCGCTAGCTTGCGTTACAGTTTTACGATGCCGGAATATCCATTTTATTACTTCATTACTAAAGTAATGAAAATTTATTAGAGACCATTCGATGCCTTCAATTACAGCTAATTTCCTCGCGTTCTTGGTGCAGAAAAGCGGTAATTTGAGAAGATTGAAAGTATTTACAAATCACGGCGGCATGAAACAGCGTAAAAATTGCTTACAATACTTCAGAGTTCCTAGCACAAAATGAACACTAGCAACGCCTTCAATGCTTTCCTTTCCTTTAAATGTTAATAAACATACCCCTTTGTATTTTGTGACGCATTGTAGTAACTTTCTAAATCCATTGCTATTAACTCAAAACAAAGGATAAAAGATGGGTGTCAGATAACAACACGCCTACGTGCGTGTCAAATCTGTTCGGCTTCAAAAGCCTAAAATTCCGGACTAAAGATGGAAAATGGGAGAAACTTGAAAGAAACTTTGTTTCATATTAATTTCCAGTTAAGAAGAAGCCAAGAAATGTATTCAAAAGCATCAAAATATCGAAAATTTCAAAGCCGTGCAATTCAACATACAAGAATCAATTATTCACTTGTTTTCGAAGCTTTTGAAGCCATTGTAATTTTTTTGTAAAAAACTATATAATTCAACCCTCGGGTTGCAATTTAGTTTTAATAAAGCATCTATCTATCTATCTCAAAGCGAAAGTTTTAATTTTTAAGAACGGCTTCTGCAGTCAATTATTCACTCAACGGCTTTACCGCTCCTTCTGAAAATTCCATCCAAACTTGAAGCAATAACGAACATTACCATTTATTCTCAGAAGTCTTTAGAAACCGCATAAAGTCTGTGTTCAAGTCTGTGATGTGCATTCAAAACGCATTTGGAAGTGCCATGACACCATGTCTTCGCGGCCGTGAAAGGAAGATGAATCCTTCATCAGCAAGGTTTTAGCACTCTGTATTCGGTGATTTTCCATTTTAAAGCCACTTAAAAATTGACCGGTGTTTCTCCTTTTCATTTTTAGCCCCAAAGTTTGCAGTTTAGCCTCCCCGATCCCGTTGCTTGTACAAGTAAACGCCGGACGTGACATGTGCTTCGGAAAATTGCATTACTCACGAAATTCACGTGAACAATGACCACGGACCTTGAACTCAACACCAGGGCCTTTGCTCCGCCGCTTGCTAACATACCATTCATTCCAGTTGGAAGAACAAAGGAATGCCAAAAATGTGCCCACATTTTGCTTCAAGTCCGCTAAAGAAAGTGCCGCTGACCTCAAGAATAGGCTGCGGGCTCGCTTTTGCTCGCCCGCAATAACAATAAAAAGCCACACTGCTTTATTACTAGTTCCATTTTGGTGTGACTAAAATTAATATTAACATTAACGCGAGGTACAAGTAGAGAAGTCTAATTAACGCGCGGCGAACGAGTGTTGAAGTATTAAGAAGTTGTCTAAGCTAAGGGTCTTCTCTTGAGTTCTGCATATCCAAATGTAGTATCTGGCAAGGGCAAGTAAGAAATGACCGCATATTTTCTTGTTAAAAGCATATGGCTTCAGGCCTAATACAGTTGCTGAACTTAGATCATTTATTGCGGTTTCATGGTTGGTTGCTATCCACTGATTAAATTCTTGCCAAAATAGCGAGGTTACTCTGCAGGACCAGAATAAGTGGATCAGGCTTTCCGCCTCAGTTTTGCAGAAGGTGCACAAGTCACTTTGCCTTATTCCTATTTTCTTGAGAAAAGAGTTTGTAGAAAGCCTTCTATGTAGAAGTTTATATTGAAAAATGATCAGTTTAGTCGTTTTGGTGCATTTAAACGGCGATAGATAAACCGACTTCCAGTCAATTGATTCGTGACTATCGAGATCACAATCAGCCAGCCATTTTTCTTGACTTAGAGTAGGGCATTTTTGTTTAGTGGTAATCAGTTTTTCATAGACGATTCTGTTAGCCTTTTTGGCCTTTAGGAATCTTTCAAGAAAGTTTTGGGAAGCGCTGGTACTGTGGCTGTCCATGTTTGATTCTCTGAGAAATTTTAAAGAAGACTGTAGACCATAAAGCACCAGAAAGTTTACTTTAACATTGAAGCGTTCTTTAAGTTCATAAGAAGACAAAAAGGTATTTGGGTCTTTAAATAAATCTGAGACGTTCTGGATACCTTTAGAGCACCATGATTTGTAAAAGACGGGTCTGTTGTCAATTCGTATCAGGGAGTTGTGCCATAGCGGTAAAGAGAGGAGGTGGTCAGTTGAGCTCACATTCCCCTCAAAACTTATCTCTGACCAAATTTGTAAAATTTCCGTCGTAAAAGCATCCGTTGTCTTAATGAATTTAGACAGGTCTTGATTGTTAAGGTTGCCTCTGAAAACGGCAGAGCAACCGTATTGCTGTAGCTGCCAGTCAAATAAGTATTTCCATTTACCATGATTTTCTGAGTCGAGGTACTTTTTAACCCACGTGGATTTAAGTGCCTTGTTAAAAGAAAACAGATCTATCATTCTAAGACCACCTTCAGGGTAATCGCTGATGATTGTGTTTCGCTTGATTTTGTCCCCCTTACCACTCCATAAGAAATTGAAAAACAGGAGATTAATTTCATCCAAAACTTGTTGGTTTGTTGGGAGGGGGGTCAAAATATAAACTAGTTGAGAGGCTATCAGACTTTTTAGTACTGTGACTTTTCCAAGTAGAGATAGCCTTCGTAGTTCCCAGCAGCTTAAACAATTGGACACTTTTGTGAGTTTGTCAGTGTAGTTTGCCTCCAAGGCCTCTTCCGGGTTCGTAGAAAACCATACACCTAGTGCTTTTCCTTTGTATTTAATCCATTTTAAGTTTATTTCAGGGCATAGTATATCATCTCTTTCTTTATAAGCACCGATCCAAAGAGCTTCTGTCTTTTTATTATTTAGCTTAAGTCCAGAGACCTTGCTAAAGTTTTCCAGAACCTGTAGAGCCGAGATTAGAGATTCCCTCGAGCCGTCAAGAATAAGTGAGGTATCATCGGCGTATTGGCTAATTTTAACTTCGTTTTGGGATACCATTATTCCTTTTATGTTTTGGTTTTTCCGAATTTTTTCAGCAAGAACTTCGACACAGAGCACGAAGAGGTAAGGCGAAAGAGGGCAACCTTGCCTTACTCCCCTTCCAGGTTTAAAAAATTCGGTGGACCATCCGTTGTTAATGACGCAGCTTTCAATATTGTTGTAGCAAATATTAATCCACTTAATCATCGAGGGTCCAAAATTGAACAGTTCAAGTGTTTTTTTGATGAAGACCCATTCCACAGTGTCAAACGCTTTCTCGAAGTCTAAAAAAAGTAGTAGTCCAGGAATGTTTTTAGCCGCCGCGTAATTTATGATTCCATCAATTAATCTAATGTTTTCTCCAATAAATCTACCCTTTATAAAACCAGTTTGATCGCTGTTTACCAGCTTTGGTAGAACTCTCTTGAGCCGGTTTGCAAGAGCTTTAGCCGCAATCTTGTAGTCGGAGTTAAGTAAGGTGATTGGCCGCCAATTTTTAATAAGGGATGGATCTGAATCTCTTTTCGGAACGAGTTTAATTATTCCTCGTCTTTAAGACACTGAGAACTTTTCGTATCGGAAAGCATAGTTAATTGAGCTTACGAAGTATTCGGAAATATCACTCCAGAAGACTATGTAAAATTCTGCTGGGATACCATCTGAGCCTGGTGTTTTATCTGGTTCCATACTTTTTAATGCTTCTAGACACTCCGATTTGCTTATTAAACCCTCGCAGCTTTCTTTTTCATCTGCGCTTAGAGTGTTCGCTGTAGTGTCTTCAACAAAATTGAGATACGAAGGTTCGAATTGTTGTTCACTAACGTGGGATTTATAAAGATCCTTGTAGAAATGTTCACACTGTTGTAATATTTCTTTGTCCGAGGTAGCAAATTCATCTTCTCCGATTTTCAATTGACTAATAACTCCATTTTTGAAATGTCTTTTCTCGAGGTTTAGAAAATATTTTGTATTTTTTTCACCCTCGTTGTGCCATCTGCATTTTGCGCGCAAGATAGCACCCTTCGTTTTATATTCAATTATTCTTTCCACTTCAGCCTTTTTTTCTTCCATTTCCCTGGAGGCTACCCTTTTTTCCTGATCTCCTTTGCTATTGGAATCGAGCAATTTTCTTCTTTCCTTGTGATTTTTGCTTTTTTTTCTGCAGCGTACTTTATAGACTGTTCGCGAATTTTAAGTTTGATCATCTCCCACAACAAGGTGGGATTAACACTTTCATCGTTAACGTATTCATCGTTGACTTCTTTAATTACCGTCCGAATTTGATTCGCGTAATTAACTTCTGACAGAAGAGAGGTATTCATTTTCCAATAGCCGGGGCCTCGTTGATTTAAGTGCATCGCTACACTGATTGTTATCATAGAATGGTCTGTTTTAAAACCCATCATAATGTCAGCGCGTGTTACATGGCACATCAAACTTTGACTTACCAAGAAAAAATCTAGTCTACACTGAATCTCAGGTATTTTCCTGCGCCAAGTATATCTGAGTGTGTTGGGGTTTAGAACTCTCCACGCGTCAATGAGGTCCAGTTCGGCGATGAAATCCTTTAATGTTTTAACCGATCTGGTATGTGTTTTGGGGCGGCCGCCTTTCTTATCTTTTTCAATATCCAAAACCAAGTTGAAATCGCCACCTATTATCAGATCTTCACATTGAAAATCACGAAGATGGTCAAAAAAATCTTGGAAAAAACAAGGCTCGTCATCATTAGGGGCATACAGAGTCGCCAAAGTGATGTATTTCCCTTCAGATTTAGCGTCGCAGATAATAAATCTACCGTTTACGTCAGAATATGTCCGGAGAATTTGGAAACAAAAATTGCTGTTAAAAAAGGATGGCGACTCCTCCCTTTGCGCTTGAGCAGCAGCTAAAAAGTGACTTGTACCCCCACTCAGCAGACCAAGTTGATATTGTGTCATCACTGCAGTGTACCTCTTGTAGAAAGTAAATCGAAAACTTTTTTGCCCTCAACCAGTTGAATATTTCACTCCTCTTTTGTTTGTCTCCTATACCTCGTACGTTAAGAGAGCTAATTTGTAACTCCATACTCTAATAAGAAAAAAAAGCAATTTCCAAAGCCGTGTAGCTGGAAAATTGAAAAGAAGGTGCTAGCGGTACTATGAAAAGCACGACAAAACAAAACATGAATACATAAAGCAAGACAAAGAAAACATTGGACATGACAATACAACAAGCGCATTAAAATTAATTTCTGTAGGCCTGATGCCCCGCGAGATTTAGCGAGGGTGTCTACACTTGCTAGTTGTTGTGCCCAATGGGAATTTTACCGCCCTAAGAACAAAATTATTATGCGCATTTGGCTTCGAAAAAGCGAATACTTATTTTCATATCACAAAAGTCGCTAGAGGAAGAAAATTATTTCAGATTTGTTGGAATTGTGCTAAAGTCATACTTTTGATTGTCAATAATTAAATACCTTGCAATAACTTTGGCGTTGTCCACTCCTAGGCCTTTTGCCTTGAACATTGCTTTTATTAAAACTTTCCGTTCTTCTTGAATAACGCGCGCGAAGTCCTCTGTTATGTAAGCATCAGTGTACGAAGTGGTCTGCTTAATTTTACCTCGTTTTGCCCATACTAAGTTTCTGTCCTCCCGGCTGACGAAGCGCACTATGATCAGGGTCGTAACCAGGTATATTTTTTCATCGCTGATCCCAAATTTTAGCCCTAAATTTGGATCCCTGATCCCCAAAATGTGGCAATATTTGATCCCTGATCCCACAAGAATTTTATGATCCCGTAGAGAGACTTGATCAAGTTAAGTTTCCCCGACGTCGATTTATCATTCATTAATAACAATAAAGTGTATTTACCTCAAGTAGATCTTCATTTGCTCATTATCAGTCAAGTTGTCATCGATCTTCTCTTCCATGATGTACTGAGGAATAACTGGAATTCTGTTGCTTGCTTGTCGGAAAAATGCCCAGTCCATTGCACATTACTTGATTAGCGTACTTTTGAAGAAAATCTTTCTTGGTTGAGAAATTTAAGATTCGTATGAAAACTAGAAAACGCGCCATAAAACAATTTGATAAAACTGACAAGATTTAAGACATTTTTTTTTAAATTAAAACTCCCTGATTCGACTTGGTTGACGTCAAGTAAAAAGTGAATAAAAAGACTGAATTAAATGCAGAATCAAGTTGGACTGCCTAATATACGAGATGCTCTTCATTAAAGACATCAAACCATCTCTCAACACCCAAAGTGACTCCATTCGCGTCAAACTATTCACTTTGGTACTTTTTATAGAATTTCTTTCATTCATTATTTCTATTATTTCTTACTTTATACTCATAGGACACACAAATATTTTTATTGTTTCACGTTTTATATATTCTTGTTGTACTTTTATAACTTTTGACTTGATAATGGTGTAGATGAGTAGCGCCGAAACGTCGTCTGCTTTTTTAAAAGTTTTTACAATGATATTTAATAACATTTTAGCGTTTAACTTTTTAATAGAATCTAAATATGTTGCAAAAATATATATACAAGACGCGAAATGCACTTTGAAGGTGAAAGCAAAAGGATCTTTTTAATTTTAAAAAACTGTCAAATGTCGATCAACGTTCTATTGTTTGATTTTTGAAATATTGTGGATTAAGCAAAAATACCTACAGTCGCGATTTGGCTGCAAGGAAAAAAAAAACGAACCACCTGCAATCACGACGAACTTAGAGAAAGCCTTATTAAGGAACTTAGACTCCACTCGAGCACTGGAAGTGTTTGGTGACAACTTTCAGCCTGATTGTTGTTATTTTAAACTTTTTTCATTTTATAGCAATAGCGAAATTGTGACTGAAAAATTAATGTTAAAGAAGATATCTGGTGACTCTTCTCCCAGATCTACTATGTCCAGCCTCGAACCGGGATCTGCTACTACTTGAAGGCTCTTCGTCTTCCACTTCTGCTAGATTCTCCTCTTCCTGACTTTCATCGCCACAGTCGTCTGACACGTTGTCTACATGCCCGTGAGCCAAATTTCTTAAGCGCCGTTCTTCGTTTCTTCTTAGAATAAACTGTTCAGCTTCCCGATCAAAAGAGACTCGATCCATGATGCATTTCGGTGAATTTTGTTCGTCAAAGGTTCCTTTGTTGTAGACTAAGGGATTTCCTCTGATTGCTCCAGCCAATTTATTTTGACAGATTTTGAGCTTTTCCTCCAGGAAACAATCATTCCTGCTGTGGATATCTTCACAGAGAATTGCCAGAATAAAGGGCTCCAGGTACGTCCTGTAGTTATGCTTAAGAGCGACAACTTCTCCTTTTGAAAAAACAACTCTGTTCTTTTCCACTGATTAATAATAAAATCATGCATTGCCTTTCCAAAATCATACATTGCCTTTCCAAACGTTTGAAAAAATATTCATGCAAGAAATCAACAAAAAAGTTCTCGAATTCCCGCACCTGCGCCATAATTTTTCATTATTTTTCTGTTGCTCCGTATCTTACAAATATTGCACTTCTCGGTGGGATTTCCGAGGATGTGCATTTCTCTCTCTGCCCGCAATATTTTCGCTTGTTCGCTCGCTGTGATAGTACAAGTGGTATTAATGGCCAGCGTGACTTGTTGTCACAGTAGCCATCACACAACAGGGTGTCAGGTCTACAATAAACTAAAGCTTTACCTTTGTCGTTCTTGCAATTCATATCTGTGATGACGATTCGGCGAACGAGACCTGGATCTTTTCGACTGAGATTTCTGAGATCTAAGTAATGGTAATAGGACTGAGTGGAGTCCAATTCGGTCTGTAATCATACGAGTGATTAACAAAATCGGACGACCGCGTAGCGGGAGTCCGATTTGTTTAATCACGAGTATGATTACAGACAGAATTGGACGACACGAAGTCCTTTTACCAATTAATCATAAGTATAACAAAATTCGAGAAAAAAATTAGATAAAGCGAAGCCTACTAAGGACTTATCATCACTAATGAAGGCAAAAAAGCCATTCTTGAAGCTCACAACAAGGAACCAAATAATAATAATAATAATAATAATAATAATAATAATAATAATAATAATAATCAACTTTATTTATAGAGGGTAAACACATAACAGTAAAAAACTGACAAACCAGTGGCCCTCTAATATAAAATACAATCGAGAACTAAAAATAATGCTAAAAATCTAACAATCTAAAATTACAAAATTTAGTTTAAAATACGCTATAATATAAAAACTAGGTAAAAATTACTCTAAAATGGCGAGATTGATATAAAAGAGTTAACTAAAAGGTAAAGTGATCTAAATGTTTGTATGTATCTTTAAAAAATTTAAACATAGCCTTCTTAAAACTTACTAAAACTTACTAAAGAGCGCGCGCATGCGCACCACGCGAACTTTGTTATTGGACACCTTGTTATTGGACACCTTGTTATTGGACACTTTGTTATTGGACACTTTAGCCGCGCGCGCTCCAATTTGGTAAAAAATAGGGCGTGCTAAGAACCAATCAGATTCGAGAAATTTGTTATAGTTGTGATTAGTAACGAAAACGGGATCTTAGGAAGTGTCAAGGACAATGTATCTGACCAATTCTGGTGCATTGTTCTCTATTATCGCTGAAATTTTATTTACTTTTTAATCCTTTGATACTGTTGCGCATTGCAATACATCGGTAGTTATTAGATAAAGCAACATATATCTATCAAGCTTTATAAAGGAATTAGTGCTGGATAAAACACAAAAGAACAGTTAACTGACCGACTTGATGATCGTCTTCGGCTTTCTGATCGCCGTGACCGTTCTCTAGCTGGCGACCAGGAATAGGAACGTGATCTAGAAATATGAAGAACAGTGGCCTTCAATTTGCGCGCAGCATTTTACAACCATGATAACAGCAGATCAATACGGTAAGAGTATGGTATTAATTGCAAAATAGAAGTTAAATTGTCATACCGTCGTTCTCCACTTCTTTTCCTTGTCTTGCCCATAGTCAATCTCGCATCATGAACATGTCATGAACGCATGGTACCGATAAGCGAGTATCCGATTTCTCAGAGTCCGACACATCGGAAACCGCAAAATTATGCAATACGAAATACAAGCTTTAAACAGCTGGTTGCGTGACGGAAACGTACAGTAATTGAGGTATAAAGGTTAAAAGCTTTTTCAATAGATCGTTTTCACTGTCACGCAATGAAAATAAAAATTGAAGAACCATTCATTGAATGAGGTCAACAACATAGGATATTATAGGAAATAAGTAAATAAGTCATTCCTCCAAGTTTTAGGTCTGTGCGCTATCCCAAACTTCAGATATTTGTCGAAATGTTTTGCACAAATTTACAGAGCCCAGTATGGATCCGCCATATTGGTGCACCACAGATGTGCACTAATATGGCGGTCGGAAAATACTGTAAACATCTGGAACTTACTTTGGCCATCTAGGCCACTGATTATCTGTCTGGACAAACAGACATTTACATAAACACATTTCCTGCTACTTTAACTTCTCAAATGGCAAAAAGTCATAAGATAAATGCATATTTTTTGACAAACACGATCGTAACTGTATGTCACGCACCGCCATAACTCTGAAATTCAAAGTGCGCTGGTTTCAAAACGAAGGACGCTACTGAGCTGAAAAGTTGCAAACAGATATAATTTTAGTACCTCTTATGCCTGATGTGGATGCAAACTTTGATGTCTCTTTAGTTTTGGACTTTAGTACCTGATGACGTCACGTGAAAACGATCTATAGTCCTGAAAAGAGGCCTTTTTCATTGCTTTTTCTTTGCAAAACGGACTATTCTTGCTTCTAATAAAGATTAAGGTATCTAAAAAGCGATTGATCTTTGATCCCCGCCAAGACATTAAAAAATTGGCTGATCCCGATCCCATCGCTTGTGACCCGGGATCCCGGGTGCATGATCCCGATCCCGTGGCTGTGATCCCTGATCCCATATACCTGGTTACGACCCTGCTATGATCGGTTTTGTTCGTCCCTCCATTATTTTTCCAACGCGATGAACTGCATGAAACTTTATTGAGGTGGTGTCCAGCTCCAAATCTCTATGTAAGATGTCGTAAATCAGAGCCCTGCAATCTTCCTCCTCCTCTTCGTTAATGTTGTTGAATCGCAGATTTTCTCGTCTCGTATACTGCTCTAGTTTAATATTTTTTTCGACTTCCACTTTAAGTTGTTTCTCCAGGTCTGAAATTCTTTTGTTTACTTCTTCAATACTGTATGCGTTTGGCACGGATACATTCTTTACGGATTCTTTCAGGTCTTCGACGTCTTCTTGCGTGCTACTCAAGCTTTTCTCTACCTCCTTGATAGTGTCTTTTACGGCGTCAAGGTCTTCTTTAAAGTCGTGTCTAAGTTTGTCCATATCTTCATGGACTTTTGCAAAGCCTTCCGATACCGCTGTCTTGAGGCAGTCGATAGAGTCTCTCAGTAATTGTAAACTGTGCGAGGACGCCATGTCTCCTTCTTCGATCGATGAGCTCGAGCCTTTCTTGGTGCGTTTTCTTCCTCCACCCATCTGTCTAAAAAATGCTTAACCACGAGAACGTTAAAACCGTCTTTCTTAATCCAAATTGCGTTTATCGGTTACATTTGGGCAAGAAAAAAAACCATTTCGGCACAGAGCGTTATACGAAGCGTCCGCTCGCCAACAGTGTTAGACTACAAAAAGTACTCAGGCTGTGAAAGTCGATCTGCGTCAAGTTCTTTCGCACAACCATATATGGTAATCATCAATCACACAAGGATCAGTCACGCGCCAGTTAGGAGCGAATTACTTCATTGTTATGGTATGTTAGCTTGGTTAAAATGATTCAACAATTAAAGGAAAGAACGAGCTGAACAATGCTCCCCGGGGAGCGCGCCCGCCATCTTGGATTAAAAAGGCGTGGCCGCGCAGCAGACTAGTTTCCAATCAGTTGACGGAGACGCATTCTCGTCCCCAGAGCTACTCGTTTTATTTGTGCCGATACGAGTAGCTCTGGACGCAGGAATTAATTCGAATTTTTTCATTGGTTGATGAAGAATGAATGCGCACCACGAAACAAAATTTTACACTACTACGCACGGCACTCTGCTTCCGGACCGGAAATTAGCAGGAAAAAGATTTCTCAGAAAACTTATGGCGACCGGCAATCGATGAATCGCACGAAACTGTTATCGATACGTGGCTGTTGCAAAGAAGCAGAAGATGACCTGTGTGAGTCCCTGCGTGAGCTAGGTTTCAAACGTTTAGCACTGTCAGCAGATTTAAAATCTGTCTTCGATCTTCCAAACTGCTCTAGGCGGTATGTTTTTGGAAACTAGTACTCGTGTTTTGATTTTGCCATTGATTGATTTCGTGGAATATTGAAGCCTTGAGAGTCTGACAAAGTTTAGAGATTCGGCAGAACTCTACTCTATCACGCCTCCCAAAATCAAAATCCCTTTTTCTGCCCCCATACAATGTTGAATGTTGTTCTGTGCACTCTGTTGTCGTTGCATGGTCTTGATCAGTTGATGTTGCAAAAGGGTTTGTATCGATCTTGAAATTGTTTCTATTATGATTTATCGTGCAAACTTGCACTGTGGATTATATATATTACCTTGGATGCTTACAGAATTACATTGTGCATTATATATATCGCATTGCGGTTAAGGTACAAAAGAAAATAGATCATGTTACAAGTATGTTTATCAGCGTACTAGATTGAAGATTTATGTGGAACATATATACGAAAACATTTCTTACATGTTCAGCAAACCACCACCATCATTTCAAGACTTTCAACTCAGTAAGCTTTAGCAGTGTTAAATAAAAAAATATACAGTTGTGAGTTGAGTGTTCATAGTAAGAACAAGGAATATCAAAGTGCATGGTAGTTGTTAAAAATGTCCAGGGAAAAAAAAAAATTTTTGGTTCCATCATGGAACCACTTACTTGTTTTCCAACATTGCTTATACTGTGGAGGTGTAACACAGTTTATGTCTTCAAAGACTCTGGGCATCTCCAGGAACTGGCATAATTTGGCCTTTGCACCACTTGGCATAAAAGGGGACAGGTGAAGGAAGGAAATTGGCATTGTTTCATTTTATATTCAGGTCATGTATATATTTAATAAGATTTAAAACAAACAAGTGCTCTTGAGAGTAACCTTGACAATTCTAGAGTTATTAAAGGCTGCATTTGCCCCAGTGACCCTGTTCACCTTGATTTATTTAGTGCTGAATTGACATATTAATCTATATCTGATGTCAAATCAGGTCACTTACAAACCTCTTTGCGATTCTCCCAATATTTGAGATCAGATGTTTGCAGTGGAGTTGAAGCACAAAAACTGAGAATAACCAGACCCTGTCAATTACAAGCCTAGGGCATAGTGTTGCATCATCTTTTATAGTAGTGCTGCCTTATGACCATTCATAATATTTATGGGGAAAGGGATGGCTCATGGGTAAAATGGGTCAGGTTCCCCCTATCTTTCCTCGCAAAATAGAAAATTCATAGGTTCACCTTTCCGAAGTGAAGGGTAATTTTTTGTCCCCTGCATTTCAGCATAGTTAGTGTATTGATAACCTAAGAAATAAGAAAGTGGGCTCTGGAGTAACATGAAGACTTGCGTTGGCATCTGTGGACAGATGATTATTTTCATTTAATCTAACAAAATGATACCAAATGTTTCAAAATATATCCTGTTAACCCTGTTTCCTCTTAAATAATTTTTACAACAGCAGTTCACTACAGATTTAAGAATTTAATTTTATTATAAATTAAGTATTTGCTGTCTCGGTATTTAGGTGGAGTGCACACAATTTTTATAAATTGCCAAGTAATATTGCACTGGCATATAAGTCAAAATTAATGAACATCTGTCAGAAAGGTTTTGCAGTTACCAAGTGATTGTTATCTCAAGTGCCCCCTTCAGGGTCATCCTGAAAAAGTAGAAAAAAGTCAAGTTCTTGAACTGATTTCTCACCCATTCCCATGCACAGGAATTATTCAGTACAAATACTGACTCCTCTTCATTGTGAGTGGTCCTCTTTCCCATAATTTATTGAGCTTATAAGTTATAGCCAAGTCTGAGTCCTAAATCTTTCGTAGAAAAATATTTTTGCATGAAGTATATGGTTCAAAATATCACTGGCAAATCTGAAGGAGGTTCTAATTCTTTTGGGGTGATGAAAAATATTCTAACATTTTTACTCATATTAAAAAACACACAGAAAACAGATTTTCTTTCAATCCCAGTCCTCCTTGAAATTAATATTTCCCAGTTTGATTTTCCCCTCACTTTAATTATAAAATTTAAAACATAAGGAAAGAAAATCAATCTTAATTCAAAGGGAAGGCGTTCTTATGGAACTACGAATCACAATTAGAAGACAAGATTTTCAAATGCAATGCCATAACACTGATATTATATTTTCTTTGCAATATTATCTTTAATTTACAGTGCTAAATCTATCCACTCAATTAACGAACACGTCTAAAGTGGCGTTTCAAAAACACTCGAAGGCGACTGAGATTGTCCGTTTTTAACAATCTTGTTATATGGAACAGTACGACTTTCTAGAGTTCAACATCAACATATAAAATTCATCTGACATTTGTACTTCTTTCATACCTGATTATAGAAAATTGGACGTTTCGACATTCCGTTGATAAAACACAAAAATAATACCGCTTCTGCACGGCAACGACGACTAAGGCAGCTTTCTGTTCACTTTTCAGATCGCTTTAATTCTCGATCGTTCAGCATAAATGAAAATCAACAACTCTTTAGAGGTCGGAGCCATTCCTGTATTTAGCCGCTAGTCGTCTTCTCACTATCAGCCATTACAATAAACTCCCTCCCCTCCCCCTCCCTCAGGATTAACATGTGAGCATGAGCAGTTGTGTTGAAAGCTACTACACATGCGCTAACGGATGTCAGAAAATTTCTGACATCCGGTAGTGGCTGCGACCAGAGCCCTCCGTTTCGTCGACCACGTGACCAAAAGAAACGGAGAGCTCTGGGGACGAGAATGAGCATGAGCAGTTGTGTTGAACGCTACTACACATGCGCTAACGGATGTCAGAAAATTTCTGACATCCGGTAGTGGCTGCGACCAGAGCCCTCCGTTTCGCCGAACACGTGATCAAAAGAAACGGGGGATCTGGGGACGAGAATGACGGAGACGCACCTTTTCTCGGGACCATGACAAAATATGCCATTTTTTTCCCCAAAAATTAACATTTGGCGCGATTTATTCCTTCAGAGTCTTTTGATACGCAAACGGCCCCAGATTTGCAAGTGGCGTACCCCATATAGCCACCATGCATATACCCGTCAGGACAAATAAGAGGGCAAAATCTATGGCCTATATATTTTCAGGCTAAAACAGCTCAAAAACCTAACCCATGCCCTTTTTCTGGAACCATTTAAAAGTAAAAAAAAAAAACAATTGCCGTCTGAAGTTAATTGAAACAAGAGAAAATGAGGGGACTGATTGAAGGGATCAAAGGCTACGCGTTCTATCGCTTCCTTTTTTCACCGACAGTATTTGACATAAGTCAAAACAATTTTCATCTTGTTCGACGGTCTGTTAATTATTTATATCTCAAAGTTTAAACACCACGATACATTTTTACCGCTTTCGCTACGAGCGATACGAGGGAGAATTTTCTTCTTGCTCGTTTCGACCGCCGCGACAGCAGCATGTTTCTTTTTCTTTTCCTTTTTGTATGCGCATTAGAAGAAAGCAGAGAGGATTGAAACAAATTTATTTTCATCGCGCGCCCGTTCACCCACCCCACCCCCTCCCGTGACACTCTAACGGTGAGATAATTAAAACCAAACATTATGTCTAGGCATAATGTTGTTTCTGTCGAGGCATGTTCATTTGATAACCCGTTGGGAGGATTCGTACCAGGTACGAAGTCAACCAATAAGATTTTAAGGTGGAGTTTGCTATGTAAAAGTAGGAACAATCGCTTAATTCGCCCTTCTATTCCTCGCCATTCAAGCGGTGAGAGCTCAAGAAAATCATGGGGAAAACCCCAAACTTACATTCGGTTCTCTTCAAAGTGCGCACTTGTTGACTCATTCAAGCCTGCTCTTGTTACGCTAAAAGTTTGCCCTTTTTATTGCAGAAATACTAAAACAGTAATTTCAGCAGAAAAGCCAAGAAGGCTTGGTAGCGTGCAGGTCTGAACGGTGTGCTCAACACTTTGTACACTTCACGAGTTGGGAGCACGAGGCTTGGAGACGGGAATAGACCTGCAACAACATGGCGCGTGAACTTTTGACTACGTTATTCTGTTTGGCGGCAATACACTCGGTCTACGTAAGTATATTCTTACAGTATTGACATTTATATATCTTGGTTGTTTGTATATACTGGTCTGTTTATAACACGAGTATACTTGTCTGCTCAAGAACATTGTTTATCTTTAGTGCGTGAAATTTCTTGAAAACGTTTGGCATCGCGTCCGGCTAAGCGAACCCCCGCGAGGATCGAGCGCACATTCGCATCAGCTCAAATCGCGTTATTTCGATCCATCGAAACATTATTGAATACAATCGACTCTATTATTTGCAATAATAAAATCACCGCAAATGATGTCTTCGTCAATGGAAGTATATTAGACTACTCATGTTCATGCGTCTTATCTTCCGGGAAGTGTCGGAATTGCCTTCCACGAAGCCCTGTCACCAGTACTCACAAATTTCTTCGTGAAGTCACGCGATCCTGAAGTGTGCAAGAAATGTATGTTTCGAAAAAGCAAGGAAGTTGCAAGAAATGCATCCTCAGAGACCCAAGGGCTAACCTTCTCGACTACATGCTCCAGGTTCTCCGAGGATGAATTATAGAATTGCTTTAGTTTTTGCAGCATCTCAAGTTAGAGTTAATTTGCAATTAGTTACGAGACTATGGAGGTTTGTGCCGAAAGAAAAAACAAACGGGTATCATAGAAATACAGTATTCCTTCAAAGCATCATGAAATCGAAAATGAAAACGCATCGAAACATTGCATCATTGTTGTTAGATACTTCAACCGTAACAACTTCCTGTATGCATGCAGTCTGTACATTCTTACCGCAGGGATTTGTGTCAACTGATTTTCACGAACATTTAATACATGGTTTTACCAGCCTGGTAATTGACAAACCAACAGTAAGAATCAAGTCATGATAAATAGATATAGATAGATTAACTTCCGTTCAACTATAACAAATTGCATGCTTTCCATGATATTGAATTCAAAACCAGACGGTCAAAGGTCTCGTTTTGTTACCCATGGCTAGTAGAAATGCAAATTTTCCATCACTGCCTGCAGTTAACTATATTGCTTTAGTATCTAAATCCAAAACACCCCAGAATTCGTGCAGCAAAGGTATTACTTTTTTCCTAAACCCGTTTGTTCCATTCGAAAGGGAAGTATATTTGACTATTTCTGCTATCAATAATCCACAGTAATTGACAGTGCATTTCGTCATTAAGATCACGAAGAGCCACCTTAATTTATAAGTCCAAAAATAACCAGCCCCTGAAAACGTCCCGTTTGTGAGCAATTCATGAATTTGCGAGATTTTGCCAAGCTAATATAGTTTAACAGTCCAAAGGATGTTTATCCAGCATACCAATATTATGAGTTGATGAGCTTTTTATAAGTTTTCGTGCAACATAAGTTTGACAGTCGTAAAATAAATGAATCAGACATTTTAATCCTGGGGTTTCCGTTGGGACAAAAATTGTGCTTGAAATAGAAATTGAAAGTCTTGATGCATGTACAAAGGCACGTATTCCATTGTTCTGCATTGGCGACCACAGCTTTCATCTCCATGACCTTTCCTTTTATGGTACAGTTTTCCGGTTTTTGATCGGTGGGCATGGGTGAGACTGCCTCATCACCAGGCAACGTTCCTAGCGACAAGGGAGCCCGGGGAATGATAGCTAGGAGGCGAAACGCGAAGTGCGTCTCCCTTCTCGTGTGCAATACTTCCGCAACCGCATACGCAATTACCAGGTTCTTTTTCTAAGAAATAAAACGACTTTAAATTATGAAGAACAGTTCTACAAGGAATTTATCATCTAATCCCGTTCTCTTGTTTTACCCATTTGCAGTCGCTGGGTGAAACAGACGTAGATCTTACGCCTACGCCCTCCGTCCTTTCCTGCAAAAAGTGCCCTCCTGGGTTTTCAACCTTCTGCTCACAAAATGGGACATCCCGCTGTGTACCATGTGTTGCAGGCACTTTTTCTGAGAACCTCTCCCGCCGACGCAGTTGCCGGCCGTGCTCCAGTTGCCAAGACGGCGAATTTGAATTACGGCCATGTACTCCGACCTCCAATGTCAGATGCAAAGAATGTAGCAAGTGTCCTCCAGGATTTGTGGTGTTGAAGTCTTGTGAAGGGACAAGGGACACTGTTTGTGAGAAGTGTTCTGTTGCTAAGGGATACGTGAATTACGCTAACATAGAATGCGACGAAGATGAAATTGAAGGTCAGTAATTGTGGAAAGAACTACTTGCATGAAAACTATTTCCCCAATTGTCAACTTAGAGATTAAACGCGTGGCAAATTTCTAGAGCTGACGTTTCGAAAGTCAGCCCTAGCAATTGTTGGTCGCGTTTTTGTTTATAAAGAGGAGTATTTGGAGGAAGTAAACAACGAAGAGCATACTGATAACCTTCAGCTTATGGCTTAAAGAGATATAGATTTATTGCTAGTTTTCACTGTCACGCCGCAGAAAAGTAAATCCGAAACTATTAACAAAGTCAAAAAAATCAAGAATAGTACAGGTTGTAGAAAATTGCTAGATACTCTGCTTGTCCAAGTCTCAAGTTTGTACGGTATTTCGTACTCGAATTATCCGTCAAAATGTTCCACACAAATTTACAGAGCACAGTATGGAAACTGGAAAACCGGAAATCATTGAAAACATATGGAATTCACTTCTGCTACAAAAACGGGGTCATTCCACATTCATGAACAAGCAAACATTCATATAAACAGCTCTCCCTCGCGAAATCTCAACTGTTCGGATTGTTAAAAGTCACAGGATGAGACTTTTTTTAAGTATACGCGACCGCCTTCTGGCGGCCATTTTGATGTTGTGTGGCGTGAAACTCAAAAATTCAAAATGTTCTATCATAAAGACGGCGGATGCTATCGAGCTAAAAACCTTCAACAAGATATAATTATATTAAGGACGTCTAATAGCCAGTGAAGGATAAAAACTGAGGGGTCTTACGATTCTGAATTTTAGAATTTTGATGATCACCAAGACTTATCGCATGATGGGCAAAACGTATGAGAGGTACACTTGCTGCCAACTATTATTCAGCTTTTACAACCCCGTCTTGTTTTGCCAGATAGTACGATGGAAGAAACCTTTTTGGCAAGCGCCACTTTCATATTTCGTTATATTCTGGTTTACTATTTTTTTATGCGCTCATGATTTTACGCTAGTACATTAATTGCTGTCATTTGCTCTAATTAGATCACTTGAAAAATACAGAAAAAGACAAGCCCAAAGGCTCCATGATAATCATTGAAGTGGAGAAACCATGGCCAGATGGCGAAAGAAAACCCAAGCATCAATATAAACCGCTGACCGCTGATGAAAATCATCCAACAGCGACCGTCTCCCCCAGGCTCCCGTCAGTTAAGCCAACCCCCTCAAGTTCATTCTCAACGAAAATAAAAACATCATCATCTAAGAGGGTACTTTCATTCCATTCAGAGGTATTCGCGTCCTCAAGTTCGTGTGTAGAGGTCTCATCAATGCCGAGCATCGGAGGGCAGACATCGATTAACCGGTCCCTCACTCCAACCATGCCTGCCAAACCTCAGTCCCCACCCAAGATACAACGAACCAAGCCGCCGACAACAAAGGCCGAACTTGACACTAACACAGAAGAATCGTCCAGCTATGAAATGCAAGGAGATGATGGCAATATTCCTCATCATGGACAGTCTACTCAGAGGAGCATTAATGAAAACATGAATCACCGTGGAAAACGAAGCACCATATACACTACGGTTCAAATCCGAAAATTTAGTAGTAAGGAGATGATTGTTTTACTCCGTTTTCAGCTATCTTTGCGTCTAGTTCGCCCACGAAAATTTTAATTTAACACGGAAGCCCCTTTTATTAAAAGCACTTGATGCTATTTGTTAGGTGATGTGCCTTGCACTCGGGCAGCAGCTACATTTTTTATATACTACCGGCACTTTTCTACGTTTCCTAAGATAGTCCAGGGTGAAGTGCAAAGCCCGCGCAAACTGCGGGAGAAATGTGCAACTTGTAATTGTCTCGCTTCTTACAAAATGATCTGAGGGAAAGTGGGGAATTCTTAAAGTCTACTTTGAGTCGAGATCGGGTCAATCCGAGCGAGAGCCGACAGAGTCTACAGTTTTCGAAAAGGATGTAACTTTCACTTTTTCTGCTCTCAAAAGTTACAACTTCAGCGCTTTCGGCGTCAGCTTAGACTCGCAGTGACTTGAGATATGCCGGCTCTACTGAATAACTTCATCGGACAAAAGCCTCTTTTAACTGGTAGTTCCCTTGCAGTTAAAGAGTACCTCAAGCACACAGATGAAAGAATGCCAGGGGACAGAAATAGATCTAAGTCTTCTCCTGCCTGGCTTTGGGGAGTTGTTGTTGTCGTGGCGACGGGAGTTGTGATGATAGCCTTTGTCGTTATACTAGTCAGTATTCGAAGGAGACAAGGCAGAAAATCAGAGGGTAAGGTCTCTGCTGCTAAGCTGATACAAAAAATTGCTTCGACCTTAACTCGAAAAAAAGAGCTGCATGAACTGTCGCATTGTCGCTCACAATAATGCAGATACAATCTATTCTCGAAATAAAAGTTCGACTCTTTACAATATTAAAATGTGCATGAGATCTAGATAGAATAGCATTCCATCACAGGAGAAGGGCAACGCTTGTAGCCACTTATTGTTATAGAGCCGTTTGCAATTGATTGTCGTAAAACCAAAACTAACTTGCGAGTGGGCCAATGAAAAGCCGCTAACGGCAAAGGCTTCAACCCAATTGGCTACTGGTTCGGGGAAAAGCCGTTCTAAAAATAGCCTACTCACGAAAGACATACCTCAAGGCCAATTACAAGAAATGCAGACTTCTAGTTTATGAACTTCCGTTAACATCAGCTTTTTAATACAGGATGTCCCCAGACTATATGCAGGCGTCCTCGTTGTCCAGTATCGTCAGACTGTTGTGATGAACATTCCGTGTCAAGTGATGCTGGAGAGTACGTAGATCAAGAACAGGTGATTACTGTACCCCAACTAGTGCCTTTTGCGAGCCTGTTGTTGTTGTAGTTGTTACAAAAACATATCAGATAAATCTGGACAAAAATGAGACATTTAACCCAGAGAGGGGAGGGGGGCACTCTGTAAAATTTGGGTGGAGGTGTGTCGCTGGGACTCTGAACCCCTACCCTATTCCAGACCACGTTTAGCTGCATTTTGAAACCCTATTCTAGACTAGACATCAAAAACGCCTACCTTAAAACTAAACTGCTTGTAAACCATGCCTTTCACAGCGGCACATACCCATATAGCCCATATATGGGAGTACCCCCTCCCCCGAGTGGCATTTAAATGATGAACATTACATCTCATCAATAATTTCTTAATACAGAAAGAGGGTAAGGCATTATGGCTGGTGGTGGTCCTTTAAAGGGCCACTATAATGAGCACGAATTCCAAAAAATAAAGTCATGAAACATATTTTCACTATCGAAAAACCTAAATATAATGGTCTAGTTTTGTTAAAAATTACTACACCGGTGTGCTGAAGCTATATATGCATATTCAATGTGTCGGGCGGAGTTTTTTCAACTCTCCCTTTGTCGCTAAAAAGTAAGTACAATTTTCTCTCCCTTTGAAAATCCACTTGACATCTTCATCTTGGAGTTCTTGGTATGAGCTCTATTCACTGATTTCACTATTCATTATTAGTAGAATTCTACTAGTACACTAATGCAAATGCTGCAATGTGATTGGCTGAGCTATTGAACACTATCAGCCATTAGTGTGCAGTTGCCGAAGGTCGTCCACAAAATGCGACGTTTTTATCGTTTTTCCGAAGTTTTGGAAAAAAGTTTAAATGTAAATGGATATTAAAATTCTCGAGAAGACTAAAAGAAGGACATTAGCGGTTTCTTGACTTTAAAAGCTTGAAATTATTGAAATACGGGTGCACGCGCGTAAACAACTGCAAATTTACCAAGGACAATTCAATGCGTGCGATTTTGTTAAAACGTTAAGTTCGATAATGCGTAGGAAAATAATTAGAGACCATTATTTGCGTTTATTTCAGTCAGAATTCTACTAAAACAATTAGATTATGAGCTCTCAATTTCTATGAGGTGATAGTTGATTCGGCCTGCGGCCTCATCAACTATCACCTCATAGAAATCTCGAGCTCATAATCTAATTGTTAATTAGCTGCATGGCGTATGAGTACCGAAATGTACTTAGTCATCATTTTAGCACAGTGTTTAATAATTCTCAAATATATTAAAGTAATCAATACCTGATTTCTCCTTAGAATATCAATAAATTTTTAAGCATACAGGTTACAAGAATAAAGACAATCATCAATAAGGGGCTGCATAAATCTAGCTAGTAAGGTGGACTGAAACAAATAATATAAAGTACATTGGCGACGGATATAAGCACGCATCAAAAATGAATGGAAAACTTGTAAAGCAAGAATCATTCTGTTTGCCAGTTAGGCAGTTGTACAGAGAAAATGTGAAAAAGAAAGAAAGGAAAAACATACAGAGAGGCTAAGGTAGCTCACGTGAAGCAAATTTGTTTCAGACATGTAAAGTACAGGAGTTATTAATATTTTTTATGTGATTGAGTGCCAGAAGTAGGAAATACAGCCGATACACCGAATCCCCCTGGGTTACTACCCTGTGGAAGGAAATTTGGAAGTGATCCCACAGAGCAAAGAAAATCTTGACCCCCGCAATATTTTCTTTCTTCATTTGTAATTATAAAGTACAAGCGAGTTAGCCATTGAGTGTTCATAATTTTTTGTTTGTTTTTGTTTGTACAGAATGAGGGAAACCACGATGAAGTCTCCAATAGGGTACCCATTGAAATTGACTCATCAGACAATTCAAACAACCCAACTATACACACCTGGCTCTACCCGGAACGGTCGCAGCAGGCCACGGTGTTCGAATTGTGGCCCGATATAAGAGAACAGTCCGACCGTTATGCAAGGTATGTCGCCAAAGGCTTTTGACGATTTGTTACGTCGCCAAAGTTTTTTGAGAAAGAAGAGAGAGTTAAAATCATAAATCTATCAATCTGTTTTATAGAATAGAACGTGTAAATACCAAACGTCACAGTTTAAAGCTTCCAGGAAATTGGGCCTGCAATATTTGTTTGCTTTGCTTGTTTGCAATAATTTTTTCCTATTTGTCTTCCTTGTAAACCGAAACAGTTTACATTTGCCATTTTCAGAAAGTGCTGTGAAAGTTTAGAAAATAGCTAGAAATACGTTAATCGAATTTTAGTTATATAACTCGCTAGTCTGATTGGATGACTAGGTGTTTAGTCTGAGGCTGTAGGCAAATGTATATTTAACAATTATTCCACGAGCGCGTTGGATGTGAGATGGTAGATAGCCAACGAGGCGCGTAGCGCCGAGTTGGCTATAACGATCTCATATCCAACAAGCGCGAGTGGAATAATTGTTTTATTGAAAACGCCCAAAAGAATTGTAATATTTGAGCTCCCGAGCTGTTTTCGTTGACGCGAAGCGGTTACGATATTTTTGGTCAATGGTATAACCAATCAAAATGCAGAAACTGCAATATACCATTGCTAGTTTTTAATAAAGCTACATATAAACGTGGTCTGATTGTCTGTCTGTCTCTCATGATGAAATCAAAACGGTCTCTTGATTCATTTGATAAATCTCTTAGCACACTCATCCGTCTCCACTACAAATAATGCTTGTAATTGCAATGTACACAAATTTTAATTTTCCAGCACGTATATTTCTTAGAAACTATTTCAATCCATGTAATTGAAAAGATTCCATGCTATAAAAAATGCTAAATAGCTGCTTTATGTTTACGCAGCCTGATGAAAATTTGAGGGCCGTAGCTAGCACGAGAGGCACTTGCCTCGTCTAGGAATTAAAATCAAAACTTGTTCAGCTGGGAAAATAATCACCAGTTGAACGACATTGATTCTTCTGAAGAAATACCTCATGAAAAATGCTGAAAACAGTGTTTCAGAGCTTTTAGATTTCAAAAATGTGCGGGCGGGAGGTGCCCACCGACCGCCCCCCCCCCCCCCCCCCCCCCCCCTAACAATAGGTTGTCTAGTTAGTGTACCAGGAAGAACTCTAAATTGTTGGCGTATGATCCTTAATTTCACAAACGTTTGCGTTCTCTGAACCTCTCAAACCGTCATCGTTCTTCATAGGTCGTACCCAGAGTACATTACTGTAGCAGAGGGGACGTTCACCAGCTCGGGTGGGACATTGTGCGCTCCAGACTCTAATATCAGGATCATCGTTGATAAAGGAACAGTTCGCGAGGGAGATAGCCAGCGTATCTTCTTCCGTGTCATTTACGATGAAGGGTTACTGCTGCAGAGTTTCACGAAAGCAAAAGAAATGACTCTTATTTCCCCGGTGATCGAATGTGGGCCTGACGACATTAACCTGCTCAAGCCGGTGGAAATAAAAGTTCCACACTGCCTGTGCTTGGACGAAGTTAAGAAGGAATCGATTATTGTTTACAGATGTGGCCATAATTCCGACCAAGGTGATGGCATTATATATATATTTAAATAATTTTCCGTTTTTATACTAGAGACGCGTTACCCTGTTTCCCTAAACTCGTCCAAAGTAGTAATAAAACGCGTCTCTGGAAATAAACATCGACTGTTGCGATAACTTGTATATTTCGTTGTTAATTGGACATAGGACGTACATATAACAGCATTATAAACGTATTTTTAAAATACAACTTCTAATAATACACATGCAAAACTTTCAGCAAGCTCATTGGCTGAGAGCACGTCAATTAATCCCAAACAGTGCAGAAAGTTGAAATTAAGGGGGGTCCTTCTTAACTACAGATCTAGAGCAGTTGCTAAGGAATTCCTGAAGACCAGTTTTAGTGGCAAGCCATTTTGGACCGTTTTGTAACGCTAAATGGTAAATTTTGTGGGGCAGGAAATACCTGCTTGAAATATTGACATTGCGCCTGCATAACTAGTGCCAGTCCTAAACCGCGCGTTAGAATTTCAAATCCCTAAAACTTGGAGGAAAAAAGGAAGAGTTCTGAATTTTTTAAAGAATCGGAGATAACATCGCCTTTCTTATAATCCTACGTATGGGATTACCGTTTACAAGAAAGAAAAAAACGCTACTGAAGAAAGTCTGAAAATACGGGTGTTTATTATGTCATAACTCTTACAATAATGCAAATTTTGTAAAACCCATACGAAGCATTAAGCATGTGGACATTCTTTATCTATTGGCACTGACTTAAACTTTCAGTTTTATATGCCCTTTCAGTTTTAGGGTTTTTTCTATTCTGGCCACGCCACTTGTCAAATATGGCCGTGATTTGAAACTCTTGAAGGACTCTTCAATTGAACAAAGTTGCGAAAAAAGCTTATCCGTAGCAGGTCAAGTTTCCAAAATATGGCGGTTAGATACCTTCCTTAGCAACAACTTAGTAGTTAAGAAGGACCCCCCTTAAGTTGGTTGACAGGGAAGTCGCGAAAGCGCGCCAAACAAAATGGCGGCCGCTGTCGGTGGGTTTGAGAGCAAAAACATCAATTGATGCAAAGTTAGACCGATTTAACGAAAAGTATCAGTGTATAAACCGATGTACTAGCAACTGGACGTTTTTTCTGCACAAAAGAGGCTCTACGAAACTACTGAAAACTACCAATCGAAGATTTACTTTCGCGACAACTCGTAAAGAAGGAAGATTACAAGCCTGAATTGAAGTCGTGCATTTCAGCTCATTCCCATGTAACTGAATGAGGATAAAAGCACCTGATAATGCATGACAGGGAGCTTTAAAATTCAGGTGGCAGTATCTCGATTTACGAAGCCCGGCAACTCCGCAATGTTTTAAGAACGATTCGGAAAGGTAAGCGACCGAACACGTCTGTTGTTTGTCAACCACTTGCAGTGAAATTGTTGTATGTGTATTATTAACAAGTAATCACATGATTTTTCTCGTGCAATTTGGGATAAATCAGCACTTGTAAATTTTTCAAAGACTACAAATTGAACTCGCCCTACGGGGCTTCTGCAATTTGGTTAGCATTGAAAAATTTAAGCTTACTCGTGCTGATTTATCGATCCCAAATTGCACTCGAAATCATGTGATTACCTATACAAACGGCGTGATTGCATCAAAAACACGCTCATCATGGCTTTATTAATATTTAAAGATGGGATCAACTGGGAGAAAGTCCCCTCAGCATCGGAGAAAAACTGGCAGTCCAAGTCTTGGTTCACGGTGAAAAAGGACTCCATATACATCAACACAAAGACTTTCTCGTTCTGGAGCATATTTGCCTGTGGCGGTCCAAAGAGGAAACGAGCCACGGTTTTTTGCAGCAGACCGAGCCCAGAAAGTGATCTAATTTACCTAAGATTCTACATCTACAGTGATAACGAGGATTCCAAGAAGGTGAGTAGTTAAAGTATAATTTGGTAGTCAGCTAAAATTTGGCGGGTGAGTTTATTTTTATTGCACACAATACTCAAACTACTTACAATACTACAATACTATACGTTACAAGCTTTACTTATTTCACAAATTACATACAAAATAATTTGTACTAAATTACGAATAACAACCTACGAATACATGTTACAGACTATAATAAATGTAGAGCGGATTCGGGGCCACGTGATTACATAGAGCAATTGTCAATTTCCCATTGCTGGTTAAATATAGCTGAAAATTATTGAAAGCTTAGGTTCATAGAGAATATTTTACAAGAATAAATGTATTTTTTTTTACAGATACACTATTTTTATACGAACGTCTAATTTCGGGGCCGAGGCTGAGCGTTCTTATTTTTTTCACGATTTGAAGCTGAAAATGTTCTTAAGACGTTCGCAAACAGCATTGTTCGCCGAATGTGGCCTGCTACCTGTGATCTGGTGTCGCGGAGAAATTTCTTTTAATCATTCAGTTGACTACTGTAAGACCACACTTTTGTATTCATTCATACTGCTCATTTTACAAAACCTCAAAATAAATGGGCAAAATATAATAAAGACGTTCTCCGACTCTCAGCCAGGGGTATGTTCTTAGCATGTTCTTATAATTTGGTAAATCTCAGCCTCAACGTTCTTATAAAGAAGGTTCTTATAAAAAAAGAGTGTACTAAAAGAAGGTCAAGTCTGCGTTAATGTTCTTCAGCGATAGTTGACTGAGATGACGGAAGAATAGTACTTACTAAGAAAGCTGATAATATTATAGCCGTCGCGTATTTAGCGGTGCATGTATCGGGTCGCCATGCAGCTCTCACAAGGTCTCACATGAGTGGCTGAGAGAACAATAGAACAAACAACAAGAACAATGCCCCTAGCCCCCAAAACAATAGCAGCTGCTACACTAGAGGACCAGTAGAATTACAAGCTTACGAGAGCTGCGTAACTATTCCATGTATCGCACGAAACGTTTGGAAAGGCGTATTACCACCGAATATTGCCCCGTTATAGCAAGCGATAAAAAACCCCAATCTGATTAGTTTTCTAAGAGCTAACGGTCTTAAAAGAGAGACGGTGCTAATAGCTTTTGCAGTAAGTGAAGAATTCGGATGGTGGTAAGTCGTATACTACATTGATTTTAGTAACGAGGCGGTCACCATGATCAGCGGATTGAACAGAGCTTTAATTCGAGTCGAATCCCGTGGCAATATTAATGGGTCAACACAATGTATATAATGTATATTTCTCTTAAGTATTTACCCTCGCAGTCAATCAGAATGAATTTCAGCCACTTTCCCTCTTTCATTTGTTTTAACAAGCGACTGGAAGCAAGAGACAGAAAACGGTTCTCAGACTCAAAACCGGCAGCGAAGGAGAAACCATTTAGGATGTACAATGACAACAATGACGTGATAGTGAAACTAACTGATCTTAAAGAATGGGAGATGGACACAACTCCAAGTGAACAGGTAAAAACATCGCATTGCTTAGTGGGCTCCGCGTCTAGGATATTACCAGTTCAGCCCCTGAACTCTCCCATCCTCGTCCTATGTAGGGGATGAACCCAGGCGGAAGAATATATAGGGTTCAGGATTGCATCCGCATGTGCCTCTTTTCGTTTCGCCCCTTAGCGCGCGCGTTCCAAGTAGCGCCACACCCTTCTGATATTTTTATTGATTCCTTTTCAGCATCCTGGACTCTCTTCTCTCTCGATCTCTGTGTGTCTCGATCTCTGAATGCCTGGGCTATATAGGGCGGGAACGGGAGAGCTCAGGGACTGAATTATGATATTCCCAGAATTTCCGAATTTTTTCTGCTATCCCAGACCTTCAGTAATCGCTGTAAACCACGTGTATTCCGCTAGACTGAAACACATTTCCCCGCTCCTGAGCAGGTCTAGCCTTCCGCGTAAAATTCTCTGCTCCCCGGGTACAGTACATAGTCAGTTGTTGTACGTTCAAGGTTGTTGAATGGAGTTTGATTGGGTTGGCTGGCAGCTCTTGCAAGATCTCAGATGAATGGCCCGCTGTCCTTCGAGAGAACAATAGAACAAAACAACAGGAACAATGTTCTTATATAGCTAGCCCCAACAGCACTAGAAAATGTTAGATGAGATAAGAGCAGAAGCTTACGAGAGCTGCTACAATACTGTTGAATGTTGGTATAACCGTGGCGGAGGAGGGAGTGGTCTCCCATATAAAAGTGACGGGGTTGATCATCGCACTTAAAATTCATGATGCCGCTTCTAATGTGGCCACCGTTATAGAGTTATTACATTACCATAAAGAGGCCTAAGCCGGAAAAATATGACTGAAACTACTCGAAGAAGAAGGCATCTGAAACAAAAATCTTTACTTTTATTAAAAAATTTAATGATATTGGTTTATTTATGTTTCATTTTAGAAGTTGTACCTGTTGATCCTGGGGATGACCCACGATAACAGAATTTAGGTATTCTTTGGCCTTCTAAATTTTTAACGATGACCCTGGGAAACTCCCTTGAAAAAAGGAAAAAATTACGATGACTGAGGTGGACTTGAACCTCATTGTAATAAGTACTGAATGAGCTCCTTGTGCTTTAAATTTATTGCATGTAGAGGTACCCCTATGAGACGGCCTATGGTAACGGATTCCGCGCAAAAGACTCTTGTGATTTCGCAGTGAAACCAACACATCAAGTTGCGAAGGAATTTTCGTGTAATTTATGGTTTCAGCAGGAAGAGCACACTTCAGAATATACGATCTATGTTAATCCTGGACTTCCTCGTCGGCAGGTAAGGAAACGTAAAATAATCTTGCCACTGTCGTGTCAAAGTCGTACCGTAGTCGTACAGCAGTCGCTACACAACAACAACAACACTTTGAGCTTTATTTGCATGACCATAAAACATTACAGCATTAAAGCATAAGGTAGTTTCAAAGAGAATTCTATTTATAATACCAATAATTATAACTGATAAAAAGTAATTAAACAAAACAAAACAAACAAACAGTGATCAAGAATTTGACAATAATTTGTCTCTCATTTTAATACAGGACGATATAAACTGCACTAACTGCATAATTTAATAATCAGTGGAGTTCAATAATTGCACAATCAAGGTTGAAATTGATAACTGCTTGGGATTCGACATGTTCGAAATGATATGATCTATTTTAGTGAAAAAGTTGTCTCTAATTGATGAATGTCTTGGACAATGAAATAGAAAATGGGTTTCATCTTCTACATTATGTCCACAAATAGTGCAAAGTCTGTCACTTCTAGGGATATTGTTATATCTTCCTGTTTCAATTAGGAGTTTGTGATTACTTATTCTGAGTTTCACAAGCGTTTTTCGATTAGGATTTTTTTCTGGTCAAATCTACATTAAGGGCGAAGGTGTATAACTGTCTTTAAAAGTATTATAAATTCTACTTTTTGCGAATTGCAAAGGGACTGTTTCCAATAAGCGATATATTTCTTTTTCATTTGATCTACAAGGTACGCTATTTTAGTGTCATCTAAAGTGTCATGATTGAAGTTAAAGGAAATGTCATAATAATTGAGCATCTTCATGAGATGAGATTGGAATAGAAACTATTTTTACCATTACAGTGGGGATCTGTTGACATTACCAGTGATTGCACGGCGTTTCAATCTTTATTTTGAAGATAACTTAAGTACTTAAGAATTCGTTTATTTATATCAAAGATTAAAGGGAATCGACCAAGTTCAGCCCGGCATGCAATATTTGATGTCTTGTTATTAACTTGTAAGTTATGTTCGCAAAATTGTAAGTGACTTTTTTCAATTGGTGAAGTGTCCCAAGACTTGAAATCTGATTTAGCAGACACCCCAGGCTTTGCTATTATAAATCAAAATGGGTGAAATCATCGTGTCAACATGCCGTCTTAAAGCAATAAACGGCACGCAATGCATGCAGAAGCGATGACGTTTCGCATGGGGTCTTTAAGAATGTTAAAGAAATTTGACAGAAATTTCAAAAAAGTAAATAAAAGTAGCTGACAACGTCTGCGTTGAATGATTGTTCGACAAAAGTTGCGTTTTCTTGCAGGGAGACATCCGATACTGACGACATACGATACAAGGTCAAACGCTGTCTTGAAATTGTTGAGCCCTTTTGTTTTAAAAAAATTTAAAGATTTCTGTTTACTAAATCTAATAAAATACATCAAACATAATTTGTTTAAACAAGCAAGCAACCGTGGACGATGATCCTACTGGTATACGTTGGATCAATAATGATCTGATCGGTTTAAAATAGAAAAATGAAGACTATAGAAAAGCAGAAACCGATACAACGTAGAAAGGTTTTAAATTTGTGTACTATATTTCGGCTGGCCAAACCAGCCTTCTTCAGGTACCTGAAGAAGGCTGGTTTGGCCAGCCGAAATATAGTACACAAATTTAAAACCTTTCTACGTTGTATCGGTTTCTGCTTTTCTATAGCCAAACATAATTTGCCTCTTTCGTTTATACTTAGAATCGGTCCTTTCTAACTGCCCGGGAGTATTTTGCTTTGAGTTCTACGCGGTGTTTTCTTGTTGAGAGAAACTTGATTTCTTTTCTACTGACGTTTATTCCTGAACAACTTCTGTGTTCAATGATTGTTCGACAAAAGTTGCGTTATCATGTAGCGTGACATCCGATACTGACGACATACGATACAAGGTCAAACGCTGTCTTGAAAGTTTAGCCCTTTTCTTTTAAAAAATGTAATGATTTCTGTTTACTAAATCTAATAAAACACATCAAATATAATCTGTCTCTTTCGTTTATATTTAGAATCGGTCCTTTGTAACTGCCCGGGAGTATTTTGCTTTGAGTTCTACGCGGTGATTTCTTCTTGAGTTAAACTTGAATTCTTTTCTACTGACGTTTATTCCTGAAGTTAGTTCTCAAACCATGCACCTAGTTCCCAGTGCTCTTCGGTTCAATTCAGGGAGTAATCGTAACACCAAAAATTCCAAAAATTCCACCGCTTTCCAACATTAACCGATGACGTCATAAAATGACGTCATCGCTTAAAAAGAGCACGAAGAGCCTTTTCTCTCAAGTGATCCAGCGACAGTGTGAAATTTTCGGATGAAGAAATTCGCGGTCGTATCAGTCGTACAGCTGTCGGAACACAGTACTGTACTATGTTTATCGTATCAGCCGTAGCATAGTCGTATCGCAGTCGTTTCATAGCCGTACAGCAGTCGTAACATAGCGTGAATCAATATGTTTTTTAGTTCTCTCCAGTTCAACATGCATGATTGTATCATCGACTACTTTTGGACTGTACAAATGAATGATTGCGAGGATCGGTTTTAACCAGCTCTCGTTCTCAGTACACCACGACACCAACGATCTTCCCTTTCTCCCTCCCCCCCCCCCCCCCCTTCCCCGCTAACTTCAAAGTAACGACATCGCGAGACTGTAAAGTTGCGTTATCACAGACGCAACAGCCTGAATTCATTTGATACCTATCACATAGTTGTTTTTGTTTATCGCATATACAGGACTTGCAATAGGTGCCACAACACGCGACTAGACCAGTCTTTCGAGCTCTTATTTACTCTTCCACGTAAAGGGTAAACTGGAGCATAGAAAAGTTAGCGGGGTTGACTGACCTTTCGAGAGATTATTCCTTCAAATCTACTATTGGGAGAATAGCAACGGTCTAGCTTGGGCATGTAAATCATGATGTGTTTCGAAGTTCGACCAATTGTAAATAACACCTCCAAGGTGATCATTTTTAAAATTTTGCTTTTTCCGCTGATAAGTCCATGAATGCATTTTAATCTACAGACAAACCGTCGACTCGCCGTAGATAACAGCAGGAGTGAAACACCCTCCAACAACACCTGTGCAACAGGTGCAGGCTCCACCACGGTGGCGCGAGAAGAAAACGGGGAATTGGTACACGGTCAGGAAAACGAGACATCAGAAGGTGCGCAAATGAGTTCACGGAAAAAGTTGTGAAAATGGCTCACTTTGTAAGGCGCCCCGGATAGACCTCGCTTTCATGTAGAGGCTACTCATACCATATCGTTTGATATCAGAAGTACGAGGGACCATTAGAAAAGTGATGGGGGGTGGGGAAAAAAAACATTCATGCAAGGCAAAATGTCCGAAAAAAAATTCATGCAAGGAAAAACCAAACGAAAAAAATCATGCACAAGATGGGCCGAATTTTGATATTAAACGAGCATTGAAATTCCTCCAGAAAAGTGTTCCAAAATGCACCAAATGGCATTAGAGCATGTCTAGAATTTCAAAATTTTCCCGGGGGAGGATTCCCCAGAGCCCCCATATTATTACAATAATAATAATAATGATAATAATAATAATAATAATAATAATAATAATAATAATAATAATAATAATAATAATAATAATAATAAAATTTAAAATAATACTTTATTGAGCACTTTTCATACAAACTTGAATCTTAGGCGTATGTGGTTAAAAAAATATAGATACAAATTTTGTTTTCCTTAAGTTCTTCCCATGAAATAATGTCAGTAAAAATTTCAATAACCTACCTACATAATAACACTCTGAAAGCTTTTACACGCTCTAAGCTTCTATGTACACAAGTTAAAATATTACAAACTGAGGTGAACTATTTACAAAATATAAACTTATTTACATATTTCCGTTCATAAAAAGTCTGATTTTCATAATAATAATAATACAAAACTTTATTGAGCATTTTTCATACAAACTTGAATCTTACAAAATATAAACTTATTTACATATTTCCGTTCATAAAAAGTCTGATTTTACACGCTCTAAGCTTCTATGTACACAAGTTAAAATATTACAAACTAAGGTGAACTATTTACATATTTCTGTTCGTAAAAAATCTGATTTTCATTTACGGCTTTAATAAATATTTCAAAACCAAAATTTTACAAATAGTGAATATAAAAGAAAAGAAAAGCGGTAAAAATTCTATTCGTATTATTCTCGCTATAACTATTGCATCCGTGCTTGACCTTTATCTATTTCCATGTCAATGTCATTGATGTTAAGATTGTTCCTTCTTCTGATAGTTCGTGAACCTCTGAGGCACAGAATCGCTGATCTTAAAATTGCAAAGGAGACTTTTGTCCTGACCCAAGCGACAGTCGTGGAGTAGTGTTCCCCTTTCTTCATTGCCAAAAGTAATAATAATAATAATAATAATAATAATAATAATAATAATAATAATAATAATAATAATAATAATAATAATAATAATAATAATGGCAATTTACAGTGGCATTTGACCAAGTCGCTCTTCATCCACTGCTGTTCCCTGATCGAATTAGAATTCAGAAGTGTTGGTGTTTATGATGCTATATTAGGCCTGTCGGGGGGGGAGTTCTTTCGAGCCCACCGAACCCCTAGCCTAGAAGCTTGTTTTACGCCGGTTGAAAAACAATACACACACATACAATTCAAACATAAACGCAACAATAATTCATGGTTTCATTAATGTTTTCCTGCAGATTCCCAAGCTAAAGTGTCAGAGCCTTCACTGAACCACTGTTTCGTGTCACTAGGCAGTGATAAGGAGCCAGTAACACAGAGTCACTGTAATCTCATTAGCCCACTTATCGGAGGAAGATGGAAGAAAGTTCTGCGAAATCTGAACATAGATGAGAGGCCTACTATAGAAAATGTGGATAACAATAACGACGCAGTTGAAGAAAAATCCTATCAAGGGCTTTTAGCTTGGATGAGAAGTCGTGGCACCCAAGAAGCTACAACCAAAAAGCTGTGTGTTGCTTTACGACTTGCAGGTTGTTCTGAAGCGTTGGAGGCGTTGTTGAAAGAAGGTATGTCAAAATAACTGCTGACCGCCCTCGAGGGGTTGTGTTTCATATACGTGAAACTGCTATATTAATTGTTTCATGTTTTGTTATCGTGTCAAGATGTTCAGGAAACTTGCCTGGTTGGCTATTTTATCACGGGAATTTTATATTTGAAAGATGAATGAACAAAGGCTAGTAATTTCCCGCCTGGTTTTAACTCAACTTTGTCATTTTTTTTTAAGGTATCAGCTGCGATGATTGTGACGCTCCAATTCTAGAAAGCAATGCAGACTTCGGGACAAGGGTATAAACAGTTTACCGAAATAGCCAAGCCTACCTGCACTGCACAAGGCTGACCGGGCTCGAAGGAACGAAGGTCTTTCGCTTTCTGTCTTCTTGGTTTTTTTTATCTGCCAGATAATGCCCAGTCCACGATAATGGGCATGAAATAATTGTTGCTAGTTCAGTCTCATCATCATCATCATCATCATCATCATCATCATCATCATCATCATCATCATCATCATCATCATGACATCCTTTATTTAAACGCGATTAGATTTTAAGCACAATGCTTGTGGGATCGTGTGCTAAGCTAATAAATTACAAATACTAACACGTCAGACGTAATAATAAGCTTGCAGAAAACTAAGCGACAGCGGATGCAATGTTCGGCGTGTAAATTCCAATCGGTGCGTCGGTCATAAAAATTGCAGGCACTCTTTAGCTCGAAAAGTCTCTTCATAGGTTTCCATAGAACACTGTCGTTATCTTGCGGAAGTAAGCAAACACTGCAATCAGAGGGAAACCCGAATCGCGTCGACGAATTTACCTGGGATTTCCTTAATCCTCGTTTCGAGAAATCCATTTTATATCTTGTATATATTATTACAGGTATTATCAATAGCGTCTGATTACTAGATCTAGAATGATAGTTTAGGTCATTTAAGTCAACATACAATTATCCACTGACGAAGGGCCAAGCCCGAAACATTAGGGGTTTTTTTGTACGATCTTCAGTTAATTCGGTGGTGATCCCAGGCAGCCACACCGAAGTTTCTACTTTCGATTACCAGTAGATTTTCAACAGAGCTTAAACAAAAAAATGCCTATTTTTAGAACGTTTTTTTTTTATTTAATTTGTAAGCACTTGATCCACAAAAATCACAAAATAAAAAAAATAAATAAAAAACTGTTCTAGGCGTGTAAAGACAACCTGGACTAGAATTCAATAATTATCTGATTACTTGAGTAATTAATCATATGATAATCATTATCAAATGTTGAAAGCACAAGAGAGCTAGGTATTTTAATTTTGTATATACCTTAATTACTTCTTCACTGGTTGAAGAACACTAGTTGTACTAGTCTACGACTTATAGATGGCCGTTGACTCGGCCCAATTCTATTCTTGTAGTATTGGACTTACATTTCAGATTGTAAAAACCTAAACCTAATGTAAATAAAAGCTATTTTTACCTCGATCGATCAGTGCAATGAATTGCAAATCGTGGTTGTAATCAAGGCTAAAAATACTCCATTCAATCCCAAGTCATGGATCGCAAAGCGTTGTTTTGTTCATAGCCTGCTCCAAGAGCTTACTTAGCTGTGAGCGCGAAAAATGGGATTGGCGCGGGATTGGCGCGAAGAAGGGCGAGTGGAAAATATCTCGTTTATCGCGCTGCTCCACAACTAAGCGAACGCCTGGAACTGGATATTATACTTTAGACTAAAAATACTTCCAATCAATCGTAAGTATCAAAAAAGGTTTAACTTCAATGAAACCTCCCCACTGTGGAAAGCAGATTTCATTTTCAATAGTAATGGGTACTAGAATAGCTATCTCTTCAACCTGTCACCAAACTATGAAAATAGCAAATATTGAACTAAGTTCTCACTTCTCACTGCTTGTTATTTGGTGATATCCTATCTCCGACAATTGCCTGAACTCATAGTAGTTACTAAGCAACTAACTTATTCTTATTGTGCAATGCTGATTTCATAACATTCGGTCTGCTATCTACTGAATGATTGGATAAAAGAGGTGCTTGCTCCAGCAATACATCTACCGTGGGGACAGGGGTGAATTTTCAAACCCGCTTAGGTTTCTTGGTGTACCGAGTCATAGCTGTGATCAGGCTGTACCCGCTGATGCAATGAGCCCGCAGGAGATCGCGTGCGCGCAGGCACGTAAGATCCTTGCAGGCTCCTGTACTCCTCCTGCTGGGAACAGCGGATATCAATTCCTTGCCATGCGCCATCTTGGAAACAGCCCCTCAGGGCAGTAGTAAACTCGTCACTCAAATTGATACGAATCGACTTGTTCCCGTCAACCGACTGTGGCTGATCAACGGACTGAAATGAAAAATGAAATGAAAAAGCGGTTAAAGGCTCATTTGAAGATGAAAAAAATACTTCCGGTTCAGAACGGAGTCCTGTTTGGTTTGACATGTGGTACAAAGCAAACAGACAGTTAAGATCTCACAAGAGGGTTGGAGAGTGTCGAGAGTGGTTGGTAGGTGCCAATTGAAAGAAACGTCGTCACTTACCATTGTCAGAAAATCCTTCCACCTTTTTTCAGGGAACTTCAGTTTTTTATATCAAATTTTAAAGGACTTACAACGTCAACACACTATAGCATTTTTCACAACTCTTCATTGACTTAGCACAGACAGTTTGCTAAACTAAGAAGGTTAATTCAGGGTCTCAATGGGGTCAGTCGTTAGCCGTAAAAGGGCCGAAATTTTAGCCTTTAAGTGTAAAAATTGAGAAATTTTAACCAATATCCGTAAAAACTGTTAAACGTAAAACTTCTAGGCACGAGAGAGAGTCTCAAGATCTCTTGTCAAATCTTTTGTGTCTTGCCTTGATGTGTCCTGGCAAGAAAGTACGATACTCTTGATTCGGCAAAAAGAAGTGTCGGAAGTGTCTGCTGAATGTGTTGAACACTAGTAATAATGGAATAAATTTTTAACTTAAATGTTACAAAAATGAAAGTTAATTTTTAACTTTTTAAAACAATGGAAATTAAAAAAATAAATCAATGAATAGTTAATAAAATAAAATATTAATAAAATTAAAAATCTATATGAGAGATCCAAAACTAGACGTATAAAAAAGCAGTAAAAGGACTAGAACTAGATTCATAGACAATTATTAAAAATATCGGCCCCTTTATAAAAAAAACGCTTTTTAGTCGATTCTAATTTAACCCTGTAAAACAAGTTTCCTGGCAATACTCCTCAATTTTAGCGCAGCTTAAAAGTTTTTAAAGTGGAGATTCAGATAAAAGGGAGAGTTTGAACACGGTAGCCTTCTTCTAATTCTAATCGATGTGTGTAGGTTTAAATTTTACCACTGTAGAGTGCTTGTTTTGCAAAGCAGGCTATCAGGTATTTAAAATTCTGAACCGAGGGGATTCGACTGGTCACCCCCACCCACCCACCCCCTGTGGACCCCAGATCTACCCGGTCAACAGCGGGGCATCGATCTGACCGATACATAAATATTAAATGAGACATACGCAGAAACTTAAAATCACAGGGATCACTCAGACAAGACAGACAAACAGTCATCAAAGCGTTTTCCTTAGTGAAGGCAGCTGAACAAATTAACATCCTAACCTTTGTGTTTCTGGCACATTTAACGGTTCTCCTCGCCTTATGGAAAAATACACAATAGCGGCGAAGTTCGGAAAATATGAAGAACAAATACCATGGCGTGAGAAAAGGCGCCAGCGCGGCTCTTCTGGAGACATCGCGTGACCTTTCAGCGTGTCGTAACATCATGTGATTTGCAAACACGAGTTTGGAAGCCATTTCTGCATATTGTGCTACCCTCATCACAAAATGAAAGCTAACCGCAAGCAAACTGGAGTGGAACAAACCGCAAGCACAAAGAAGTGCTTGGTTTCCAGTCTCTCAGCAGATTTCTGATTTTGGAGTATCCATTCCAGTCATTACCCGATACCGTGACGTTGTCGCCAACCAATCTTTTTCAGCCCATATTATCTTTAGTCTTTTTAATCCTCATATTGTTGGGTGCCGCTACCCCCCCCCCCCCCCCACCCCCTCGTCCTTTTACAATTTATGGCAATGTTTATGTGAGGTGTGCCTCTAACTCCCGTCTCCCTACTGCGGTTGCGAGATAATCCATTACTGGAGGGAAACGCGCCAGTGCACGTAGTGTATATGTGTGGCCAGTTTAGGGATGGTATGTGTAGTGTCAGATGAAAGAGACCGAGCAAGGCCTGCGTGGCTGCTGGTTAATGGGGCCAAAAACACTTCTGGTACCTCTTTATTGAAACACTAATTTTGATTAGTGAGCTTCAGTTTGTTGTTTTTGTTGTTGTTTTTTTTGTTTTTTGTTTCTTTTTTTTATAGCACATCATTAAGAATTATCTTCGTTTTATTTGCAAGCCGTGCATCCGGATCCCGACAATCCAGTAAACTTTGGAATGCTGAAGTAATCAAATAATTCTACAAAGCATTTTTAACAAACGAGATGCGCGCAGGTGTGCGGTGTTTCTTGGATAAGCGTGACGCAATGCTCCTCTACATGCGTTTAGTAGAAATGTGGCATAAAGACACAAATAAGGCAAAAAAGAACTTTTACAAGACAGGACTCTCGCTACATTCAAACTTCTTTACTAAACAAGGCTTTTCCCGCGCTAAATTTTCATCAGTTTCTAACGGTTTGTAATCTGGCAGATCTATTGCAATCGGAATACTAGTTTATTTGAAACTTCATGTATCTATGCATCATCTGCGGTAGCACTTATAGATTCTATAATTACTTTACTATTTTAAAGTAACTCAAAACCTGGCCTGTTCCAGACTCCCAGCTGAGCCACGTTCGCGCGTCCCCCAGCTTCTCAGTTGTTTCCACGCTAGCTGATAATCTTGATCGCGCGTTTCCATCATTCACGATGTTAGAAACTAGACCAGGCTATGAAAGGTACGGAAACCATTATAACATATAAATATTAAAGTCATCTTAGTAGATGGCGAAAAAAATCGGTTGTAGATGAAAAGCATGACTTAGTTCACAAATGCTTACGCCGTTTCCAATCGCCAATCGAGTGTCGCAGTGTCGTAGAAACAAAACCTAAAGAATCACAACTAATTATCTTTTTTGTCAATACCCAACAAAGAGAGACAGAAGTAAGCCAGAACTAAACCCGAACAGACTGACCGAATAGTGCTAAACGCGGCAAAACGCGCGCGTGACTAAGTCGCCATTAATTTCACGTCTGATCGATTTAGTAGGTGACACTAATTTTTTTATCCACAACTCACTGGAATGCAGTAAAGCAAAACAAATTAAGCAATCACGGATTACTTTCGACACTCGACGGAAGATGCGGGGTGCTTACCATTTGTCGGAAGAAACCGGCCGTGATGACCATTAAATAATGTTAAGGGTTTTTCCAAAATCAGCAAACCAACCGAAAGAGATGGCGCTTACCATTTCTAATCGGTTTCCTGATATTGTTTCCGTTGATGGGAGACTGAAACTAGGAAACTATGAAAACGGTAAGGAAGTTTCAGAGGTTCCGTTCCAAACGCAAAAAGCGGAGTACCTCTGGAGTAAATCCACAATTTCCAAACGGATTTTCCGGGTAATTACTGTTCCACTTTTGACTTTTAACCGGAATTTCCGGATTTTTTGGCTTTATGGTAAGCGCCCACGATCAGTTTTATCTGCCAACACTTTTTTACTTGTGCGAGTTTGACTTAAGTTATTATTAGTGAATAAAATCGAAAGTTAACATGGTTAACTTAGAAATTACGAGGGCTAGTGCTAGGAGAAACTTGATGCAGTGATTCATAGCTGTGTTTACCCCGCGCCTCATGCTGTAATCTCGTACGGGATGGCGGACGAAAGGGCGCGTAAGATCCTTGCTGGCTTCCGTACTGCTCCTGTTGTGCACAGCGGATATCAATTCCTTGCCATGCGCCATCTTGAAGACTGCCTTGCAGGGCTGCGGCAAATTTATCACTCAAACTAATGCGAATTGCCTTGCTTCCATCCACCGCTTGCTGCAAGAGAAAAACACCGCGGCTCAAAATTCAACTTTGCTTTTACTCCTAAACTTCACCTCCCCTCCCCTGTTAAATTTAAACACATGCCAGCACGAAAGCAAGATTGACAGATGGAAGGTGCTATCATAAATTTTCAGATTTTCAGGAACATCTGAGTTCTCGCGAAAAATGCAAAAGTTTCTCAAGTCTTCTTGTAGCGGATTGCAGTTTCATGAAAAGAAGAAACTTTACTTTTCAAGGTAAAGGTAAAGTCTGCGTCGAGCCTACTAGTGGCTCATACCGCCGGAGCTTATCCCGGTTTCCGTAGCATTAAGCGACTAGGAGTATTTCTACTCCCCCCTGGATGGGATGCTAGTCCATCGCAGGGTTACCCCCAGCAGTATTTCGTCGGTACCCATTTCTACACCTGGGTGGAGAGAAGCACTATGAGAGTTAAGTGCCTTGCTTAAGAACACAACACAGTGACCCCGACCAGGACTCGAACCCGGACCGTTCGATCCGGAGTCCAGCGCACTAACCATTAGGCCACCGCGCCTCCCACTTACAAACCCTTCTGTAAATAAACCGGCTGCCTCGATGTCACAGGCTAAAAATAACTTTCAGGCGCGAAAGATACCTTTTTTCATTACTAATGCATAACTCATGAACAATAGTGAAATTAAAAGGGCTTTCTTTTTAATTTAATTGTTAGACGTAAGCTAAAAGAACTGATTGAAAGAACTTACTTGACTTCCGGCCTCTGTCGCTTCATGTACACTTGTGACTGACGGAGCTTGGTTGCCCGGGGAACTTACGGACACTGATGCCCCGGATGATCGACCCGGCAGAATGGAAACATGAACTTGCAGATTAGCACCTCTTTCATTTGGAGACAGATCTACCTTTTTCAAATAATTTTCTATCTCGCCGTAAATGATCACAAACACGCCCAGCAGGAATAGCGTGCTTATAAATAAAACACCGCCAATGACCTTCGATCGAATAACAGCCAGACCATAATCTTTGTGATAGTCTTTTGGGACGTCATCGATTTTAACATCACAGGAAGCCACGAGCGATGCCCGAGGCGGGCCAACTCCAGCGCACACGTAATAATAAGCTTGTAGAAAACTAAGCGACAGCCAGACTAAGGGATAAAACAAAGAGAAAATCGCTGACACTGCAATCTTGACCAGAGACCAATCACGTTTGACTTGCTCGCAGGGGATGCAATGTTCGGTATGTGAATTCCAATCAGTCCGCTGATCGTAGAAGGGACATGCATATTTAAACTCGTAAAGTTTCCTTAAGGCTTTCCATGGAACGCTATCGTCATCTTGACGGAAATAAGCAAAAAATGCGATCATATAGGAAGTCAAGGACGGGATGACAAACATGAGGGTGCTGTAAGCCACGTACCACGTGCATGGACACACTGTACTGTCTTGATCCACAAGGAAAAGCTTGAATGAAATTATCAGAAACAACAGAAATACACCGTGCCATCCCAGAATCCCTAGTAGGGTGGAGAGCGTCAGTTTTATTGTTTGAGCCATGCTGGAATTTCAGATCTGCAGAGCCTTTAGACTTCGTTCAACTTGGTTCAATTCAGGAGATCACGCAAGCTTACTCGTGATACTGATCTATAATTGGGAAACAGAAAGTTAGATTGCTCAGAAAATGAACATGGCGCAGTCCAACAGAAAACAGCAGTCTCCTCTGCCGGCTTACTTAGGTTTGTTAAAAAAGAAAAATGTAAAACGCAGTATTGTTTTGGGGGCTAGGGGCATTGTTTGTGTTGTTGTTCTCAGACAAGTTTTCTTGTTCTCTCGAAGGGTAACGGTCCAGCCATTTGCAAAAACAATTGCTAGCCTCAGAACGCTCAGTCCACCAGTAATTTATTGATTTTTTAGCATAAGTCACAGCATGAAAATTGGGATATACGTGAAATTAAAGGTGGTTAAATCTGGTGTAAAGTTGGATAACCAACTTAACACCAGATTTAAATGTTGTTAAAGGTGCTTAAACCGACCTTTACGCTACCGTGTGTAAATGTGATTTAAAGTTGGTGTAAAGGTGTTTCTTTACATGCCTTTACACTTGAGTGTAAAGCTGGCATAAAGGTCAGCTTTAAAAAATGTAAAGATAGCGTAAAGCTGATTAAAGTCGAAATTTACGCCAGCTTTACTTAAGCTTTGCACCACAGTAAAGTTATGTTTTCGTGCTGTGCATAGGAAAGTAAGGCAGGCCGATCGCGAAAATAACATTTCGTGACAGTCACTTCAGTCAGATGATAATCATACGAAAAGTCACGCGAGATATTCGTGCGGAATGGAACAAGATTTCTTTTGCGTTGGACGTTGAAATAAAGCAATACTTCAATTATAATTACCTTGGTTATTGTAAAACACATAAAATTACGGATTCTCCTCCAAAAAAGCCCACATGTCATGTAGAATCAAAGCGACCGTAAACGTGTAGAGTTGTACTATCGATTGTACTAAATATAGTTAAGCAAGGAATAACGTATGAAATGCCAAAAAAGTACATCTTTATGTTACACATAGATTGAATTCTTACCGTTTTTGATGATTAAACTTTCTTGATTTTAAGCTAGTCGGTAGGGTTGGCAAAATGGTCATAAAATGCAGTCGTGTTGGTGTTGCGTCGCATTCATGACATAATGTGCTGGAATCAGTTGCTCACATGACAAGCACTCAATGAATTTCTTTGGTCATACGACACCACTTCGGAATTTTTTAGTTCGATTTCATTTTCGAAAAACCGACTGTTTTGTACTTCTTTTTCCAAACCTTGAGAAGTACCATTTTCACCTGATTCAATTTTCAAATTACACCGTATTTTCTCGATTGAACGCCGGGTACCGAAAAAACCGGCCCGATGCTGCACTGGGGGCTATAATATACACTTAATGTCTGGTCCCGAGGGAAACAGTTAGTTTTGTTTTCCCGAGAGTCTCGATGTTTCCCGAGACGAAGTCGAGGGAAACATCGAGAATCGAGGGAAAACAAAACTAACTAGTTTCCCGAGGGACCAGACATTAAGTGCTTTGTTATACGTCCAAAGGATGAACAAATTAAACAAACGAACGAAAAAAATTTGCGTTAACAACAGCACGCCTGAGCACGACTTTATTTCTTCTATAAAATACTGCAAATATAAAAACACATCGTAAACTACGGACAAAAGAAAGCAAAGAACCGACTTACTTTCCAGGCGTTTTCGAAATCCTTCTGCTCTAAAAGTTTGTTGACTTCGTGCCGGTTTTAGCCACAAACTGTTCCACTGTGTTTCACGAACTTTCGAAGAACTAACGACAAATTTCCTGGAATCGCCAAGAGTGCGCTTCAAAACATCACGCCACCGGTCTTGGTCACGTTTTGATCGCGTGCTTTTTCTGGCCATTGATCACGTTCAGGTCAATGTATATCCCGATCGGGATACATTTGATGAAAATGTATCCCAATCAGGATACATTTAAATTTATGCAAGGCCACGTGATTATGAATCAGCCAATGAGAATCGTCTTTAGAGCAAGAGAAACTGCGGATGTATAACGAGGGGCGCTTTCCATTTAGAAAAAAAAACCGGAAATTTTGGTGTGAATTTCCGGGAATTTCTCAACGGGAAAAAGTTGTTCCATTTTGTCGCAAATTTCGCCTGTCATGATCTTGCCAAGTCTGCAGCTTGTTGCTGTTGTTGGCTGTCGCACTTTCTGGCTGATATGGCGATGGAGAACGACTGGAATCTAAAGATTCTAAAGAAAACAAAGCAAATAATTTGAAACCATTTTGCGCGCGAAACAAGCATCGAAGTGCAGGCACCTCATTTAAATATAAGCACTTCAAACATAAGTGCAGTCGTGTTTTAGTAAATGTTCCATCGAGTGCGTTGCCAGCAAGCAACACGAACACTGGTACATCATGACCTCTGACGGGGTCGACGCCATTTTGTTACAAAATGGCGGTGAAAACTTGGCTGTGGTGGGCCTGGAACTGGTAAATATTACCGGGAAATGCAATTGGAACGTGAGAAACCAGTCGGGACGTTCCACCCGGGAAAACGGGACTACCTTTTGAGCAGTTCCACTTTTTCCGGAAATTTTCCAGTCGGGTGAACCGAAAAAACGTTTTCCATTTACCCCCAAACAGGAATTTTCGACCAAATGGAAAGCGCCCAAGGATTGATGATGACCGAATAAACGCCGAGCCTCCGAGGTGGAAAATAAACTTCCGGAGACAAATAAACGCCAGGTCGATCAGGCCAAGTTTGAAATAAACGCCGGGGGCGTCTTATTGAGAAAATGGTATTAAAAAAATCATTAGACTGTTTTTCTCTGACCCAGGAACCCGCTCGCTGAGATAGAATTCTAAAACATTAAATCTAAGACAAAACTTACACTACGCACTTGAGATCCTACGAAAAAAAAACATCTTTGGGACAGCTTGCGTGGAATATTCATACTCTTTCCCTAAATTCGATTCGTCGAGAGCGCACGATCAAAATGTAAACCGCGAGGGATTTGAGCGAGCGCGAACGCAAGGTGTGCTCACACGTCGCCGCCGTAGGGACTGTGCAATAATTATCAGGAACGGGGAAGGGGTGGGGGGGGGGGGGGGAGGGGGTAGTAAAACGAGAAGGGGGGCACAATGTAAACTCACAGCTTTAGGGGGGGGGGGGTAACATGTAAATTTCTAGGAAAGTGGGGGGGGGGGGGGCAACTGAAAAACTGACACTTTAAGATTCAATTACCAAAGATATTTCACTAATAGTTATACTCATTAGCCATTACTTTCCAAACTGATTTAATATGAATAAAACGTGGCTTATATCACATCAAAAATAAAATAGAACATACAGTCATTGTAAAGTGAAATTAACTTGTTATGTTATGTTGGTGTTTAGGAGGTTGATGATAAAAACTCTTCAACTAACTCCTCAGCTTCTCCAATGAAGCAATTAGAATTTAACAGGTCTCCTAAACAAGCTTTATCAGTGCGAGACTTAAACAAACCAAGAACATCCAGATCAACATTATCGATCTGTGGCACTCCATACTTCTCAGGCTCATATTCACCATCAACTGGTGTCCACACAATTTACAGGTCAGTGGAGGGAAAGCAACGCTAGTAGCTCGTGTTCTACGTTACGTTCGGGCTGCTCAACAAATACTGGAACCGAAGACAATGATGCAACTAGTGACTCTGAGCTGCAATCTAGTGACTCAGAAGATCCAGACGACTCAGAAGACGATGCACAATCAGACTCTTCAGAAATGGGCGACTTTATCGAACACAGTTACGAGGTACTCTTTGTCCCAGACACTGATGTCGAATGCGTTACAGTACAAAGCAAGTAAAGGATTCAGGTATATTTACTATATTTGTAGGTGGTGGTTGGGGGGAGGGGGGTTCGTCATAATTATTTTGGGAGATTTGGAGGGGGGTCAGAGCTATCACGATCACGGAAAAATTTGAACAAGAGAAGGTCGATATACATATCTCAGGTATGTTTTCAATTTCTCTAGCCTCTTTTATCGACTCTTTTATCTTTCATCGCTTTTTAATCGTGTTAACTGCTTTTAACTTCAAGCCTTGCAATTACTTCGCAAATTCGTCTCTAGCTGATGTGTGATTTTGTGCCTGTTAACTGAACGAAAATTTGCCAAAGTTTGTTCGTCCTTTTAACCTTTTTTCGCGTCAAGCTTTTGGTTCTTCCATTAATTATTTTTTAGCAGAAACAAGTCAGCGTTTTTGCATTTTTGTTTGTAAACTTCTCAATGTAAGTGCAACCGGTCTAGATGCTGGTCTAGATGGGAAAATCTAGACCGCGGTCAATATCGATTTTAGCCAATCAAATTCGCGAATTTGGTAGTTCCCAGTCTTCGCGAGACACGGCCATATAATAATTTCTTATAGAACATGGAAAACCATCTTCTAGTAGGTAAATAATGCACGCTGCTTACGTAACGAGTTTGAGCGCGCGCTGTTTCCTTAGCATTTTATAAAAGAAATAAAAAACTTCATCCTCGTGCATTGTTGAGTAATATAAGCACTTGGGAATTTTTAAGAACACTTATCTCGTGTTCTTAAAAATCCCCGCGTGCTTATATAACTCAACAATGCACCCGGATACGTTTTTTTATTTCTTTAACATTAACATTATTGCGTGACAGTCAATTCGTCACTCGTCAGATGACAGGCACACGAGTGTCATAATACAAAAAAAATTAATATCGGACTGAAAGCTCGTGAGATATTCAGGTAAATGGTTTCGAGATTTCTTTTACGTTGCCGGAGTAAAGAAGTAATGTTTCAGTGTTAACAAGCTTTGACGTTCAAAAGTGCATTAAACTACAGCTAGTTCCCAAAATGAGCTTACATACAGAATCAGAACGGCCGTCATTTTAAAGTTTTTTTGCGCTCTTTTGAAAACATGTCAGGCAATATCCCTACATGTTACAATGCGTTTGAAGCGGGCAATAAAGTATAAAACTTAAAAGAATAATAATGCCTAGATATGTTAAAAATTGATAAGATTCTTACCGCTACTGATGATTTGACTGACCTCTTTGGTATAAAGTTAGCAGACGTTAGTGTCGACAAAATACGGTCGTATTGTGCCTGCTGTATTACGTATTTTGGGTTGAAAAAAGCCTCACATGACAAACATTGTATTGGTCATAAGTCATCAGTAACGAATTTTTCAGCTCAAAGTTCCCCGGATACGTTAGCGGGGGAAGAATTAAAGTAGAGGTGAGTGAATTGAGAGACTCGAAGAGTGTTCGTTTTGCTTGACTTCAAAATTTGGAAAGCGTAAGATCTCCAAACTAGAGCAACACAACAATGCCGGTGACACATGCACAAATCATGCATTCCACATCGCCACGTGACAGTATCCGAGGCAGAAGCAATCGCCAGATCTACTCGAATTTCAAGTTGGAAAGTGAATAAACGGAAGTTTCCAATCCTAGAAACAGAATTCTTCAAGCTCAGGTTTCATTTTCTAAAACATGGAAAATGATTTTTCTTTAAATGGCCCTACGACATTGTACGATGCACCTATTCTTTGGCGCTCATGAGCAGTACAGTCTTTTTTTTATAGAGGAATCAGTATCTAATTTTCAGCCAAAGGTTAGCATTCTTAAATTTTCTTCGAAATGTTCTTGATTTTCAAATTAAACCGGTGCTTTTTTCTACAATAAGTGCTGTCATCAACGCGGAACGGTTCTCGAGTCTTGGAAGTAAACTATAGCTTGAATGTTAGACATTTTCCTTTGGTCTTGATGCCTGAAATTCAGGTTACTGTTCTTCGATAAGCAACAAAATGCCAAACTGATGCAGCAGTAGCTTTGCAGGTTATAATTATATTCTTTGTATGTGTGTTTGGGGGGGGGGGGGGGGAGAGAGGTGAAGGGGAGACTGATAGTGCATAAAGCCGGGAAAGGAGAGTCCTCTTTTCCCCATCTCATCGCGGATTTTCGTGTCACAAAGGAGTATAGAGGCTCGATTATTTAAAAAAAGACAAACATAAGACACAGAAGGGATATACGTGTAAAACAATTTAATGGGCTTGCTGGCATTGCATTTGGCATCATTAAATAAAATTCTTTCTTCTATATATCAATTTAAATTCTGCAATATTATTTCTGCAATATTATTGTAATATTATTAAAACAACATGACTTTTCAATAAAATTGAAAACTTTTCTCCTAATAACTATAGGTTACTGGTTCTGGTGTTGTACAATATATTTACCCAATTTTATTGGGAATTAATATTATTTGTGTAAAATTAAATTCACTGCATAACTTAACATTTAAAGACTGCTTAAGTCTGACATAAAGAACGTTTGGAGACCTACTGTATTAACTTCACACAAGTTTAATTACGCAACACAACTTTTTTCTTTTTTTTCATTTTCAAAAATTACAGTTGAAAGTCATTAACTCGAACCTTCGAGGAGAATCGCAATAGGTTCGAGTTAACTGGAGGTTCCCCGTTATCGGGGTTCAACTGTACCCTGGTCTCACGTTTTTTACTTATTTCTAAACTCGATCGAAAATTTGTTTGTTTTAAGAAGGCCGTTTACCTCTAAATGTAATAAAAATTCAATTTTATAGTGAGAAAGCTGTCATGTCCCTTCGATTGACGGGACGGGAAACGAGTCTCTCACAAATGAAAATACAGCAAAACCATAGTTAATGGGGGGAAATTGTTATGAAGCCCGGTAAAGTTTTTTATTGTATGTTTTTTGTTCGCTATTTTGGGGGTTAACCGTGCACAAAACTTGGCAAACATAAATCTTGGCCTCTTTGTTAGCCGGGCTTGATAACCACTTACCTCTATTAACTATGGCTAAACCTGTATTAAGCGGTGACTTTTTTAAGCATGCCTACTTATTGTTTACGGCCTGTATTCAACGGTCACTGTGAACAATACTGAAACATCCAAAACATTTGAGCAAACCGACAGTTATTTCATTTTACTGAAAATTTCTATTCAGAAGTCTGAATGTTCTGAGGATCATCTAAAGGTTTTCCCGGATCGAGTTCTGGTGAGTGAGCCTGTACGTGAACACCTGCCCATTCACCAAGGGAGACCGCTCAGTTACAGGTTAGACTGTATTGCAATTTTTACAAAGTCGTTTCAGTTCAGTGAAAGCTGGCACAATAAGCTTTCATTTCTTTTCGTTTTTTGCCGTCCTCAGCCCATTGATCCGCACTATTCAGAAGAGCCTTGAACGTCTTGTAAAGCTGCAAAAGAAAATTGAAAGCTTTAGTACCAAAACAACAACTTTTAAACCACTGTCGTCTTTTCAGCAGAGTTGCAAACATGGCGTGAAATTTCAGTCAAATTTATATCTGAAATAATCACACCATAAAATTCCGAGAAAGCGCCCTAGTTCCCTAAAAATATAGTAACAAGAATGTTAGCTTACTACGTGTAACCATTCCTCGTCATTGATGAGCTGCTGCACTATGTCTTCAGTACTTTGGGTTCCCATGGCTTTGTTCACCTTCTGTATCTACAAGAAACACAAATAGAAAAAAATGCTTTAAGCAATGGTAAAGCGATCAAGACCAGGAAAAGATCTGGTAGAATGAACTGCTAAGTTTATTCATCCTAAAAGAGCAGCTTGAGATCAATGACTACACCAAGTGAAAGAAGCATTGTATTAGGTGGCTCGTAATGGACATGCCTGTCTTCGGTGTTCCACTGCTGGCCTGCCATACCAATAATGCTGAGGAAAAACGCTTTGACTTATTAACTTTAACTACTTAAATATATCACCCTGGCTGACCCTCAAGAGAAAACCATAAGCGAATTATACAATAACAATTACAATCATACAATTACAGTACATACGCGAATTATACAACACGGTAACTATTACAATTACAATTACAGTACAAGTTACAATTATACGTTTACGGCAACTTTTTACATGCGGGTAGTGCTACCTTAACGGCACAACTTTTTTCCAGTTCAAGGTCATGATAATGCAGGTCATGGTAAAGAGAACCCCGCTCGGCACAGAAGCGCCCAACCGAATATTCCTGAAAAAAAGTCATGATAGAAAAGTGCTTTTATTAGTGGAATATTAATGTTTGTTTACAATCGCTCGAAGTTCTTCTTTGCTTTGCTTTTGTTGAGTAAAAACCCCCTTTTCTACGGCGCGGTACAGTATTAAAAACGTTTACGGTAATAGACCACGCGACAGGCCTACTCTTATAAGCGACGAATGTAAGTCAGTATAACAAGGACATAAAGGGGACTGAAAGTCCGATGTTTGCGTGAGCCTACGACCCAAGGATCAACTGACCGACCGTGAGTGAACTGAATGCGCTCGCCTACAATACTCCAAAACAGTCGTAAAAGGGAAGGAAATGCGCCATGTGAGTACCCTCAAATTACGAAAACAACAAACCTCGTTACTTTCGTATGTAGTGGCTTTTTCCTATCGCTACTCTGTGAGCATTTCTATCAAAGCAGCAGCAGCTTCCGACAGAATCTGGCTTTTGAACATCCGATCCGTCAAGTAAATCTATCATGCCCTCCGTTTCCCGAAGTCAAGTGATAGCTGAAATCCCAGACAAAAGTGTTGGGACACTTACCCACTTTTCCCATCAGTCGCACCTAACTTGATGAGTTCATCCCCTTCCCACACCTCAAAAATACTTACTGTGTATTTTTCTGATACTTATACATAAAAACCTTTTTATACTTTTATTTTATTGCATTGAGTAGTTGTTTATTTTTTTGTGCTTGTATTATTCTGTTGTTAAGTATGTTGTGCAGATGTCCTTTTGCCAGTTTTGTAGTCATTGCCCTTACAAAAGTTAAATACAAAAGAAATTACCTTAATTTTGAGGTCGCTACTTAAAAAGAAGCCCTTCTTATGGGGCGTTGTAAGCTACTTTCAGGGGTCATTACTTCGAGAATGTTAGGGATTCAAATAATTGCAATGGTAAAAAAAAACTTAAAGTGTAACTCACCTTTGATGGAGTAAAATTTTCACCATTATGGTCTTCATAAAATACCATGCACTCCGTCAAATGTCGAGGCTTACGCTGGCATGCCTGCAAAAGATACATGTACGAGCAACTTGACATGTAGGATAATACACATGGTTGCCGCAGACATCAGTTTTTAAAATTCCCCGACTTTTCCTTTACTACACAAAATCAAATTTTCCTGACCAGATAAATACAAAATGTCTGAAGAAGTAGCGGCTTCCAGCCTCTGCATAAAAAACACACACACACTTTCTTCCAGCCATCAACAGGATTTAGCACTGTTAATATAATAATTTTCCCAGCTGACTTTCTTCAAAAATAAAGGACAATTTTCCGTGACTGAAAATAAATTTCCCCAACTTTTCTCTGACCTTGAGTTTTAATTTTCCCTGACCATTTCAAACCTGTAGCAACTCTGATATATTCTTTACAAAACGTTCCATGTAATATGAAATACTAGGAAATTAACATCTGCTCTAATGCAACACTGACAGCTAAGCAGTGCAATAAATGTACAAAACACGCACCAACTACGATGGCAACTAGGAATATTCCTACTTTCCATGAATGAGATGCTAGTTCACTGCGAGTTACAGTCAAATCTTAGACTACTAGTAATCGGTCTTTTCTCTTGGGTCCGACGAGCGCGCGTTTTAAATCGGGAACGCGAACGCAAAAAAAAAAGCGCTATGGACAAGGGGTTTGTTTTTCCTCGTGCACTCTTGTCTCACCACAATCCCTCCTCGTGCATCTCAAACCCTAATGAACTGTGGTAATAGCGCACACGCTCGAGACGTCGTTTAGCCTGTTTAGCGTCCGTAATAGCGAGAGTCGAGAGTAACAGCGGGGTGTGAAAAAAAAACTGCCGTCAACATACGTTACATAATATAGGCTATGGCGAGCTTATCAGCCGCGGTGAAACTGCTAAAGTAGTCGGGAAAGAAGGATGAAGGCGCAGGCTGAAGTGAAAAAGCAAAGTCTGTTGTACAGCAACTGAAGGAATTTTGCAAAAATAAATATTTCAGAAGTCTTTTGAAGTGTGTTTTGGCAAAAAGTGAACAACAGACTGCAATTTTTTTTTTTATGAGAAGTTCATGATGTCCGCTTTAATGAGAGTCAAAACAATAAATCTGTTATTATGGTACCACAAAAGTGTCCATAACGTAATTTCGTAATAGCGGGGGTGATTTCCAGTCAAACCTCTATAACTTTCACCGGGGATCTGGATTTTCCCCATGATAGCGAGTGTCCGTAAAAGTGGGGTGTCCGCAAGGCGAGAGTTGACTGTAGATGGTTACCCTAATCATATTGCACAGCCAGGATTCTTCAACAATATGTAAGTACAGCTTTAACTACAATGTATTTCACAGTACTTGGAAAATGATCAAGTTTAAACTCCAGCCTGCTGAGATTTTAACCACACCAATTGCTCAATCAATCTGTCAAGTAAACACCAGCTCTAAAAATAGCATCTATTACCTTGCCAACGGGCGCATAAAATCTTGTTACCGGTACCTCAACATGTACATGTATGTTTTCTTTAATAAGTGTTCGACTATTTTGCAGAGTTGATTGTGCTAAATATTCAGAATAATTATATTAAAGCAAAGTGAAAGCTTTTTTCATTTCTCCTTAAGCTAACTAACCTCACATGTAACATCCTTTACTATATTGGGAAGAGCTTGACTTTTAAGGAAACTACAACTTTCCAGTGCTTCCTGAAAGGCAACAACACAGAACTACAAAGTTAACTTACAAAACTAATCGTAAACGTATTCTTACACATCTTACAAAATCCTTCCAGAGATTTCTCTCCATATTATAGCATGAGTAGGGGCTCTTTTCAAAGTGCGTGTACCCCTCCACTAGTACTTCCTCCCTCCCCCCTCCCCCTTCCCAAAAAAGCACAAACAACTGAAAAGGTTAAAAGGAAAGAAAAGTAAGTCTTTCTCATTAAATTACGTGTTACATGTAACTTTGACAATGGGACCAAAATTTTGCTTTTACATGTATATTGTCCAGCATGTTACATAACTAACTCGTTCTAAGAACCTTAGTGATAATTTATTAATTTATGGTGGCTGGTTGCAATTTTCAGAACCCTTATAATAAGTTGACCTGCTGCTTTGTAACACCAGCATTTAATAACAGCTGGGGGTGGAAAAAATAACTGCCTTACGACTTAACTTTTCTTGATTTTTCTGACCAAGAGATAGCCTACAAATGAAAAGCTGTTGCTTGTCTCTGCTGGAGACAAGTGACAGCCAGAGATACATCTGCATTTGCAAGCTAGCCAAAAGATTTTGCCAGATAAAATATTAAATCATATGAGTAAAATGCTGTTAATTTTTTTTAAAAACTTAACATTTTCGATCTTTAAGATCCTCATCAGAGTTACATGTAATCAAAAACGTTATTTTTTTAAATTTTTAATCAGCCTTTTACCTATATATTTTCAATGTCTTTTTTATTTTATCATTCATTAGTACAAAATAATATAAATAACAACAAAGACTAAAAACACAGTAAAACCTTCTGTACCTTGAATCCACTCTTAACCCACGTAGTGCTGCCCACCAAGTTCTTTTTACTCTCTAGCAACGTCTCAATCACCTCTTTCGCTTGGTTAAAGTATATTTTGGAATCTAGAAAAGTTCCATAACATATTAAATGTTCATGTTTTGTTAAGCTGTTAACTCAACTACTTAATTGCCTCTGTCTACTTATAATATTTGGCTGCATGAAGGAAATTTAAGCTAATTAAGAACAGGTATCAAGTCTGCTGCCTAAGGAAATTTCTAAGGAGCCCTTCGGGCTCCTAACATCAAAAGTTAGGAGCCCAAGCCTTTACTTTAGGAGCCCAGCCTAAAAGTCGCCATGGTCGATCAAGGGGGAGGGGGCGGGGTAGTAGTACTAATACCATTCATTCTTCATTCCATATTTGGGTGTCGGTCCCAGTCCTAAACACTTGAAAATAAATGGTTTTCGAAGTTGCTGAATTTTGCAAAGGCACATTAGGTATTTCATACGCTAAAATTATCTCAATTGTAGTATTTCCATTTTGAAATGAAGCACTTATTGTTTTGAACGGGATATATCTTACGCAAGTGGAACAAAGTTACAAGGAAATGAAGTCATTAGATGAGAATGGAAAATAGATGCTTAGGCGCCCATCCGGGCTCCTTGAACAAAAATTTAGTCGCCCACATTCGTAGCTTAGGCGCCCCAGGCTACCGGGCGCCCGTTAGGCAGCAGCCTTGGGTATCCATTAACCTCCTTCACAGTTATGATTTTCTTTGTTTTAATGTGATGAGTTATTATTAAAATGAGTTTGAGAGGATATATCAGACACTCTTGAGGGTGTTTCATCATAATATTTCACTAAAAATCATCCCAATCAAGTTTGTCAAAAATAGTCTGCTGCGCATTTTTTTACCCTCTTCTTAGTGTTTGGAAATGTTATGAAACACTCTGTCTTGTGATATCACTGTTGATAACATGCCCATGCAAGAACATAAAATTAGCTTTATTGAGTTAATGCTTACATAACAGTTAAACTTTCTCAACAAGTTCTTATATTATTTGAGTTATTGAGCCTAACATGTTTGGCACTCACACAACTGGAAACTAGATTATTGTTTATGAATAAAACAAAACAATAATGAAGGAAATTGGGATAACAAAAACTAACTGAAATAGTTACAGTCACTCAGTATAATAATTATTTCTTAAACAATATACAACCCTCCAAGTTAAGACCATTTTAGTCGCCATGGCGACTAAAATTTTGGAGCTGGCGACTAAATTGGAATAGAAGTCGCCAGCCTGGCGAGTAAAATTGAGAAGAACGATTGAAAGTGTGAGCTTAATTTAGTGACTGAAATTTTTCACTGGCGACCAAACTTGAGCAGTTGGTGGTCAAATGACCACCTTATTTTTTTGGAAATTGCGCATTTTCTTTGAAGTGCCGGAATTATCTTCGCAGAATTCAACATTCATAGTTAAGCCGGCCCCCTCCTTAGCTGAAGGTCTGGATCCGCCACTGAAAAATGTATTTATACAAGGGCTGAACATTATAAATTTAAGTTATTGTTTGAGTGGCACATTAGTCACCAGTAATAACCTCATGATAATTTCCGTTTAATATAATATACATGTATTACCAAAATAAAAAGTTACCTGGGTCATCTTGTATTGACGATAAAAAATCACTGTTTAAATAACAGGACAAGATAAGTTGCACATATCGTGGATATGCTTCATCTTCTGTTGGTTTCTTTAAAGCACTGAGGGCTGCAGCCTAATAAATTCAAAAAGCAATTAACAACCAATAAAAAGTTAAATATAAACAAAATTAAATATAATTTTTTTTGTTGGGCAGCAATATCATGTTAATCACACAGGCACTAATGGCCGTCTTTATACTATAGACGCATTACCCGTCTGGACGAGCTTCGGCAAACGTTGTATAACTCGTCCGGTTATCCGTCTCTAGTATAAAGACGGGCACAAGACGCGTTACCCGTCTAGACAAGCTACTTTTCGAAACGCGTCTTGAACGACGGATTTCGAAAAGTAGCTCATCTAGACGGGTAACGCGTCTTTTGCCCGTCTTTATACTAGAGACGGATAACCGGACGAGTTATAAAATGTTTGCCGAAGCTCGTCCAGACGGGTAACGCGTCTCTAGTATAAAAACGGCCAATAACTTCATCTAGGGTCATGTTAAAATTATAATTATATATTACATGTAATTATAGCACACAACATACAGTATTAGTGCTTATAATATAACTTTTGTAAATACAGGTGCATGCCCCAAGCTTGAATCAGTATCCACCATTATTATACAGCTATTACAATGAAAGGTTGTCGGAAAAAAGCACCAAAGTGTGCACGACAGGTAGTGGTCTCAGGCTTATTATATTAATATATAATTCACTGGAAATTTTGCATATTGGCCGAGAGGAAATGTACAACTTTGTATTGTTGTATGTAAAGTGGAGAATTTGTTATTCCTCTCAGGACTGGAGGCCTATATCTGTAGCTACATGTATACTTTTACTGTAGCATGTGTTAAAGTTAGGAAAATTCTTCTAAAATTCAGAGTGGCCAAACATACCTTGTTTCCATATGTCTTTAAGAGTGCAAATTCGCATTTACATGTATTATGTCGCTTAATATATCTCATTAGTATTCACTTACCACTTCCTGAGCAGCACTTTGAGAGTCATCAACAATGAAATCACTCATATCTGATCCTGACTCAGTTTCTTCATCATCTTCTTCTCTCCCTAGATCTTGTTCAGTAAGGTCTAATGTGTTTTTGGACAGCTACGGAAAACAGATAAGTTATGAAGTTGTTATAGTTATGAAATCAATATTAATACAGAACAACCTCTCAATGACCGCTTGTCATTAATTTCAAGTTCAATGTGCAGTTTAATAAGCATTAGGAAAAAGAGTCAAAAATAATTATTAGGTGTTAAAGTACTGAATTGTTAGGTGAGAAGTTTGGCACCAAATTATAGAATGTCCCAGTGTGTTACATTTTGGTTTGATGTTCCTGATGAACAGCATCTTGTAGATCACACGGTCCAGCCTTGTGCACCTTTCAGGGTGTTTGCCATGAAAGAAGATCACAGGCTGCATGCAACTAACTTACAAGACCAGTTTACAGTCACACAAGGATCAAAGCCTGACAAAATTTATTATTAGATTATTTGATCATGATATTTGGTCTGATAGGCTTCATAAATTATATAGCTGTATACACTTCACTTCACGTATATGAAAAATACCTCAGCGCCTTCACTGTCACAGTCTTCAAACAAATTTGGTAACTGTCCTGAAAGTGTTCTTTGCCTTTTTCTCGTATATTCTGTAAGAGCCTGTTGTCTCCTTATCTTTTCAGCACTGGCAGTTTCCCGTGTGCTGCAGAATAAAAAAATTAAATACCCTTGTCATAAGCTCAGTTTTTTGTTACTGTTTTTTTTATTATTATTATTTATTATTTTTATTTATTACCGGTATTATTATTATAATTTTTTTTTTTTCGGGGGGGAGGGGGGAATTTTTTAGTTACTTAAGTGTCGATATGCTATGCCAGTGGTGTGAAACAAAACATGGAACCTACTTCCTCATAAAAAAATTTCTTTTCTTTTATACACTCGGGCTGTAAGTGTATGTAAATGCCAAAAGAAATAATAAGGACTAAACAATGATGAGTAAGTGTTCAACAACAAAAATTAATAAAGGTCAATATAAATGAATGAGTTTGTTGGGTTCAAATATTTTTCTGTCGAGGGAGAAGAAGTTGCACCTAGATATGTTAATAGTACAGAACTGTGAGGCCAATGGAAGCCATTATCTAAGAAATACAATTTATCCAATCTTCCCATCTCATAATCCAAAATGATTGATGACAATCAACATTTCCTATTCACCGTCAAGTGAGGTACATTATTATAATCACTGACCTACAGTTCCTTGTTGATGGCCTTTTTTCTGGCGAGCAAGAAGATGACAGTCCATTTGATACCTCAGATTCATCTGCTGGGCTGTGATGATCACTGTCTAATGATTGTTCTGTAGATTCTACAAGTGGAAGTCGTCTCTTGACTTTCAATTTGGCTGTGGAGTGGGGTTCCAAAGAAAAACCAGGTGTACATGTTCTGCAAGTAATTTACATGTGATAAAACTGTTTAGTAAATGGAACTGGGTAAATAATCACCAGAGCACAGAAAAACAATGCACTGACTAATAGTATTTTGGGTCATTATTAATAACACTATTCACTCTCTTTTTCCTCAGATCCCAAACAATGGTTCATACATTAGACCACTCCAAACTTTTAAAATTCAGGAACTTTTCAAGGACTTTTCAATATTATTTTAAGAACTTGTTTTCCACAGAATCACATAAAAAAAATTTGGCAGGGGGACACAAAATACAAAACTACAAATTAAAGAGCCATTGAAGGCTGCTGGATCACTTATTTATATAGGTGCTGAACATGTACTGTTCTTCAATCTGATATCATTATTGCTACTCTTGTCATCTATTACTTTTTCCCCATTATCTCCAAAATTCAAGGACTACAATAAAAATCGACATAAAAGGACCCCTCTACTTTCATTCAAGACAAGCTGAAATTCTTTGTACATGTATACAATACATTTACAGATAGTATATGTAGGACAAGGATCAGTTACAGTATTTTTGACAGGCCTGGTTAATTATTAATAAATAACTGTGATACTTTGGAACTCTGTACAGGTACAGGTGCATAGAAATTGTAGGTGGAGTAGATGGCAATCTGGTTTATGCTGTGCATTTTATTGTGATCCTAGTCTCCAAAGACCAAAGGAGTAGGGCATTGTGGTCAAAGTGTCCTGTGTTATAAGTCTGATCACACGCTTTTCTTTTCCCTTCATTCGCCAGGCAGAAGTGGTCCTTATTTCTGTTATTTAAAGGCTAGTAAGTTTGTCATTTGATGATTTTTATAATCCACAGTTTTGTTAATACGCGGGATATTTTTCTTTACTTGTAAAACTTTGAGGATTTTATAGCAATAACTTGACTTATCCTCAACACTGCACCAGATCTGCGTCGGCAAGGGAGAACTTTTTCGAGCTTTTGTCGTCCCGAATTTTATTCATGATCAAATGTTGATTGAAACGTCAGAATTTACCATGCTACAGTTGTAGCCTGAATCATAATCGAACTAAAACGGCGCAGATCGAATAATATATCGACAGAATCGATCGCCCTAGTATTGAACCAAGGAGCAATATTTAATATTTGGTTATTATTAGTATTATCCAGCAATCATGGATTCTACTTACCGATCGATTTCCTCTTGACTGTTTTCTTTGTCCGGACTTTTAATCACATGTTTTTTCTTCTTTGATGAGCTACATGCAGTTTTATTTGGCCTCTTTTGGGGGGTTCCACCGGTTTCATTCGAAGTCTTATTTCTACGAGATAAAAAAATATTTTTTTAGATCGAACAATCAGGGAACAATCGATCGCCCCAAACGAATTCTGCGAACTGGGCAACAAATTGTCGGTACAACAGTGAACCAAAGATTTAACTTACCGATCGACGGAGTCCTCGTTACTTTCTTCACTGTCGGAATAACTCACGCGCCTTTTGGCCCGCCTTTTCTTCTTTGAAGAGCAAGTTTCATTCTGCTCGTCTAAATCAGCGTCGGCCATCGAGGACTTATTTCTACGAGATGGGGGAGAATTTTTTAATGGTTTTGAGGTTATTATTCCAGTGCAGGTTTTTTCGCTGTCAGAAGGCTTCAATTTTACTTACCGAACCACCTCTTCTTCTTCATCCGAGCTCACTACTCGCTTTTTCCTCGTGGAAGAAGGCGCCATCACAGGACTGGCAGGAGCTTCTTTCTCGCTCTGATTTTTCGTACCGTAGTCGGATCGAACGAGCTCTTCTTCTGAATTACTTCTGATCAAAGTATCAGATTGGGAAGAATTTAACGTTTCTGTAGTCATGATTTCCACTCGGCTGGCGAAGATTTTGGTGTTTATTTTCTGATGTATTCGACTGTAATATAACTGTTGGCGGTTGAAACGGTTAAAGAAAATTAAAAAAAGGCGGGAATTTTTCCGCCTTTTTTCAACCTGGGACGAGGCTGGAGTCCAGTCTTTTTCAACCGGCACTCCAAAATGGCGGCCTTGGTAAGTCTCAAGTCTAATGCACTGCAGCCATTTCAAGGTCTTTCAAAATAGCAGGGCGCACGATTTATGCTGAAGGATTTTTTGTGGCTGCACTGAATAATATTGCTATGAGAGGCAAGTAATTTCTGGCCGATGAACACAACTTTGGGTTTTGGAATCACTGCTCATACAAAGTCAGAGTCAAGTTTATTTTAAGTTTTTTTTGTTCACGTGGCTATTACAGATACATACATGAAGGTGGTCAGTGCATGCGAGCTCCCTGAAGGAAAACGTTTCCATGCACGACCATGCACGACCCAGATAAATAGTAGAATTTGATTGGTAAACAAGCCATGCAGATTTTCTCCATCTCAGTTTTTATGGGTGTCCAGTGAGCAGCACAAGATTGTAACAGCTTGATTTGATTTATTGATCATACGTGTTACGTTTGATACTACAAACTTCTTCAGTGATGTGTTACAACTACAGATCTTTACAATGTTCTATCTATATAAAAAGCCATATGGGGAGATATCCACAATTATCTAACCCTAAAATCCCAGAAAGGTAAGCCCCTCCCTGGGGTTTTAGGGACCAAGGGAGCAAATTTTACATTTTATTTGACTTTATGTATTATATTGTTCACTGGAAAACATTTTAAGGAGTGTACAATAAAATTTTATCTTATCTTATCTTAGGAGCATTTACTTTCAGGGAACATATTGTCAAATTATTTTCAGAGAACAAGGGAACTTCTGATTAGATTGTTGGGAACAAGGGAGCACCAATGCGTGACACTGCAGACCTGTAATCAAGGTTTATAACCCTACAGTAAAGCAATGTTCTGTTATAGTTGGCAATGAAAAGGGCACAAGAGATGGAAGTAAAGCCCAGTTTTTCCAGCCAACAAGCATCTGCTTTGATTGTGGCAAGTGCTCTGCTTTTCATTGGCACACCTCAACAGATACTCTACATGACAAGCAGTGTTGCTAGTTTGGTAGACTATTTGAAGCATCATTTGGAGAGATGTTTGAACTTCACACCAAGAAAAGCACTTCAGTCACAGTAGAGATCCCTAAAGCAATTAAGAGACTAGAGCGAGTTTCTTCCTTTGACAAAAAGTGTGTTGTTGTGTTATTGATCTTATTACTACCACAGCAATGAAATGGAAGGCACTCAAGGAACTGTTTCATCTGTTGTTAAGAAAAATAAAAGAAGGATCTGTGTGATTACAGATTCAGCAGGGTAAATCAAGGAACGGTCGAAGTGGCAATGTTTAACTACTGTGAAGATATCTTAGCTTGAAGAACATGATCTCATCCTCCTTGATGTGCTTTACCATACCAATAAATTCATCACTGTTGGCTTGCATTGAAGAGGCAGCAAAGACAGTTCAGATGACAGGAACTGCAGCTGATGAAGTACGGCATGACCGAATTCCAAGAAGAGGAAAGAAGCAGTGCAAAAGCAATTTTTTTTCTACTATTGACACCTGCATTGCTAAATGGAGGTTAGAGACATCCAGGAGCTTCCACTATTGGCAGCCAGCTCCTAGATGGAGACCACTCCCATGGCTGGCAAATCCTGGCAACCAAGCATGAGCCCCCATGCATAAGGGAAGAGAGGCATCTGTTGCACTGATTAAACAGTGGAAAGAGGGGGAAACATCCTTGAAGATGTGCTCCCACACAAAAGGCTCACTGTAATTGCTATCCCTGTAATGGGGATACACCCCACCCCCACCCACCCCCCAGGATTTGGCTCAGAGGTGCAAAGGTGTGCCAGGAAATTCATAAAGATCGTATAGGTAATAAGATAATGTATGAGTAAGCATTTCATTTTACGTTTTTAAGTATAAAACAAAATGTGTAGGATAATTAAATTGACTCAAACTGTTACAAGCTTGTGCTGCTCACTGGACATCCATAAAAAATATTTTTTTTCTATTTATAAAAAATTGGCAGCCAAAAATTGTTTAGAAACTAACTCATCCCATCTCGCCCATTTAATTAATCACACACAGAGATGGGTCAGCATTGAGCAGCGAGAGGAATGGTTAAACAAAATGTTGCAAGCTAAGGCTTGTAGGTTTTCAGCCACATTCTACTAAAAATTAGACAATCTAAGAAAAAAGAGTGAGTAAGATTACCAGGGGTAACTTATTCCCACCTGGGATGGCCACATACTTAGTCAATTCAGGAGTAGTGAATTAAATCACTGTTTTATTTACTGCTCTACCGATTGAAGGTTTTAAGATGCCAGTATAAAGGAGGAAGACGGAACAACCTTGAGGGACTTTCTACCACCTCCACCATTGCCGACCTAGAAGAGAAGATCTGGTTATTAACTGATGTTCCACCCCATGCACAGAGAAGTAATGATTGCCAGGATAAAACCTGACAAACTTTAGCAGTCAAAACAGCATTGCTTTCAAAGGCAAATTAATAAATTCGTTAATGAAAAATTTGATTTCATCCTTTGCTTAAGTATTCCATTCTAAAAATGAGTAATTTAATCATGTTTAAATGGCAACTCAGTTTAAACTCAAATGTCAATTGGATAAGTTATTTTCCGGCTTCAGATGACAGTTGCCCACTTTGACTATAAAAAAATTGAAAAGTCAACAAGGTTTCCAAATTTTTTGCACAGGTTGGAGTGTTGATTTTTTCAGATTAAGCTGAATTTTTTGTGGACATTGTTTAGTTCTTTCAGGATTTCCACCAAAACAGCTCATCTGCAGCAATAAGAGTAACCCATTGTCATCGCTGGACATTCGATCAGGGGACACCCTTATCATCGAGGAAAACAAAAAAGCACCTAGAGTATCACTAGACAGTTACAAGAAATCTCTGTGTAGTGCAGCACTTGGCAAGATTACAAGAAAGTAAGTAACACTACTACAAAATAATTATGTCAGGAGCTGTTTCTCTGTTCAAACTGATAAATTCATGTAATAAAATAGATCTTTGTAGCGTCAGATTGAATGATTGTTACTTGCCTACATGAGAAAATTGAAAACTGAACAAATTATGGTCAATCAATAGTACAGAACACAGGTCACTGAAGGGCAGTTATCAGTTTAATGATTCTTTGAGGTTTTTAGTTTCCTCTGAATAATTGACTCAGAAAGGGAGACCTCTGTTTTAATTGATGACTTAATCATGAATGTAAGTAGTCTGTTATTCAGAAATCTTGAACACCATTGGAATTAATAATTCCTTTTTCTTGTTGTCAATCAGAGTTGTCCCTGCAGATAATTCCTGCCTCTTTGCAAGTGTAAGGTAAGTTTCACCATATAATTACTAAAAAGTATTGCATTTGATCTGATGATTTAATTTTGATGCAACTCTAAAAGGCAGAACCACTTTATTGTGTTAGTGATCTCTTTCTCTCCTTTTTTCCTGCAGCTATGTTATGCTTGGTGACACGACCTGTGCTGCAGAGTTGAGACAACTGATTGCCCAGTGTGTCTCTAGTGATCCTCAAACATACAACGCTGCATTTCTAGGCCAAGATAATTCAGATTACTGTAACTGGATATTGGATAAAGAAAACTGGGGAGGTACATAACATTATAGTATCCATTTTAGTCTTCTGAGTGACGATTTTTCTTCCATTTTAACCTCGGCTTGTTCAAAATGTCACTTTTGTTGCATTTTACTTTACACAGGAGCGATAGAGTTGTCAATTCTAAGCAAGCACTACCAGACAGAAATTGCTGTTGCTGATATTGAGTCCGGCAGAGTTGACAGGTTTGGTAAGATCCACAGTCAATACTCCAGCTTACCCCTAAAGAATTCTGCATAATATTCTGGTCCATTAAATATCCATATCCATTTTTCAGTGGTTTGAACTTTCACCCCACCCTGTGATGAACTTGTATGAACCCCTCCACCTCAGAATATCCAATGACCTTCCTTGAGTGTGAGTGTGTGTGGGGGGTGGGAGAGGGGGTGGGGGAAAGGCCGGGGTATGGATATTTTCTGGAACATAGTGCACAATGCTACCTTCATTGTCAAACCTCTATTAGCATGGGTTGAACTTTGGAGATGTGCCTTTAAGGTAACTTTTTCTCTAGTTCTAAGATGCAATTTTAGTATGGCAACTGCTACTTTTTTGCAGGAGAGAGCAGTGGCTACAGCAGTTGCGTATATCTGGTATATGACGGCATCCATTATGATCCTCTGGCTGTACAAAGCTCTGATAATTCAGCAGAGCCACTACAGACCGTGTTTCCTGTCCACGATGACATGAGACTGGCTGAAGCACTTGAAATAGCTGCAGATGCTAAAAAGGTTGGTGTCAGCAGTCTGTTACACGTTTTTTCCCGCGCTTTACATCAGTTACACGTTTTCCCGCGCTTAGCACCAGTTACACGTTTTCCCGCGCTTGGCACCAGCTACACATTTTCCCGCGCTTGACATCAGTTACACGTTTTCCAGCGCTTGGCACCAGTTACACGTTTTCCCGCGCTTGGCACCAGCTACACATTTTCCCGCGCTTGACATCAGTTACACGTTTTCCAGCGCTTGGTACCAGTTACACGTTTTCCCGCGCTTGGCACCAGCTACACATTTTCCTGCGCTTGGTGCCAGATTCATATTTTTCTGCACTTGGTACCAAGTACACGGTTTCCCGCGCTTGACACCGGTTACACGGTTTTCTCGCTTGGCGTCTCGAGATTCAATAGACCTTCTTCGCTTGGGCGGTTTCTTTTCCCATTACAGACCACGTGATATTCTCTAGAGAATTTTTCTTTTATCCACGTAAAATTTATTCATTCATATACACGCGAAGTCCTATTTGAAAATTTAAAAGTAAGAATTCTCAAGAGTATCATCACATGGTCTGTAATGGGGCAACGAAACGCCCAAGCGAAAAAGGTCTAGTGGTGAACCCTATCTGGTGAAAATTTGTAAGCTTGACAGGCGTAAAGAATCCGCCCATTTTTACTATAAAGATAATTGCAATTTTGCTCGCATCACAGTCATAGATCTATTTTAATCTTTTAACTTTTTTATCCAGAATCGCCACTTCACAAACCTGTCCCAGTTCTCTATCCGCTGTCTCGTTTGTGGTACACCGCTGACCGGGCAGCAAGCGGCTCAAGATCACGCTGTCACCACTGGACATACAAATTTTGGAGAAGTGTAAACTGACACCATGGTGCAGACTTTAGCCAGTTTTTCCTGGCTTTGACGCGTGGAGAAGGCTGAGAGAACAAGTTTACCTGCGAGGATTTGCTAGAAGAATGATGGTGAACAGGGGTCGAATTGGAATATGTGCAGATGTCTTCCTAAAGTTAAGTGGTTGGTGTGTGAGAGCGTTCTACTAAAACTGCGTCAGAACGCAAAATGAACGCAGGCCGTCGAGTGATGACCAGTGTGATTTGAAGCTCTTGAACGCACACGAGGGAAAGAGCGTGAACTTAATCCGTTGTAGAAATTGTGCTTTCACAGACTAAAGAAACGAACATTGTATTTATTGCTATATAAAGACAAAGAATATGCCATGGAAATATGTGAACAATTGATTAAATTTGACAATCTATTTTGCTATAATAAAGTATATGAAATCTTCACTTGGCATTAAAGTATCCGCTTAGAAGTTCTTTCTAACTAAGTAGCTTCTTCGTCAATGAGTGTCTGTTGTCTGAGACCTCATAATACCGGCCTAGTACTTTCATAAAAACACTATTACGATTTATTTGCGTAAGTTTCACTTCCCACTGAATATTGCATTTATCTGTCCGCTCTAGCCTAATGAGATATTCTTAGGTGTTTGACCACTGTCTGCATGCTGAAAAGTGGTTGCCTTAAAGTTGCTATTTAAAGGGGCACTGTCACGAACATTTTTTGGCTTTTTTAGTAAAATGGCACCAAAATTACAACTAAATACTTTCATCCATGCAGGAAATGCTCCTAGAACGTAAAGGGAAGGATATCTAGCAAATTTTTTAAAGAAGAGGGTGACCGTTAATAGTTTTCATAAATTTTTCCAAACCACAAGGACAGAACTTGAAAAAGTCAGCCTGACATTTTCAAGTTGAGATCAAAAGCTCCCGATGGTATCACAGTGATATCACTCTTTATTTAGCTTCAGTACACTGATATAGTAATTTTAAGAATACTTGACCACTGTTAATAGGTTCCCAATGGTGTAAACATGTTTTTGGGCTGTTGAATTTTTGAAGTTATGCTCGTGACAGTGCCCCTTTAAACAGCAAACTACGCAATTGAGTCTTGCCCAGTTTAAATTGGTGGTAAGGTGACGTCGTTTTCGTATCCTGCTAGTTCACAGTTGCACATGAAAGTCTGGATAGTGCCAAGTCTCAGATCATGCACCACCACCTGCAAATAAAAAATTTACACCAAGATTCAGTTCAGAGTTCTCTTTTCTCCGTTCCATAGCTTTTCACGTGTTTTCGTCTCTTCTCTTTCAGTAGAGACGATGTAAAGACATCACAGGTTATTGACTTTCCTGATTCCCTTAAGGCGAATAGTTGTGCAGCTCTCGTAAGCTTGTAATTCTACTGGTCCTCTAGTGTAGCAGCTGTAATTGTTGTGGGGGCTAGGGGCATTGTTCTTGTTGTTTGTTCTATTGTTCTCTCAGCCACTCATGTGAGACCTTACGAGAGCTGCATGGCGACCCCTTAAGGCCAAATGTTTTCAACTTATTGTGTCTATTTGTGACTTCCTTCTGCGTTTGGTTTGCGACAACCAAACGCAAGTCTGTGCACAGTTAACTTTCGACTACTTGCACCTCCGTTTGACGAACATGAAATCAGATGTCTGAACCGAATCAGTAAATGAGGCAAAAAAGAAGCAAGCGGTACATTCATATGACTCTGTAGACGCCATTTTCAGTGTATAATGAAGTCAGTTTTAAGGGACAGGGGTTAAAAATTAAAAGGAAAATGTAATCTCATTTCATACACCCCATGGGTATATATGGAGGGGCCATGGGGCTTATTTTCTAGGGTGGGAGAGGTGGGGGGGGGAGGGTAATTTTTCGTTCTCCGAAGGTAGAGTGAGTACCTTGTCCAGATTCCAGTCTGGTAAGATCCCTGTATTATCGTGCTCAATTGTGATTCTATCCACCAGCCCTACAAATTTCGTCTTTACCATGAATGAATCCACACTAAAGAGAAAAAAAATAATGTTCAAAGCATGACAAATGCCTGGCTCATTGGCTTCAAGCCAAGTGTGCGCACCTCTTGATCGGTAGCTCTAAAAACATTCGGGACAGTGCGTGGAATAAAAATATTTCGTCTCACCCTGTCTTATACATCACCGGCACTAGATTGGAACAACAAGTTTGTTGAATAAACTCACCGTCCTCTTGTAAATTCCTTCTCGGCATCGTTGTTATTGGTGAGATGTATTTTTGGTGTGCTTTCTTCCAAGCCATACATCATACCGTAGATATTGATATACACTCGCGATGTCGTTCCTGCCTGGCGCAAGTCAGCGGTGTACACGGTGATGTTGAAAAAGTCCTCTGTCAAAAATCGGTTAAGTGTGTGAATAAAAATCCCAAACGTCCTATCTTAAACCCTCTTTTTCTTTGGCCATTTCAATTTAACGAGAAATAAAATGCAAACAGCGGCAACAAATACAGCGGTTTGAAAAAATAATCTTAAATTTACTTTAGAGGTGACGGTGCGTAAAGTAAATTTTAGATTAATTTTTCAAACCATGCGTAGTTATGTGTTATGTTTGTTGCCGCTGTTTACATTTTCTCCCTATCAAATACTGAAATAACACGCAAAAAACAGTGAGCGAAGCAAGCTCAAAGCTCCCCCCCCCCCTCTCGCGCTTTCGTCTTCAGTTCTTGCTTGCGTCCAGTTAATTCTCACGATTCTTTTCGTGTGTTCCGACTATCGCAGATAACTACGGTAAAAGAGTGTTCTGTGGACTATATTCGGGGGTGTTATAAGAGGTATAAAAACCCGTTTGGAAAAGAGCTGGCACGTGACGTCTAATTCAAGGCTTCAATGAGCGATATATATCATAAAAAGCCCCTCTGATTAAACGTTTTGATCCGCAATCTACTTGCTGCCAATTTTTGTTTTCAGTGCAATGTTCTGTAGGAAGGTAAGTGCGTTCATACCATCATTTGCTGGGCACCCTTGTTCAGTGATTGCTCGTAAAACTGTTTCAGCTCTTTCAAGCATCGCCTTCGTTAACAAACTTGAATACTTTGCGCTTTTTGGAGGTGAACGATCTTTCTTGAGCAGCAAAATGTCATCTTTGCGTGGTAAATTTTCTTTTAAAGTATTGGAATCTTGTGGATCATTCAATACGTCTCTTCGGTCTGCTCGTTGGGTTTCTCTCCACAGAGCGTCGCTACCTTGTAGGCAAAAGATGCTTTCAAGTTAGAACTGAAATTCTGCTTTGAAAAAGCACTTGTTGCAATTTATGAAATACAGTAAGTTGCAAATGTTCCTTTAAGGAGCAATTCAAATCACGCTCTATTTTATGTTCCAGCCTTATACGGTGTACTTCGTCATCCCCTCCCCCGCCCCCACATTTAGATTTATCCATCCGGAATAATGACAACATGGGGCATAAATTATCATAATTTTTAACGCATAAATTGGCGCCTAAAATAATGTTCCCTGAGTTGTTCAGTATTAATGCCACAGTTGTATTCTGAAGAAAATGTAAAACAATAAATATAAATATATAAAAAGTTTATAGAATTTTGTTGCTTGGTCTAAAGAGATAGCAAGCGGTGATTTGGAGAGTAAAGTTTTTAATACTCGTTCAAAGATGCATTAATTAATAATGTCGATCGATTCGACTGTTAATATTGAAAGTTACAACTCATGTATACTATAACACCTCCTTTCTACTGTTAATGTAAAAGACACTTGATTTTTGTTTTTCCTTATTCGAGGGTGGGCACATTATATATTTTGATATGAAAAAAATCTACCTCGGCTATCTCACATTTCTGAACTATAGCTAAATGTTTAGAGTGTTTGTTAAATTAAAATTCAGAACTCAGTTAGAAAGCAAACAGGAGTTTTCAAATTAAACAATGCAGTTGAATTGAATTAAAAACTGCTGCATTTGAATTAGAGGGAGCTCTTTTATAAGCAAACCCGAACTGAAGAAATAAATTCTGAATTAAATGCTGTTCCTTCCTTGTTCCAAATTGCAGAGAAAATCCATGGATGAAGAGCGGAAAGTTTGTCCGACTTTTATAGTAGGTTTGCATATGAAAAATTCGCAAGCTGAATAAAGATATTAGCTTGCAGTACGATGTGTAGGCAAGAACTGTCCCTACCTTGAGGATGTCCTCTGGCAGCTAAGCTTGAGATAACAATCACCGTAAAAATCCCTCCTCGTAAAAGTTTCTTCATGATCATAGTTACAACTCCTCGCAAATCGGCGTTTGGACAACTTCACTGCGCTTTTCTGTCAGTAAACCTCGATCGCAAATTATGGCAAATCTTGCAACGATCTTAATTTTAAACTATTTTGATGGCCTGAAATGGAAACAATTTATCGGGTATTTCAAGAGTTTTCGTTGCAGCATTCGTACTCGAGGCCTGACATGTGTTATTATCTCATCGTTATTTAGTATTGATTATTTTGTAGAATAAGGCGGGAGATTTGAATGACACGGTTGAGTAGCTGTTTGTATATACTATAAAATTCGTACTCAACATTAATGCTAATTTCCCAGTTAAACGTTCGGCGAACCGTGAAGTTTTGCGCTCCAGTGAGTACTCTTCGCCTCCTGATCTTGACCAAAAAAATATGAACAAAATTAATTTTGCGTAGCACCTCCACCGCCCCTAGCTGGTACCTTTTATTGGAGTTCGGTATGCAGGTATGAAAGTTTTTCTTTTTTTCGTTATGTTACGTTGGTAACATGAACCAGCCTAAACATTTCCTTAAAGTTAAGTTGCCTTGCTTCCTTAACGTTTCCGTCAAAGGGTAAAAGGAGAGAAACTTGCAACAAAACCGCATACGAACATTGGTGATGCCATTGCACCTTCAAGTTGATCGTCTGCTTCATCACTAGCGATCATCGACACCATACCTGCGACATCAGGTGTCCATGTTTTGGACGAGTAATCAGTTATCAGTTACTGCTAACAGTGCAACCGTGTTGATTGCACCGCGCGAGAGTAGCTGAACCTGTTACTCGAGGCTGTTTTGCTTGTCGTCAGTTAAGTATAGGAACCAATTTGTTGCTCAGTCTTCTGTTTTCCATGAACGTAAAAACACACTGAGAAGTTTATTCCAGATTAAACAACAATTTATTTGAGATGCGAAAAATGACTAAAACAGTTAAACAGAAACAGTTCATTTCTTGGTACACCTACATTTTTCAGTATAAAAGTCCTACAAAAACGCGTGTAATAAGTTAACAACAGTACTGTATCACGATAGATTAGTTAGTCAAGCTGGATACATTCTCCTATCTCTTTCACTGACCCTAATTCCCAAATGGAGTATTCAGGCTTGCCCCTGTTTTGCCCGGATTCTTCCATATAGAATTCAGGTGTACATAAAGTACCTAATCTATAACGTTCTTTTGTTTAATAATTAACTCAGGATAACAAGATCTTTCAGCGTCAATATGGCATATTTTTGCATAAATCTCAGGGCGCCTTTATCGCAGAAAAATGAAAACGAAGTGGAACTGCCAAGAAACGCCCGTTTCTTGACAGGCTGCTATATGTATCAAGCATATGCCATAAAAAATAATGTATTATCAAATTATTATCCTAATGATGTCAGTAGGGAAAATGTCTTGACCAAAACTCAATTCTCCTTTAGTTTATTATACAAAACGTATGTTAAAAGAATTTCAGTGTTGATCAAGGGCAAGACGAATAAAAACTTAGTAAGCTTCTAAGGTCTTGGTGTCAAGACTTCCAGTTAGCCAGCAGAAGCACAGGAATGTAACATCGACCCTTCTTTTGCTATTCTGTACGCGGACCTGGAGAAAAACAAGAATCATTGATGATTCATGTAAATTAGAATTAGAATTAATTGCATGCTGGCCTAGCTAATTGTCAGTAGCGCACTGAACTCCAGATTGAGCGATCCGGGCTCGAACCCTGGCCGGGATCAATGCGTTGTGTTCTTGGGCAAGACACTTAACTCTCCTACTGAGTGCATCTCTTCATCCAGGTGTATAAATGGATATCGTCGTATTTGATGCTGCAATGGTCTAACATCCCATCCAGGACGGAATATAAATACTCCTAGTCGCTTCATGCTACGGAAGCGGGATGAGCTCCGGCCTGATTGGCCACTAGGCTCGAAAGCAGACTTAACTTGTTTACGTAGCACGCAGGGATAAGACAAAATAGATTCTAGATTTTGTGGACAGTATTGTACATGCACACACGCATGGCTACCTTGCTCAAGTACCAGCCTCCTGAAAATCCTCCACTGCTGATCCTGATCGATAGTTTGGTCAATTTGCCCAGGTTTGGTGAAATAACGCTGAAGGTGTCCACACTGAAAACAAATCACGAAAAAAGGAATAACTGGTTAGACATAAGCTGCTTATTGCAGTCTCAAATAATGGCAACGAAGAAGCCCACACATGTACTTACCCACCCCTCTCGAAAGCGTTCTTGCTTCCCGCCAATTCCACTTCGCCTGAGTTTTGTGACTGCCCATAATTCTGTCCGAATAATTCTACAAACACTCTGGCATCTGTTCCTGCCATATATTCGTTTCCTGTGTACGCTGTGACCTTGTAGTTATCAACTGTAAAGTACAGTAAAAATCAATATCACAGAAATAAAATATCAGACATAAGGTGTCGAGCAGTGATAGTGGACTGCTTTCACAAGCTATGACAACGTTTCTCACTGTACCTTTCAAATGGTTTTTCCGGCCTTTAAATTTTTGAGAAAACCTTAAACTTGCAGTGAAAGAGTTTCACAACTGTTTTCTAATTCGATTACGAACTGAAGCGTTTCAAAAAGCTAGGACAACAACAAAAAAGTGAAGTTGCCTATCCCTTTTTTCGCATTTCCCGGAGAAAATAAAATTGATAACTGATAACGATTAGCCCTGAATTTTTTTAAGCTTTTTCTCCCCAGTTGCCGACTTAAATTGTCGGCCTAGTGTGAAGATCGTGTCATTGCTTGCTTTATATGTTTAATTTATTTATTTATTTATTTTTCTCAATACTTCAATACTCAGAACTGAAAGGGAATGGAATGCTTTAACATCGAATCAACGTAATTCTTTCCACGCATTGCGTGCCTACGTTCTTAGAGTACCTTGTTTGAGTGCCTCAGGGCAGTTATACAGCAGATTAATCTGCATAACATCTACAGCAGATAAGGAGTTGACGTTACCAAGCGGCATGCTGGGATCGGAGAGGGCCTGGATGGTATCTCTACCATTCTTACTGAACTCCTTGTTAGAGTAGTGCATGATGGACTGGAAATCGTATGGTTGGCCCAGAGTTGTAACTTCGCCACGCCTGCGGATCTCAAACTGTTGCACGTGATCTAGAGCAAATAAGATAAAAAGGGTACCAAAAGGCTTTCGACGTCAGCCTAACTGGTTCACCAGGTAGTGGATTAAACTAAGCTACGCCTTAATTCCACGTCAGCATCATACTCAATTTAAGGCAAAGAGTAAAGTTTCAGAATTATCAATGTACAGTGATTACCGCTCTTGATGTTATTCCATAAAATCTTTACGAACTTATCACGATCTGGTCTCGTGTGCTCGTGGAAAAACCCCAATGCGTGCATAAGCTCATGAGTCACGTGACCTCTGCTCTTGCAGCCACTCCCCAGTGACAGCAGTTGCTTCCCGCCTTTCTTGCCGATGTGTGATTTACAGACGTTGCTGTAAAGAATAAAAAAAGAGATCTCTGAAAGTTCCGAACGCTACTTATACAGGCTATTACGCGACTAACTCAATTAAGGGGCTGATAACTAAAATCGACCAATGAAAACATTTTGTTTCCGGTCCAATACGTTAATTTTATAGTACTGGACCAAGTAAAGATACTGTGTAATAAATTTTATATATAAGCCAAGTTTGCTCGGGTCCGTGCTGAGAGAATATCAGACCTGTACAGATGTCAACACCTATAGGGCTGATATTTCACAGTATGACCCTCGCGCTTGATCAGTAAGATAGAACGCGTGTCTAAATTGAGAGAAAGCCTATCAAAAATATTTTATTTTACAAGACTAGTAAAGCGTAGGTCGATGAACACCTTACTTGCTATCTTCGTAGAATTCAATGTAGTCTTTCTGATTTGTGCGCTTTACGAATCTGACACAGGTGTGTTTAGCAATGACATCTGCTGCTTCCCTGATCGTTCGTTTGTCGTTATCATCTAAAGACCCAAAAGATCTCCATTTAAAACAAACATTATCGAGCTAAAAACATGGCATATAAACGCAAAAGTGAGTATAATTTACTACTACACTAGCAAGCCTCTTATTAAATTCTACGCAGGTGACGCCGCACATGAAACATTCCTGAAAGGAACGTCGCGAGAAATTCAGTAACTTGAGTTTCGCGAACCAAACTTTTGACTTTTTGATTCTCATTTTCAACGGAGACCTAAAACTTGTGCTCACCAAGTCCTGAGAACCAGCCTCCAGTCCTGACCGTGTAAGGGATCAAGACATTGGACACCTCCCTGTTTTGGTCATAGGTAGCTGGCCAAAGATCTCCGCGATAGAGCATTGCTGCTCGTTTTTGTTTGCGCAAATTTCCGTACAATAGGTCGTTCTGCTTTGAAACTGAAGTAAAAGAGATACGAAGATTGTTTAGTTGCAAGGATTAAGAAAATAAAACAAATTAGTTTCTGCAAGTGCGTTCTTGCGTTAACTCTATGGTTAGTAGTATCGTGTCAGGGGCGGATCTAGGGTGCGCACTCCCCCTCCCCTGAGATGACCGGCCAGCTTTCTAATACAACTGGTATTCTGCAAGAAAAAAAAGAAAGGAAACTATGTGCACCCCTTCCTAAGAAAAACCCTGGATCCCCCCTGCGTCTACCTGTCATCGTTTCAAAATATCATACTCGGCATAATACTCTAAACTTGCTGTAGGTAATTAATTATTCGGGTGGAAATCTCGCGCGCTTCGTGTCCATTGCGCGATCGGTTTCTCGTATGTATCTGTAAATGAATAATCGAGAGATATAAGTTCCCCCAAGTGATTTACGTTCATTTCGTTAGCGCAGTAAACCAAGACAATAAAATTGATGATTTTTTTTTTATCTCATTGTGTGCCTGCTTGGCAGTGTATCGGTATTGTAAGGAGAAGAAAGATGTTTATCACTCTTGGGAATTAAAGGGCTTTTTTAAAAAGTACTACGAAAGTGTCACGGAGAACATAATTTAATTAATCCTGTAAGATATCACTGTATTTATTATCAAAAACTGGCTGTGAAAAAGAGTTATGCCAAACGAAATCAGTGCGCGTCAGTTGATCAACTGTAAAACTTTTCAAATTCACACAAATATTAATCAATCTTATTTCGACTATGTCAGTTTAAATAAAACTTTTCCCGACATCGACATCAAAACGTTAACACAATGACGATTTAGAGATGATGATTGTTTCAAAAGAGGATGGCAACTCTATAAGAAGGCGAGCAATAATGAATTTTGCACTGCTATGCTAATTTCTTATGGGTCTTTCCAAAAAGAAGCATAATTTATGTACACTGATTTGGAATTATTTACGCCATCACTCACCTGAATAACATGTTGTGTGCAGCACAAAAGTAAAGCCAATGAGCATTGTCAGCTTCATCTGGAATATTGTCCTTCTGCAGCCTTATTAAAATCTGCAAATTACTGAAGTTCGCTTGAAATCATCTCGCAATGACAGTGCGTTAAACGGAGACCTCGTTTGCTCAGTAGGCCGCCTGAAACGGCATCGCGACCGTTACGAACAGAATTAATTATTTTGAAATGACGTGAGGACAATTAACAATGCGTCTTTTGTTTCTTTAATTGAACGATAATCCAAAGTAAATAAGCGTTTGCGGGTATTAGCACTTTTAATGCAATGCATGACCGTGTAAAAGTAGGGAGACTGGGGCATGAGAAGTGAACTCTGTAATCGTAAAGTTTTATGAAATTGTATGAAAGCTAACGATCTGAGGCTATCTGGAGTATTTTTAAAGCTCTGTAAGTTGCGTTACAAGATTCTAATCTGTTCGGTCGTGCTGGGGTAGCTTTAGTCTTTTCGAATAGATTAGGGCTATTTTGTCCATTTCCCGAATTTGGAAGGTGCTGTTCCTTTTCCGACCGAAAATCGTAATTTGCGTTTTCCAGTACCCAAAACTACATCTCCACCTTGCCGAAAACAAAACGCATTTTTTAATCTTTATTTCAGTAACATAGTACTACATTGCTATGATATATCACAATGCATTACACTACATTTGCTACTAGCATGGCGTTGCTTTACACTAAATAAATAAACGCATTATATATTTCCCACACCACAAAAGTTAGATGTGACATTTCACGAAATTCTGAGGGGATTAAAGGCCTTCCGTACAAATATTCACAGAAATATTCACAGGTGCCCCTGGAATACTAGTATCTAAGACTTCTAATTTTAAAACTTTATTTTCTCTATTTATTTACAATCCACTGCGCTCCGTCAGTTATACCATGACCTCCAGTCAGATCCTGGGTGGGGGGAGGAGGTTACTCCCATATATGGGCTATATATATAGGTATGTGCCGCGGCTTAAGGCATGGGTTTTGAAGTTCTCGCTCCTTAGAGGAGCTACGTCACGGTGATTCGCAGATTTTTGGTCTAAACTGGTCTGAAATCAGTTAGTGGTAGGCAACTTAACCCATGAAAAACAATACCTTTGAACATCTAACGAAAGAAATAACCTTAATTTGCAGATAGAAATCAAACTAAGGCTATAAATATTGATTTTTTTTGGACGCTCGGAAACAAATTGAAAAATTTAGCCGGAATTTTTCAAGTTGCAATTTATTTCCATCCAAGCCATCGGCAGCCAAAGACGCTTGTTAACAGTTTCAGTGCTCTAGTAAAGCAATTGTTAATAAAATTGGCCCATTATTTTTAGGTTTCCTAGGCCACAAATATAAATTTTGGCTTTTCAAAAATCCGTTAAAACCCGTGACAAAGTTCCTTTAAATAAGGTATCAGTTTTGCTACTTTTGGCATTCTGTTCTAGGTGTGATCCTTAGATAGGATACCTAAATTGTATCACCAAAAATAAACGCCCAGCTAAACGAAGAAAGCAAATGGTCTGTTAAAACTGAACTGGCCGTTCAAATATTTATAGTAAAATGATTTTACAGAGATTTGTGTTTTGCCGTGCGCGGTTAGCCGTTATTTGGGTCGTCACGTAACGCTTCTCTTCCCCTTGTCATTTTTCGGATTTGGGCCTTAAAAAAGGGTATGAATTTTCGTTTTATTTATTCCAGGGTTTAAGAACCTTCGCGGCACACCCCTATCCGAAATGTATGGGAGTACCGAACCGGGAGTTAAATGGTTCGTCATACAATCACGTGCGCCCGGCACGCAGTCAATAATTTCATATTATCTCCTTTGCAGTTGTGTACTTGATCCTTTACAAATAATCGCCAGCAATGACATTATGTTCCTTGGGCCGTTCAGAGATAAGACTGACTATATTTCGGATACACCGAGCATAAGCCCGCATACACAAAGATCATTTATCTCTAGCGCACTTAGTGTTATCTCAAGTATCATCGTTGATGGCATTAAACGAGGGCGCACGCGCGGCTTATGCGGCCACACCCAGCCGGTTTTTTATTAAATTTCAGCCTTGACAGTTTTAAATTTAGCGTTGATTTTACATCTTGGTTTCGCGTAGAGGCTTCGGTTCCAAGCTTTTCCCAGCAAGATCAACACCAGAAGAATGGTTAGAACTCCATCAATACTTAATCGCTTTTTTATCGTGTATAAATAGCAAATTCGTGACCAAACTGCACGCAAAGATTTTCCATAAACTGCACGACGTTTATGGCCAATATTTAGCGTTGTTGCGAATATATATTGCATTGCGTCTATTTGGAAAATTCTTGGAGGCCAAGTCGCTCTGAATAGCACACTTGAAATTTGCCTAAGTTAGAGTAGCAAGTGCACTGTCTCTGATATTTTGACCAATTCTGACTGGCATATTTTAGTTTCGTTTACTCCCAGTATCATAAAGATGCATGTATCTGATATACGTGGTATTACATAACACTGGTTGCTACTGGCAACTACTCAAGTTGATCTTTCATTCCGTGACATTTTTTGTGATATTATATAACAGATCCGGAATTGTAATTGATTGATTCCGCTGAATGCCAAAGCAAACTGATAAACAGCAAAAAAGCAGTGTTGTCCAAGAAAAATTAAAACCGATGAATAAGACTGGAAGTTTCAATGGTAGCCCTAAATATCTATCCAAATATACCGCTATGAAACCGTTTTGGAGCACATTATTGATAGCAGCATCAGTATCTTAAATTGTCTTATCAGTAAGTGGATGAAAAAATATATTGAGTTTAGTTTCCTGGGGGCGCTGGCTAATTTAACTAACTGAAGGGACTCATGCCAGTTCCGAAACGTCTCAATGTTTGCAACATCCTGAGTGTTAAAAAGTAAAAAAAAAAACATGAAAAGGTCTCTGTATTTTTAAATAACAAAAAACTGAACTCGTTGTAAGTGGCGCTACACAGCCAGCATAATCAGACGACGAATAGAAACTAAAAATATTGCGGTAAACGCAGAAAACTTCAATGTAATATCTTAGATAGGTGCAACAACTACTTATCCTTAAATTCTTGATCACTATCAAACTTTGAAGTCTTAAAAAAATAATATTTCGTGTCACATACACAAGCACTGAAAAACCCACAAGAATAAAGCACGTACGCGTTGTTTAATGATCCAAATAAGATGATATCAGTTTTCGCTGACTCGTTGAACTCTTGTGTATGCCAGCTTTATGCATGTATTCGTATTTTTTCAGTGTCATTACTGAAAATAGACTCACACATGCAAATGAGTTATCGAGCAGTTCTGAGTAACTGCATTACATTGTGATCCGTTAAAGATGCAGCTCGTCTAATCTAGACCAATTACACTCGTCGTGTAACACACAAACACTAAGGCCAGTATAAAGAAAAGAAATAAAAAAAAACAACTTGGCTCAATGTCAGAACAATTTTGTTATATTGAACACTGAATTCGTTCATTCAAAATCTCTCCTGAGAATTGATCGAGAGGTTTTTTAAATTTGATATCAAAAACGCTGTGTCAATGTTTTGCTAAGGTTCCATAATGCATGCACTGTGTCAAACAATTTCCATTAAGGTTTTTTGTAAACTGGGCCAATTTTCTGCTCTACCATTGGACCAGGATATTGAAAAAAAAAACTCATAACGAAACAAACTTTTTAACAGGTTGGCATGCTCGTTCGCGACAAAGCAAAATGTTACGTTACACAGGATGTTTAATTTAACGATATTTTTTGCAATCGCGAAAATTACGTCCTGTGGAATTTAATAAAAATACTCATCTCCGCACATCTATTATTGGGCCTTGCTTAGCTCAGCTCGACAATCTGCAGGTGCACAATAAAAAGAGATGACTTCCTTAATGCCCCTCACCCACAGAACAACGATCGACAAAGTTTGCTTTTTGGCCAAGAAAGAAATTCTTAAGGCGGTGGCAAACGAGGACACAATGTTGCGGATACATTTTTGCGGACACAAATGTTTCCCCGTTTGCCCGCGCGCGCAACATCTGTTGCGGACACAAAATTTGTGTCCGAGACACAAAAATGTTTCTGATTTCTTTCAGAAACATTTTGTCTCCGCAACGAATGTTTCCCGGTTTGCGCAACATGGAAACAATCATGAACAACAATGTGTCCGCAACATTGTGTCCTCGTTTGCCACCACCTTTAAGTCATGATAGACATGTGTTGAAAACTGGCACCGAACTTGTCACGTGACTTTCATGATTTGACCCCCCCCCCCCCCCCCCCCCCCGCCCCTCGAACACTGAACTTGAAACGAATGCAAACTGATACGAAGTTGTTGTCGTAAATGTATTTCTTCTGGAAGTTTTTCTGTGAATACAGTCTTTATCTACGAAGTTTTCCTTTGTTTACCTTTTCTACAACATGAAAAAATAACAACAGGCTACAAATTGCTGCTTTTCACTGTCACGCCACAAAAAAGTAAATTCAAAACTATTGAGTGAAAAAACTCAAGAATATTTTTGGTTGTAGAAAATTACCAGATATTCTGTTTGTCCAAGTGTCGGGTTTGTACGGTATTCCGTACTCGAGTTATCCGTCAAAATGTTCCACACAAATTTACAGAGCTCTGTATGGAAACGCCATGTTGGTGCCCATGCAGTTGGACACCAACATGGCGGCCGGAAATCACTGAAAACATCTGGAATTCACTTCTGCTATAAAAGGCAGTTATATCACTCTCGTGAACAAGCAAGCATTCACATAAACACTTCTCATAAAACCTCAGCTGTTCAGATTGCTAAAAATCGTAGGATAAGGCATTATTTTGAAGCATACGTGACAGCCTTCTGGCGGCCATCTTGATGTCGTGTGGCGTGAAATTCCGAAATTCAAAATGGTCTATCTTAAAGACAGCGGCTGCTATCGAGCTAAAAACCTTCAACAAGATATATGTTAAGGATGTCTAATAGCCAGTGAATGATAAAAACTCAGGGGTCTTGCGATTCTGTATTTTAGAATTTTGATGACGTCACGTGAAAACCAAGAATAGACCTCGTTGACATCACGCGCACCAAAATGTTTAGAGTGGTGTGCAAAGCTAGGACTGATACAAGAAAGCAAACAAATATATCGACTAGAGGGTGATCATGACAATGCAGAACAGCATATCGAAGTCAGTTTTCTTCCAGTTAATGGCTGCAGTTATATGCAACTGAAGATGTTATGAAAGTTAACCTTCACACTATCGGACTGAGGGCTTGATAGAGGCCAGAACTTACTGCACATATGATTTCGTGAGCATAACCAGCAGCAATATCGCACAGCACGTTGTGAATACTCAATTACCTTTTTAAACTGGGTTGAACCCGGATTTTATTGGTACATAATTTAAATTTGCGTTATCTGTGGAATGATTGTCGACACGCACCCAATATTGAGCACAAAAACAAAACTTCAAGTCCTTGACATAATTTGAGGAAAAAGAGGAAGAAAGTCGGATATATGTGCGAACTACGTCTTCCCACTTGCACAACTCATTTTGCTGTGTTCTTTGTAAATAACAAATATTTGACGTTAAACCCAAGCGGAAAATATTTTTTGTCCTGTCATGTTCGAAAATGACATAACTATAAACAAAGACAGGATAATTTCCTTCAACATTTAATCAACGTGATGTTCAAGACTGCTAGATATGTAAAACCAAAATATTTTTTTAATCAGTACTTTCGAAATTTTAAAAATTATGTTCTCGTGATGCACAAACAACACACAGAATTGGCATAATTACGTAATGTTACCTTTTTCCATATCAATCAAAATTCCCGCTTGCTACCATATTCATAAAAAAATCCGGTCAGTTTTAAAAAAACAGAAAATTTTTGCGGGATCTTATATTAGACAAAGATTTTATTCAGCCAAAAACATTTTTAGTGGTAATTGGCACTTTAAAGCCATTCCTCACTTTTGCAATGCGCTTCCTTTCTGCGCATAGTTTCACGTGTGATAAGCGTGTGCGCATTAAAAAATGTCGGCTTTTATTTTTTGCGCCAGAGAGGTAAATTGTCATTTTCTCGTAAATAAATATGGTGACTTATCTATTTTTTCCTCTTGTTTTGAACTGAGCAAAAATATTCTTTTTGTTAAATAAATAAAGACCAATTCCCAGTACAGAACATGCAGAATAAGAAACAATCATCGGGAACGTGAATTTAGCAAGCAATCGTGACTATAATCGTGGTGATATTATAAAGTATCATTTGGTATCTTGTGGGTATAAATAAAATGCTGTTGCTTCAAAACGAGTGTGGGGCCGGGACCTTCCATTTTCATTTCAAAATTTAAGTTTCTGTAATACAAACAACCAACAGCCAACAACAAACTATTCCGTCTTCTGTTGACCAACAATCAAAGAAAATGAAACATGCGATCGCGGCACTCAGGGCGAATGGCTACCCGAAACGCTATGTTATTGATTCAAGTAAACCGAAACGGCTTTCTCAACAAAACGCCTGCAACTGCACCGGATGACAAAAAAGGCTTCTGCATTTTACCGTATGTCAAGGTTCTACGGAAGCGAATTTTAAGCAATTACAATATCAAAGTTGCTTTAAAACCACACCATACCATCGGCAATTTATTTCCCAAACCAAAAGACCCAGTCCTATTCCGGAATACTTGGATTTCCATTCTGGCTATTCTGCTCCCAGGAGCAGAAGAGCCGGAATATATTCCAGAATATATTCTTATTCCAGAATATTCCGAAACGAACGTGCCCTATAAATTTAGCCTTGAGGGACAGAACATTATTAGCTCCGATTTGCATAGTATAATTAAGAACGTACTTTTTAACAAATTCCTTGTCACTTTCCCCTAATGAAGGCTGAAGTTTTAGCCGAAACGTTGGGACTTTTACAAAAAAAGTTTGCTAACAATTTTACAATTTTAAACCAGTGTAATGTTTTATTTTATTTTTAATCATGAATCAACCACCTAAAACCAACAGCCAATTTTTACAAAAATCTCAGTGCATGTGCTATTTCAGTGGAATGACATTAACTACATACTAGGGCCTGATGCGATATTGTCGCTAAGTTGTTATTTCCGTATTATCTGGACGCTGATTCTGTTTGTATTGGGAACGGAAATTGTTTACGTAACATATAAAGGATTGTATTGGCCACATGGGCGTAACATATTGCAAGAGCAATATCTTTGGATGTTTTCTTAATTTTTTTTCAGCGCCTTACGTATAAAAGGGTGTTTCGCTTGCAGCAGAGCTCTCAGAGTAGCCAAGCCAAGTTGCTGCTCAGTTCTATTGGCCGCGGACCAACCAACGAGATACGATGAACAAGTTTGTCCTTATCGCCTTGGTGGGATGTACGCTGGGCGTTCTAATGAACGCTGTTGTATCGGAAGAACCGTTCGAAACAGCTGTTGAGGCCACCGAGCAAGACAACGATTTTGGTGTCAAGGCTGAAACGATTGACTCCACTAACGATGAAGATGATTTGGACGACGACAACGCCTTTGACGACGAACATGCAGAAGACGAAGAAGGTGAAGAAGAAGATGATGATGAAGAAGAAGAAGATGGAGAAAAAGACGTCGATGATCCTGAGGGGTAACTGATTTTTATGCCTTAAATCCATGACGATTTAGCAATTATTTGACCTCACATAATTAGCTGGCCGCTCTAAAGACTGCGCATTTCTGGCGGCGCCGACTTTAAACAAAAACTGGGCGGTTCCTACAATGTATAAAATCTTTCAACAATGCACAGAACACGCCTTGAAAACGCTTTGGAGATTTGTTACTTTTCGCGGTTTAATTTCTTTGTCCGGAGACCATTGTATATTGCTTCGCGATTTTCATGATATCACCAAGAAACGCAAAGCAGAAAAGAAAAACTAAGGCAGATATCAGTGTTCATACAGCTTGTCTTTATCACGATATTTCGCTCGTTAGCCCTGAACTGCTCGCCCCTCACACTCATTCAAATACGAACTAACTATGTCATTTACGTTGTTTTCTTTACGTAGTTAGCTCCAAGAGAAACAAACTTCGCTACTTATTTTCGCATCGTTGCTCTGGATACGAAGTTTAAATATCAAAATACTTATATGGCTCCTGCTGGTTACCATATATTTCTTTCTTTATGTCAGTTGAAAGGTTTTATTACAAGGGTTAAGAGGTATGGAAAACTGACGGAATTCTACCATTTTCTTTTTCAGAAACGATGACATACAAGAGGATCCAAATCCGAAACCGTTTATAAGATTTCGGAGGATCCGTATCCCAAGAATTCCAAGGATTCCGAGGATCCCTATTCCCAGGATTCCAAGGATCCCTATTCCCAGAATTCCAAGGATCCCTGTTCCCAGAATTCCAAGGATCCCTATTCCCAGGATTCCAAGGATCCCTATTCCCAGAATTCCAAGGATCCCTATTCCCAGGATTCCAAGGATCCCTATTCCTAGAATTCCGAGGATCCCTATTCCTAGAATTCCAAGGATCCCTTTTCCCAGAATTCCAAGGATCCCCAGGATTCCGAGGATCCCAAGGCCGAGGTTCCCGTGGGGAAAGAAGAAGCGTTAAGTGATAAGACCTGTTCATCCAACTCGTTACGCTGGAGAGATTTAAGATTCTGTGTTAACTAAGTAGTTACACAGTATCCAGTTTGCAAGTGTATTTTAAGGCTTTCTTTTTTAAAATAAAACGTTACTTGCTCTGAGAATAATGTTGATGCGTGATATTTGTGGTTTAACGACACTGTAGTTATGTCTCAAGAAATCAGTAAGCAGTAAGTACAGGTATTCGATTAAAACAACGTTTTTTTGTTTTTTTTTTTTTTTTCATTTTCAAGAGTAAACTGTTTGGAGGCAAGTAAACTGAATTTCAAATCAAATTAAAAATCTAATAGCCCAATTTCGATATATTAAAATTCAGCCTAAAACGATAGACCTCAGTACGAGGCTCTGGGGAATAAACTACTGAGTTTCTGGGGTTTATTCCCTGAAGCCTCGTAGTGATGTCTATTGTTTTAAGCTGAATATTAAAATATCGAAATTGGGCTATTCAGTTTTAAACGCGATTACTTAAAAAAATGTATAAAGAATGGAGATGATAATAATATACGTTTCTTACATTCCTTTGCATCTTTCTGTAAGACATGAACAGAAGTCCATAACATGACATGAATGATGATGAAAACGTATGGCCACCACGGCAGCAACGTTCAGGACCGTTTGTTAATAAACTCAGTTGGGCGGAATTTATCAACACGTCTTCTAACCCTTCTCTATATTTTACTGAGCGCCATGTCACTCTGTTACCAGAAGCAACGACAGCGCCTCTTTAAATGCTTGCATCAAATTGCTTTCATCTAAAACTGGGCCGTTTCGCTTGTGGGTATTTTAAGTTATACAAATAAATGCTTTAACCCCCTAATAAAAATTATGGACACACTTATCTTATAGGGCGAACACCGAGTCTCTTTTTAATCTTGACAGAAGCGAAAACAATAAACCGAATTCTACCTTAAGGCTTAAGTAATTAAGCTGCCCTAAGAGATATAACAAGACTTCCGTAGTCGCGTCGAAAGTAATTAAGTTCCCACGAAAACTCACTGAAATCAGCTTAAAATCAACTCACGCTATCTATCTTTATCTGCAACTTAATGGAAACTGCAACCAGCGTCGAAACGTTCGGAACTTAACTCTATACAAATGCAAACTTTCTGAACACGAGACTTAAAATAACCAAGAACATTATTTACGACTTCCGTGAAAAGAAAACAAGGCAATATAAGAAGTTCCGCGTTGTTGCTAACGCAACAAAACAATAGTGTGTTAGAATTGTGACAACTCGCTGAGTCACCACAAGCTGTGTCGCGAAAAAACAAACAAGATTCCGCCGGATTTAAATAAGCAAACCAGAAAAGTGTGTAATACTCAGTTTACGGTTCGGACAAATTGTCGAACTGAGTTCAAAACCTTGTGGTGTAACTGACTTTTAAGTCAATTTAAGCTAATTTAACCAAAAAGCGGCGACACCATTGCCATTCCATTCACCATACGCCATCGCAATTACCAAGTTCACAATTAAAGCCCGCACCTTGTCATTTGCGCTCCATTACTCGTTGCCAGTTGCTGATCTGTGCCTGCAGTACAGGTTACCCGACTGGTCAGCACATTCCGGGCTAGTGAACTGATCAGTCGATTGTAGTCGATTGTATAGCTTTTGTTAGTATAGAGCTCTCAAAAAGACTGCAAACAAGCTTCTCCTTATTTTGAAAAAAAATCTGGGAACGACATTTTGTTGACTTCCGCATGAAAAGAGATGTTAATTATAAAGAGTTGTTGCAAAAACTTTGTTTGTGATATAAACTGCTCCGGCATCAAACGGTGTCTGCACCACCTTTGTCGACAAGATGTTTCGAGAAAATGTTACTCACAGAAATACACCTCGACACAGCCTGCCATGAAGACTGCGCTAGACCAAATTAAAACTAATTAAATTGCTTGCAAACACGAAATGTGTAAAAAAATTTAGTTTGCATTTCGAAAAAAAAATGCATGCAGAGGTGCACAAATTAAAAAAAAAGCTGGCAGAGGAAAATTTTCCTCCCCTCCCCTCCCCTACAGGAAAATAATGGCCCGTCCCTAACGACGCCAATGGCGCTCCGAAAATCAACGCCTTCCTGATAATGACGTTGGGACCGACCGTTCCTATAATTTGCTGAAATAATAGCCTGCCCGAAGATGAGCTACTCTAAAACAACTAAAGCGGCAGTTGTGTCAAGAAATCACGGTAACAAATTTATACCCTACCCTAGGTAAATTTTGTTTATTGAACTTTTATCAATCCAATGGCAAAGTAAGTTCCCCCTCCCCGACTTTTGCGGCTAATTGCGGAAGTGGTACCCCTCCGTCCCCTCCCTCCAATCAGTTGATTTTCTCGTCTAACATTCCGATTTCTCTCTTATCAGTTTTTATCCGCTGGTGGGAATTTGGTCGCAACAACGCTGAACGCATTGTATTGTTACGGTGTTGTTTTTCAATGGTATCTACAATCATTTCAGGAGGGTGCGGCTGCTGCTGGCCTTGCAAGAAAGCGATGCATTTTTTTCGTGGATCGATAAGGAAACAATTGTGAAACTATCTCTGCTTTTGACGTTATCTTACTCTAAGACTGGCCAATGCAGCCAAGTGAATCATTTCTTGTTCCATTTGATCTTCACGCCAGGCGTTATTGAAGGCTTTCCTCATAACCGTTTATTTTTTCCTTTTATATCTTGGTAGAGTCAAAACGAATCCACGTTACATTACTTCAGTTAGATCTATCAAATAGGTCACTCTTGTGCCAGTACCCATGCATGCATGTATAGATAATTTTCTATGATTCCGCTCAAATCGAAAACCAACGTAACTGAAGTATAATGCTTTTCAACTTGCACTGTTGCATTTTAGCCATACGGAAGCTGCACAGAGCCAACGGAATATTTTTAACAGTAGTTTTTTTACTGACGCTTGAGGATATTAATTTTTTGGCTACTGGAAAGTCCTTGTTTTTAGTGAAAGTTTCCAACAGGAGTAGTTTGAATTTATTGTAAAGAAAGAGTCAAATGTTTTGGTTTTGCAACCTATTTTATTCATGTAGAATATTCTTCTTTTATTGAATTAATGAAGTACTTTGATGTTTATTCTGGATTTTGTTTGGTAAGGATAATTATCAATAGAATCTAATGTGTATAGGTTTCATTGCCATGTCTTTCGCTGGCGCGGCATCATTCTGAAATTATCAATTTGATTTTAATGTACTCTAATAAAAAAAAAGTTTACAGTTTAGAGTTCTACGCTTTCATTAGCTTTTATGTAACGCCAAAATATATGCATGCCTAAACTGAATTTCTGAATCAGTGTATCCGCTTCGCACAGTGGGAACTGGTTGTAATAAAAGTTTTATTTTACTGAAGATACCACTGATGTCGAGAATAAAATGGAAAGTCTGATAAATTTTCACTCAATAGTAAATTGAGTTGTGTAGAATAACTTAGCATAGTGGTTTGGGCGTCCTTTATACAAAACCGCAACGAGCATGCATCGAAGACATTGTTAACATTTGTAACACTTCACTGCACTATTTAGCCTACTTGAAACATTTTAGTGGAAGTGACCCTAAAAATTCGTTTATTTATTTAAATTTAATTTATTTATCTATCAATTTAGTCTCCTTCGGGGGAAATTTTTATAGTAGTGCGAGGGGCTGACGCTAAAAGGATCATGCAAAAAGTAGACTTTTAGATAACTTCTGTTTGACAGATCTGGAGAAATTGACCATACATGTCGGAGAGCGCACCTTATTACTGATCAGTATAAATCCACATAGAACACTGGCCGCCCATCATTTACCCAATACGCGAAAAAAATATGCAAGGACGGATTGAAACTACGTAGGCTTGCGATTGATAATTCCCGAGGTATGTCGACTCATTGCAAGACATTGCTCACAAATTTTATAAACTTGTTCACATTTTAAGGTGCACATGACCTTGATGTAGAGGCAAACATGATTTTTTGGCTGCTAAACCAAGTATAAAGAGTTCAGAACACTGGTCCATTACTTTAACCAGTCGCCATCAGTGTTTCAGAATCATTGTTGTGTTGTTCGTTTTCCAAGTTTGTGAATCCAGTTTTTGAACTTCTCGAACAACTTTTTGAGCATTCCTTTCTCTGCTTCCTCTTCTTCCTTCTCTTCTTCCTTTTCTTCGGCTTCTTCTGTGTCGTCGTTTGACTTGAATCGCTGGTTTGTTTCCCATTCACTATAATCGACGCTGTTGAATTCAAATAACAAAGCAACTTACTTAAATAGTCGTGAGGAGAATTTCACTGAAACCCACTGTTTGGGATACGGCCGGATTTTTTCTTTTTTTTTTTCTTTTTTCTTTTTTACTTTTTTTTGGATAACACACATTTACGGGCCTTTCCGAATTATAGTGTCGATTTTGAACTCATTGTGAAAGCTAAGTTATCGAAAATCGTTCCCTGATTTTTCAACTCTTAGGATAGTGATTTGTATTACAACCACCATCAGACCATGAAGTCTAAAAGACAATGAAGACCGATAATGAGGGTGTGATAATGTGGTGAACCGTTAGCCGGACCTGCATTTTTATTGCGTCGATGGTATTGGTTTTGCACTGATCTCTTTTAATTTTTTCTTCTCTTTTTTTCGCTTCATATAAGGCAAAAGAAAATAAATACTTGCGAAGGAAGATAATTTTTAAAACAAAGTGAAAAGGAAAATCAACAAATTCAAATTGCCTACGAAGACAGATGTGCGTACATTTGAACTTTACAATCCAACTAGACAAACCGGACTGACTGGTAAAGGACAGAAGGGTAGCTTTAAAAGCAAAAGGCAAACGGCTTGATGTCTGTTGTATAATCAAACAAAATAATTCGCAGGCTGTTACTGGGACAAGGCATGTGTTTTAAAGACAAAATCCGAGTTTCCAGCCATATTTGTATGGGAGTTTCCCAAGCTATGTGGCATTGACACGTTAATAAACTTTTATCTTATCTTATTTGTTGTACAACAAAATAATATTTGTCTTCGAATATTTTACATGTGTAAGACCCTCACGATTGACTAGATTCTAATTAACTTTTATCCTAAAACATTCCCAAAATTTTACCCGTATCAAACATAATCGACGTCTTTGGCTTTTAATTTAATTGTAATTTTTTTAGGTTTCTTTAAACAACTCCCAAAACCCAATATGTCCGGTCGGGAATAAATGGTTCTTGTAAAATGAACAAGGTAAAACTTGGAAACAACGAAACAACAATTGATGTAGATGAAAATTACTTTGAAATAAATAATAAAATATTTCTTTCAAACTTCCAAATAACAAAACATAAAAAAAATAGTAAAAAAATCTCCTCGCAAACATAAGCTCAAAAACCGCGGTTAATTCCCAGTATTCGTCAAGTAAAAATATCATTGTTGGAGTTAAGCTTCTCGAAAATAATTACTGCAAATAGATGAAAAAGTATTTTAAATCAAGGGTGTGGTGGGTTGGATAAAAGAAACCTTTTCTTCGTATTCACTCATCCCTTAAAGGCGAACGTACTATCTCTTAAAGAACTAACGCCCAGTTTTTTTTCAATAAAAATGTATATAATTTTCTATTCAAATTTTCTTAACCCGGCGAACGTTGTAATTATTTCTAACTTTCGAATTCATAATTCCTTATGATTACATGTCAAATCATTTCAAGTACTATTTACCTTTTTCTTTTCTCAAATTCATCTTCGTCTTGCGAGAAAAATAAATCGTCGTCTGTTTTTTCGCGGTAGTCCTCGTCAAATTCTCTTTTTCCGGGGTAGCGGTTTTTCAACCCTGTCTCTCTGTCATCAAGACCATTCAGGTCGTTTTCTTCGGCCAAATTCTCTTCGAACTTGAAATCAAAATTATTTTCATCCTCCTTGCCAACTGCAAAAATACTCCAAGAAGAAGAGACGATTACAAGAAGCAGTGCGATCACAAACACGCTGTGCATTTTTTAGAATTTCAGCTCAACTCCAAGATGAGTGGTTCTTGTGTAGATGAGCGGAGAGAATGCCTATCGTAACGTAATTTAACCGCTTGTATATACCCGACGTGGGTTCGCCTTCAGGGAAATCGCTCCTTACTGGCACGGAATCAAATGCGAATGACATCAAAAGCACGGAACATTATTAATTGATAACTGCTTTCTTGCACGTCTCTGGCCTGGCGCCTTTGGAGATGTTGCGGTTTAAATTTCGGGGGCATATGCACGAATAATGTATAAACTAGCGATTGTCTATTGTGCACTCAACATATGTCTACTTTAGAACATTCAAAAAGCCTTTTCTCTTGGCCTTAAAGCAAAATATATAATAGTTAATTGTTTTGAAGTTGGTTTTGTCTTACAAATTGAGCCATTTTCTGTTACGCCACCAACCAAAATAATAGTTTTCATGCCTGCCCGTAGGCATTTCAGGTGGAAAAGCTGTTTAATGAACACTGCCAATTACGACAAAATATACCAAACATTCAATATTTTTCGAACCATTTTTCTCGTTAAACCTTCGTTCCCCTAAAAATACAAAATATAATCTTCACTATAATCCTTAAAAATGTCAAATAAAAACTAATAGTATTTGACTTTAAAAGACTGCCAGTGTTCATAAACTATTAAACACTGCGTGTTTTTTCTGCATTTGATTTATCTTTTATCATCGGATTTCTCGCCAACACGCGAACCAAGATTTTCGCCAGTTTTTGCCAGACAAAACAATTATCTTTACTCTTACTCGCTTTCTCAGGTTTCTTCAGTTCCACCCTGCACTTTACTATTTCCATAAATAACCAGCATTTAATTTCTTCAAAAATTGAAAGTTAACCAAGGTAGCGATTTACTAAGAAGAAAACTGATTCCTGTATACGAGCTGAATTCAAAACATGTTCGGTTTTGTGTAGACTTTCCCCATACTTTGTCAAGATCAGCGATCTTTATTTATTTCAAACCGACCTATATGTACTTTCTGTCGCATTGACGGGCACCTGGCTGTTAACTGAGATGCACAACCACGCGGCATAAGACATTTTCTTGCAAATGTCGGTGAGCTGTTATTTTGACTAAAATTATTTTTTATTTCCGTGATTAGGTTGATGTAAAGATTTGTTGCGATACTCGGTTAAAATCTTAGATAATAAACATCGCCTCCAACTAGCACGCAAAGTTTTAAGCTGGCATGTGATGTAATTATTTACAAGCAGAAGCATATCACCTTAGATATAAAAACGATGAATTGACAAATTAAATTATCTTTCAATCAGTAAAACAGGGGCATAGCCAGGATTTTCCAAAGGGGGCTGGGGGGGGGGGGGGGGGGTGGTAACACTGTGTTACTTACCAAGGTACTTACACAGTCCACTGCAGATGTTCGGTCCGGAAAATGGAGTATGTAACTATCTATCACTAGAAAAGATTTATGGCATGTTGATTCATCGGATTCGCGCTTTTTCGCCACCTGAATTATAAGGTTTGTATATATGTTGTTTGCTGAACGGATTTTCTCACAAAGCACAAAGCCCCCCCCCCCCCCCCGGCTACGCCCCTGCAAAATGTATAAAAATCAGAAAGTTCATTCACCATGGAGAGAAAATGTTCTATACTGCTGTTTTCTTTGTCTTGTACAATTTTCCTACAAAAATCGATTGAATAATTCCAAAATGTAATTGTTTTGAAACGAATGATGTGTGCGGATATGTTCAAAATCACGATTAAACAAGATTGATTGTGATTTCTCAGTTTCTGTTTTAATTTCTAGCTCCCGAATCATCTTTGTGGTGAATATTAGTTTGGAATCCCAAAACATGATATACGGATTGGCGTTATTTTTCAATTTAATAGATTTCGTCACTTGATATGGCGGAAGAGTACGAAAAGTAGGTACAGGTGTTTTACAGAAAACTGAATAGCGAGGCAAATAATCAACTTTGGAAGAGTTGACTGACAATGAATTAACGAACATGAATCACGCTAGCTCTACTGACCGCAATCACGTAACAGGCTTAAAATTCGATCACGCATTCAAACTTTGAGCAGAGTTTCAATTACGTATGAAATATCCGGGCAGAGTTTAACTCCCATGTCGAAAAATTGAGCAGAGTTTCACTCACGCGTATGAAATCTTCGAACAGTTGAACAGAGTTTCATTCACGCGTTCAACCTCTGAGCAAAGGTCCGAATACGCCGTTACTTTTCATCGGCGGCGGACGGGAAACGGAGAGCGCTGGGTTTGATGGTTAGGCGGCGACACGCGGACTAAAAGTGCAACAGGCTCAAACCCCTGTTCTACTACACCGAGGAGGGGAGCCTGGAAACGAAGAAGCCACGCGCGAGAATGTTTCCGTACAATTTGCTAACTGTACTGCAGGAGTTATAATAAAATCGTCGGCTTTTTTTTTATTTCAAAATATAGCTCAACTAAAACAATATTTGTTGTTTTGTCTGAGATCATTTTTAAGTCAAAAATATTTGTATGAAAGAACTTCTTAGTTCAGCTAATCATTAGAAGAACTGAAAACTGAATGATAGAGTGGTTTTACGTAAGGTGGCTCAGAACAGTTTCCTGCATTTTTCAACACCTTAATTTTAACGGATCAATAACCAAAAGTCTTTTTCAGTTGACCCAACAATTATGGTATCAAACAGATGCCCAATGACCGGTAAACAAGTTATGGTTATTTTCTGGACATTACGAGTTACCATAGCAACGGTATAACCTGTTAAAAACACCCTTAATTTTAGCTTTAAGTGCTTAGAACTTGAAAACAAGTCCGGTGACCCCCATTTTTTATTATCGAATTGCAATCAACAGTAGAAGATGCAACTTTCTTCAAAGTTTTAAAAAAATCTGCTCATGGCGTTCAGAGCCACATTAAATTTACGAAAATTTAAGGTGGCTCTGAACCCCATGTGCAGATATTTTGAAAACTTTGCCAAAAATTGCACCTTATCTTGCTGATCATAATTTCATAATAAAAATTGGGGGTCGCCGGGCTCGTTTTTGAGTTATTAGCAGTTAAATCTAAAATTAAGGGTGTATTTAACAGGTTGTACTGTTGCTATGGTAACATATTGTGTAATAAAAATGACAACAACGTGTTCACCAATCACTAATCATTTGTTTGACACCATGATTGTAGCATCAACTGATTAAGAGTGGTTATAATGACCCATCGAAATCTAAGTCTTGGAAAGTGTTGGAAACGGTAGGCAGCCACCTTAACCTGTGAAATAGTAACTAAATTTTTAGATAGTATTACACACCAATTTCATTGTCATTTTTGTTTAGTTTTGACTATTACGCACTAATTGTTACATGTTGTTTCACAAGTTAAGTAAAACCACCCTAGTAAAGACATATTTATATTTATGTCTTTACTAGAGTGGTTATATTTATTAGATTACTAAAACAGACATGAAATATGACAAACAATAGCGGAATAACCGTGAGCAAGTGTTTAATCCTGAATGCATAATATATATTGATTACTTTGTATTTACAACTTGTACATCGTGTATTTATAACTTTTATTGCTATGCGTACAACCTTAACAGACCGGGCTATAGAGAAAAACGTCTTCAAAATAGTTAAGCGCTTACACGTGAACAAACTTTGTTATACCTTTCAGTCTCATCACACGTACATTGCTCGCCCAGGTAAATTCTTCATACATGACAAAATGTACTCTTGAACGTTCAAATAACTGAAGCTATTAAAACATTTATGAGCGAGCAAAGGCACATGCATTCAGTATGACAAGATCACCGTAAAAGCTCTTTAAACCCCCCCCCCCCCCCCCCACCCCCAACCCCCTCTTAGAAGCCCTCCCTCCTGAAGTTCAAATTGTTTGTTAAAGGAGCTATGTACTTGTCACGGACGACGCATCTTGAAAAATAATGGCAAATTTTTTCAAGTTTGTCATTCGAAATCCGCCATGTTCTCTGTCAATCGAAACCATTTTTGCTTATATTACTCCACTGGGGTTTTTTAAATTAGAAAACTATTATTTGGGGATTTCCTTCAGTTGGAAGTGACTTAAAATACCACGACATAGCTCCTTTAAGCTCCTATGGTTCATGGATATAGTGCGGTGTACACCATCCATAAGCCCCCTATCTCTGTCAAGTTCTCCTACCCCCCTGCAAACGGTAGATCATGACAATTTATGCCGACGAGAAAAAAAAAATCGACAGCTTGCAGGATTAAATAAATTGGGCCTTAAAATCGTCCCGTACTGATAAATTCCTACAGTGTCTACGCTTATTCTTTGCGTGATTTCAAAAAGTTCAAAACATAATCAGCTTAATAAATAGAAATTCAAAAAAAGATGGTGAACCATTTGTTGTAAGCCAAGTATGATAACAGCAAATAATAATAATAATAATAATAATAATAATAATAATAATGATAATAATTTCAACAAGAAAATTGACGATAATAAAGTTAAATGACAAACAATACTAAAAACTGAAAAACAGAAAGGCTGACCGTACGGTTGGATTGATCTATATATTTTCCAATATTTCGTCAGGCACGGCCTGACTTCTTCAGGGAATGAACAACTGAAGAAAAAACGTTACAATTTAAACAACCAAGACAATAGGTAATAAGATACAATATAAAAAAATACCGTTGAATCGGAATGGCCGTGCCATCCACATTTAGGACAATTCGCTTGTGAGACATCATCGTGACACTTTGGTCTTCTTGTCCCCCGAAACACGTGATGTGGCAGTGCGTGATTTGGGGGACAAGTGAGTTCAAAGTACGGAACTTGATATAGTGTACATTGGGCAATTTATTTGCGTTGGCTCTTTCGCTGGCGTTATTTAGATTTGCTACACCGTGCTGACGAGTTCCAAAAAGAACGAAACAGCTGTCCACGGTTGCAATCCCACTATATCGGTTCTAGTCGTGTTGGTGTCTCACAAAGTTTACTTTTTATGTAGTACGATCAGCCTTGCAGTATTGTTTGTCATTTATCATTTTCACGCTGATCAGATCCCTTGCTGGATCCTACATTAGCAGCATTTTCGTTTGCGGTCCCTTGCTTTAAAGTTGTGATAATAAAGTTGCATGACGTTTCGACGACTTCATTTTATCATTATCAAATGCAAAGAAATAATAATAATTTAATTTTTTTTAAACATATAATAAATCAAACGTTATTGAGTACTTTTCATACAAACTTGAACCTTAGGTGTATGTGGTTAAAATAATAATAATAATTAATGATTAATAAAAATAATTAATAAAAATGATAATAATTAATAATAATAATAATAAAAATAAAAATAACTATAATAATAGAATACGAAATGTATATTCGTCATCGATTGATATCCTTGTTAAGATTTTTTTGTGATACATATTAATTCTTAAAAGATTAGTTGCTAGTTATATTATTAATCTGTAAATTGTAAGACTTTATAATATTAGTTGTAAGGCGCTTTTGCTTATTCTTAAAGAAAAAGCAAAATATAAGTAACCAATCAGAGCAAAACGCTGTTGGGTGTTTTAACCAATCAGGAGCCAACTCAAACCAATCGTGACTTGGTTGAACGCGCGTCTTTTTCTCGCGTTTGACCCACGTGGCATTCCTTTGATTTGTGTTTTGCGTTTTGCTGTGACTGTTCAGATGTGTTATTTTGTTCCCGCGCAAAACGAAGCCGCTCTTTTACTGCGAATTTCAAACAGGTCTTAAACATGTTAAAAATAAATAGGAACAAAGAATTTACAGTGTGACGGAAACATATCTGCATGAAAAATCAGTCAAATCAGTTATCTGGAGCTGGGTATGCTTCAGTCATTAGTCCAGCTGTGATCTTACTGGACGTATTCATGTCCGTCTGTTATTTCAGGACCATTGCGACGCTGCTGTGAGCTGGTCTCACCTCTCTCGTTGGCCATTCGTCGCTCTAGCTGAATCCGGTTTTGTCGCTGAAATGGCAGCTCAAACAGTCGCTTGATGTGATTCCGGAAACGCTCGTTGACGAATACATAAACAAAAGGATTGACGCAGGAATTGAAGGTGACAATGACAATGCCGATGATATAGGTGATGTTGCCATACTCCTGGCTTTCATGGAAGTAATTCAGCATGTAGATGATCAGCACCGGAAACCACGTGATACTGTACACAGCGCTGACCTGGAAACCAAGACCAACAGTTCAAGGAAAACGACACGAAAACACGTGCAATCCGTTCTCACATGCAATCTGCATGCAACCTCAACATGCAACCCAACTGATGCAACCTCGTTCCCAGACTCCCTCTTCTTCCTGCCTCCTGAAGAGAGACTCTAAGAAAGGGGCTGTCACATTTGACAAAGGTAGCTCTGAACAAGTCAACAACCCCCCTTCCCATAACCCCTCCCCCCGCCTGCACTGCCGTAATGAAACGCATATAATCTGAGCTCGCTAACAAACCTTGAGAAGCCCTAGAGTAGCCTTCGTAACTTACAGATTTTTCGTTTGATGGCAGACTATCAATAGCAGCGGAGGACCGAAGCTTCGAAGATGAAAGATAAGCGGCAAAACCGCGCGATAATGGGAAGGAGAGGGGAAGAGAGGCCCTGGCATGCGTGCAACGATTGATTGCATCTACCCCCTACATTCCTCCCATTAGCAAAACCTACTTCTTTCATGCAATATCTGCTACCAAAAATAAATCCACTTACCGCGATCACCATCTTAGTCACGCGTTTGCGTGACTTCAGAATCGCAGCTTGCGTGACGCGAGGGCCTTTCTCTGGGTGGATCCAAAGCCGACGAATGACTCTGCAGTAAAGCACGGCCATAAGACCAATTGGCAACGCGCCAAACAGCACTAACCAGGCGACGCTGTAAGCCCGGGGCATCCAGGTTGCAGGCCAGAACTCCGTGCAGAAGTCAATTTCTTTGTTGTATTGCATTGTGATGAAAAGAGGCAGGTTGAATACAACAGCGAGCATCCAACATGCCAGAACAACGTACTTCACCTTCTTCATCGTTAGCTTGCCGCGGTTGCCATACGGATGGACGATGGCGAAGTATCGCTCGACAGAAATGGCCACCAGTGAGAATACAGACGCCGAGCCACCCAGCCAGCTGAAGTTGCCGCCGGTGAAGAGTTTGCAGACCAGGGAGCCCACGAAGCCGTCTGGATGCTGGAAGGCGTGGATGAGGATGAAGCGAGGCGCGACGAACGCAACCACTATGATGTCCGCTGCTGCCAGATTTAGAATGAGATAATTCATGGGTGTTCTCATGGAGCGGTTTGCCAGGACGACGATACAGGACAATGTGTTGCCGATCACACCAACCAGCACCAGGATGGTGAACACAGTGGTGATGATGACCTGAGCTGATAAGGACTCCGTGTATATTGTCATGACGGAACCTACAGCGAAACAGCGAACAGCGAAAGGGTCATCAAAGGCGGGCTCTCGCCTCTTCCCGGGGAAAGGGGGGGGGGGGGGGATGTAACATTTATTACTTGCCATAGGACCAAAATGCTTAGTACTGCTACAATCTTTTTAAACAGCTAAAAAGCTAAACATCGCGTCTCTCACAACCACAAAACGAGAAGTTTCAGTATCTCGAACATTCCAAATCTTAACAGTGACTTACATGCTAATATAAGACAAGATGTGGGAGTATTCCCCAGCATCAAACGCTTGGGAACTCAGCATCAACAAGATGGTTTCTTGACATTAACCATACGCCGTTAACTCAGAAGAAAGAAAGCATCCTAGTAGGCATACATACACGCCGAAGCCGAATTCAGAGCTGAATCATTTTTGATTGCCTTACTGAGTCAATGTGACTGGAGGAGTTCACTGACATGTATTTACTCTGACAAAGGGTTCATAAAAAGGAAAGAATATCATTATACCATACATGGCCATAGTCCAATGTACCCCAAGGCTGAGCTATTTTTAACATGCGAACTTGCTTGAACTTATCTCCGTTGTGCTTCGCATTTGACCAAAATAATTTATTGCTATAAATTTTGCATTCAGCTTCAGCTTGGGCGAAAAGAACAGGCCAGGAGCATAAGGCTAGCTGCGAACGACGAGAGTAAGCTTTTATTTATGCTTATATTGGTGTATGAAATACCTCAAAAGCAATGATCGCTCCTATTGGGTTCTAGACATCATTTAGCGCAATTAGCGTACGTCATAAAAATTTATTTTTTCCTTTTGATGGTTTTCATCACGTTGTTATTTGCAAAAACTGTTTTTCAGCATGAAAAATATAGAAAAAGCACAACTTTAAAGCAAGGGACCGCAAACGAAAATGCTGCTAATGTAGGCTACACCGTGCTGACGAGTTCCAAAAAGAACGAAACAGCTGTCCACGGTTGCAATCCCACTATATCGGTTCTAGTCGTGTTGGTGTCTCACAAAGTTTACTTTTTATGTAGTACGATCAGCCTTGCAGTATTGTTTGTCAAAAATATAGAGCAGGCAAAAATAAATTTTTTGTTCAAAGTGTAGCTTTATAATGTTTTTCACAACCAAGTGTGCAGCCGCCATGTTTGTGTCCGTAGTTTGGGGGACAGATAGGGCGGACATAGAATTTTACAATCATTTATGGTAGATTCTACCATAAATATTATTCACTTTCGCTTAAAATCAGTTTAGATATCACTTCTCTATCATTATCACGTGTGAAAATTAAAAAAAAAATGCGAAATTTCATAATGCTTTTTCTCCTAAACAAAACACTGAATTGATACCAAAATTTACATAGGAGTTTATGTTCTTTGTGTCTAGAATATGTGAAAAGAACAGCTTTGTAGGATTAAAAGTTTAGATTTTAGAAATTTGATGACGTCAGATGGAAATCGCCAATATAATTATTTGTCTTTTGGGGGGTCCCAAACGATGTGTCCATTTAGGCTCGCCGCTCTCACTTCAATTCTTCCTGGGACAACAAGCCAGTTTATTCAGATCTTACTCGAGACTTCCCAGAATTGTGTAAACGAGGAGAGTAATTTCCTCTGGCTATATGCTCGACAAGTCTGTGGATGGGTTGCAAGATGTTTATGTAAAAATTGGCAAAAAGCGCCCACACACTGAAGCACATTCGCTTTAAACGAGCGCGCGCTGACGCAAAATCAAAACATTGCACGAATGACTTCTTGATTTCGGTTTTGAAAGAATTTTTTTTTTGCGATTGATCGTGAAGCGTTTTTCAACAATGTAACGTGGGTTTCAAGATTATTGGTGTAAAAGAAAACTGGCCTAAATGAGGAATAACCTCACTTAATTATACCTTTACTGAGAAAGGAAAATCTACTTAATTGTTTCCGGAAAAATTAGTTTTGCATAGTCCCTTGCTTTTTATTTCATTGTGTCAATTGCAATTTGCTTTCAAGAAGAAACTAATTTTCTGTCGACGCTAAAGAGGGACATATTGCCTGTAAATATTGGTTGGCACATAACAGAGTAAAATGCTAGATAAAATTTATATATTTTAAGCGTTGTTTTAAAAAAATATAGTTTTTCGTATACGTACATCGATAAGGTTATAAATTCTTGACTATAAAGCTTATAAACATCTGGTTGACTGGTAATTATTATTATCAACAATAGATGTTCGATATTTTCTCTAGTTCGTGCCATTGGCGTCCAGAATTTGTTTGGTTTTTAACACTGAAACATTCACTAGCCGCGATAATGAATGATCACGAAAAGCTTACGTGTATACGTGTATATTCAGAAACGAAACGAAACCTCGCAGTGAAAATGAGGTATGCTGATTACAGATTATTATTATTATAATAATTATTATTTTCAATTAATAACCAGTGAGCAGAAAAACCAATATTAAATGAATGGATTTGAACAGTGGACATTTCGTATCTGGCCTTCCTGCATTTTTATCAGCCAGTATTTCGTTTCGGCGCACAAAAAAAAGAAAATAAAATGGTTTACAGCACGAATATCGGGTGTAACTCAACTAAACTTGAATTTGAACAAGCTGATTATACCGAAAAGTAAAATGAATTAATTTCGGACCACCTGCTAAGGTTTAAGGCAAGTCGTAAATACGACGAAAAAAAAACAGATCGCTTTTAGAAAGCGAAGTTTAGCAGCTAGGTGCAACTTCTTGCTTTGATATCATTTACAAATAGAAAATACAACGAAACTTTTTTTCACAACACGAAAATAAAATAGTATATAGTAAAAATATCATTAATTTTAAGTAGGAACGTTACGGGCTGGGTATTAAATTAGGAAAGACAAGATTTTTTGCCAGGAAGAATTATCCCGTAGATGATTATTAGTTGTATCATTTACTGTCTGACTACGGTTGATGTTTTTCATTTTTCTTCCTTTTTTTCTTCGCCTTCATAAAAAACGTTTGTCTAACTAGGTTATGAACACTGTATTCCATTCAATTCACTACTTGCAATTTTCAACTTATTGATTAAGGTGGAAAAACACGGATTTTTTTCATAATTGAAAAATGTGTGGCGTTGCCATGATACATGCAACAAGGAAAAACATTTGCGTTTTCTCGATCCTTGCAAACGAAAAAAGTATATTTATATTAAATATTCCTTTTCCCAACAAAAGGTGAGAGATGTCAATTTATAAACTGCACATTCCCTTCCTCCACTGAAAATAAAATAGGTGGAATAAAGACGCGAAAGTAACATTTCTACATTAAAAAATTACTTAGGGAGAAAGGAAATATCACTTACCGTAAATAGCGAGAAAAAACAACAACACGATTTTGACTTTGCCGAGAAAACTAAGGCTTCATGGCATTTCTCCCAAGGCAATATTAAATTCAATTTATCGCGTTACCACAAACAGTATTTTCAACACTTTGTTCACCTTTGACAAGCTAAAGAAGCGCCTCTCTCTATTTATACGCCATTATTACAATAATTCAATTGTTTTCATGACTTTTCGGAGATGTGAATTCAATATAGAGTTCCATTAACAGCTTAAGGAAGAAAACATGACGTGGAGCAATCTGCAAAACTAACAATGATCGAATAGACATTATAATGCGTAAAAGATTTTTTTTTCACTTGATGTTACCGTAAGATTTTTATTACAAAAGCCCAACTAGGCAGTTTGATAATAAGCTGTTATCAACCGCGGATTTGTAAATATCTGATGTATATTAATATTGCTGTAGATTTATCATATACGATCCCGCGTAAGGCGCCCAGTCATGGTTCAGAAAACGAAAGACGCCGCCCTTAATTGATAATAATTAAGTGTAAAATTCATACAGAAGGAGGTTTCGCATAAAACAGTTGTAAATTCAATTCCCGATCAATAACCGCCATGTGTTTTGCTTTCGTACGTTAAAAAAGCAAAGATACAAGTGAAAAGGTTACTCGCTTTACTAATTTTTTTCCAAATATCAATTCGTGCTTTTAATTAAGTGACTGAATTGAGAGCTTTATAAATCTCTCAAAAAAGTTCCGGAACCACTGTTCAATGAATTAGGCTCTTTCACTGAAATTTCTGAGAGAAAATTATGACTAAATATTCGCATTTCATGGTCTACCATTAAGTTGAAAATTATACAATAGAATTATAATAAAGAAATGGACATGACTTCAATTTCAAAGAATTTTAATATAGCTTGCAAACAAAAGACATATTTTAATAACACATTTCAAAAAATTGCAGTTGGCTTTGTATTTTTCTTCCAAGGCTAAAAATAAATTTGCTTAAAAATCAAAATAATTACATCTTAAAAATACTAACCAAATTTCGCCCATATTTTGGCGTCGAAGAAACAAATTACTGTAAAAATGGAGTCGAGTTTTAATGAGTAACTAAAATCTATCCAGCTATTGAGTTTTTGTAATGTACGGCAACGATCTAGAGCCGCCTGGCATTTTCGAAGAGAATTATTGGGTGTCCATTTCGATCGGGACACAGCAAGAAGGACTGCAATTTTAGCTTATTTAAACGGAGAATTTTTAAGCCGTGTTACACGGGGCAATTTTCAACGCAACATTGTTGCGCAATATTGGTGGAGACGGTATGTTCCTGGCACGAGGTCCAACGATGTTGCAGTCTTTTAAAAGCAATTCAAAAATCTGCAACATGTTACCGCAACAGATAGGCTAGAATGCAGCGCTAAAAATCACCTAGCTCGCCATGTTATACAACATTGATTTTTATCGCTATATCAGTTTTAGAAATTTGATTGGCTAAGCAAAAAACTGCGACATAACGATTTAAAAAAATAAACAAGATAAATGTAATAACGGTTTTTTTTTATGCAGAGAGAATTGCGATTAGAACGTACATAGCCCACACAGCATTTGTCGTTCTTCTGAAACGCGGGAAATAGCTTCGACTTCTTGATGAACTTTTAAATCTTCATTTTATTGGCCCACTTATTTCAAATAACCTTTTTCTCTTCCTATGTATATTTACGCATTTTTTTCCACAATCATCGAACTTATAATGCCACCTTTCACTGTACATATATAAAGGGAATTGTACGAAAACATGTTTACATGTAAGAAAGTAAAGCATTCAGGTTTAACGAGAAATAGGATCTAGGAGGGGAGGGGAGTGCGCATAATTTTGGGCCCCTAAGGCCAGTAATGACAGTGATATTTGGTGGAGGGGGAAACATTTCTTTTCGTCTTCCCCTATACTCACCCCCACCCGACCATACCGGCACTCCACTGGCGCCTGTTCTGCAGGCTACCTGTTTCAGATAAAGAATGGCGAGCGTGAAAATGGCGATTGTTCAGCGGGAGAAGTGCATTTTCTGCAGGCTTTCGTCTTGCTTTCTTCTTAAACTCAGCACAAATTAATATTAGGACTTCAAGAACCTCGAACTTGAATAGCCGGAAACAAAAGCGGAAAAGGTGGACAAACAGAATGGCCAGAACTTTCAATTTCAACAAAACATTTCCCTTTTAGTGTTCTAAAAACTCGTTTTACTTGTTCTAGCTGGAATTTTTCCAAATTTCGCGCCAAGTTAGCAAAGAGCGAGTGAAGCTGTTTTGTGGGGTGTGGGGAGGGAATCAAATTAAAATGCTTCCTACTTATATCCTTAGAAACGGACTTGTCACAATTGCGCTACACAAAAATGTGATCATAAATAAAACACCATTCGGACAGGGAGGCTTTTTTTAAAATTTTCATTAGATTTTATACCGCTAACTATAAGACGCGAAAAAAAAAAACAGCCTAGCACCACCCCACAGCGTAATGTATTCTAGGTCACATGACGTTGCTTGCATTGCGAATAATATTCTCCAGTAATTTTCTGTTAATTTTTACGCACTGTGTTTGAAGCGAAGGTAGGTTCTACTAGGTTCTTTTTTACGACTTAAACAAATGGAGTGCTTTAACCAGGGTTTTTACAACCTGACTGCAGTGGCTGGCTGCTAGGAAGCTTGATGTCGCAGCTAAAGTACCTTGTTTTGAATATAAGGTTGCACTGTTTTGGGATCCGCTGATCGTATGTAAATACACGGAGCCTAAGTTATGAAGTCTTTCTGCTCTTTCATTTGAAGCTTTTTACTTACATGTTAACTTAAATTAGGGTTGACTTTGTTTGATAATTGATGTGATAAGTGTTGTGAACAAAAATACGGCAAATATCGATCAAATTAGCCAGGATGAAAACAGTCCTTGACTTGCAAATTTAAACGTCATAACACTGGGAAAACGGCGTCGGTTGTTATGTAACCTCTTCAACCAACTACAAACAGAGTGAAATGGCCTAATTTCTGTTTGTTTACAGGATAATAAGTTTGCTTTTAACGATCCCGTAGTAAATTGTTGTATTTACGTCAGTGCATCGTGGTTTGCATGAGGTCGCTGAGTCATGGCTTTGTTCGGGGAATGCATGATTGGGGGTAAAGAAGACATTTCGCTCTGACAGTTCTTGCTGGTATTTATGTGTATAATAGGAGAACCCTGTCAATTTGCCAGTTGATGGGTGTGCGAACTTGCTTATCAGCTTTGTTGTGGACTGTGGACTGTGTTTATAGCAAATTATGAAATACTTGAAATGGCACTCAGAGCTTTAAAAACATGGCTGCTAATAAATGCATAGAGTTGGGTTTCGCTTAGCAGCAACTAGTTGGGCCATCGTTTAAAATAAGGAGTGTATAGAATTTATGAGTTCGAGTTAGAAATTATTTCAAGTTTGAGTTAGAAATTTGGAGTTAGAGTTATGGGGTAACATTTTTTCCCAGTTGGTCACGCATAGTGTCGCCCTTACCAACAAATGAAAGCTAACTGCAAGCAAATAGGAGTGGAACTAACTGCAAGCAAATCAGAATGGAACTAACTGCAGCAAACGGCCAGAGTGGAGCTAACCGCAAGCATCTCAAACTTGATATTTTAACTCAAACTCTAAATTTTAATTCTAACTCGCACTCATGAAATGGACAGACCCGAAAATAAGACATGTGTCATGTTATTCTGCAGATATAGATAAACTTGTATAAGAGAAACAGAGCCTTTCATGATGGCATTGTTACGAAGAGGACATCGGCTGATGTTAGGCTTAGCAAGGCAGTCGGGTATCAGATATTTCAGATCATCGTCAGCTCTGCTAACAGGCACTCAGAGTGAATTCACAGGTACACAAGCACATGATTAGCCTGCTACGCAGACACCCTGTGTAACAAGAGCGCCTGTGTAGGAGGCTAGCAAATGGTGTCATTTTTACATAATATTTTTATTATCACTATCGAAATTTTCATAATTTAACATTGTTGCATGCTATATTGATTTTTGTGAGTGTTTCATTGTTTTAATGTGAGAATAAAATCATATAATAACTTTAAAAAAAAACTTAATAGCATATACTGTACATGATCCACTGGTGTCCAAGCAGTTAACATAATTTTTGTGGCCCTTAAATAAATACACCAACAAATATTATTTGTAACAAAGCAAAAATTTGTTCAAAAATACTTACTGGTGGATACTAAAGTCAAGAGGTGGCTGTACAAACACCAAAAACAGCATTGAGCTGTCCTGAGTCATAGCTGCATTAGTTATGGATCCTTTCTTTAATAATTTTATTATCACCACGTTTACTGTCTTATATTAAATACTTCAAATATTACTGTATTTACCTGTGTACTAGTTGAGCCCCTGTAATACATTGACCCCGTATTTTTGAGGCCAGAAACTAAGTTTTCTTCATTTTTAAGTTTTCTTCATATTAAGCAGATAAATGTTAGTACATTTCAACTCAGTTGAATAATTTGCTACTTAAAGACACAGATTACTAAGCGAAAGGATATCGTAACCTAAACTGTTGTTTAATTTATCAGATGTTTGTTAACATATTAAGACAATTATGCCAATTGTGCAGATTTTACTTAACTGGTGGTTGGATTGAAATTTTTGGCCCATGTTTAATCAAGGGCGGTTTTTGGGCCAATTTTTTGGTCTTAAAAGGTCGACTTATACACAAGTAAATAATATGGTATACTACAATCTAAGCTGAAGTACATGTAACTGTTTTTATAACCAGGTTTGGAAAACTGTTTTATTTGGGATGACAAGCATGGCTTTGGTTTTAACAAGGATGGAGAAGTTGTTATTGTAACACCAAATACATTTCCTACAGAGAGTCCTGTGTTCAATTCCGAGGACTTAAACATTGCCTGTAAGTACACAAATCCTGAATTTTGTGGTTTGCTATATTTTATCTAATACCTTTGATGCACAATACATACAAACTAGCCGTAGTTCTTTGCAAGCACTGCATAAATAAATAAAATATTAAATAAATCACTTTCAGAGTGTGAGTGTGCATGATGTGGCCTGACCAGTGCTGTTGCTAGTAACAGGCAAACCGAGGTACTTGCCTCAGTCAAAATCTTGAAATAATTACTTTTTTCCTGAAAGAAGTGTTTCTTTTTCTGATATCACCCAAAAATGGCATTTCTGGGCTTTTAGACTTTGAAATGTGATCCCCTAGCAGAACCTTCCTGCATTCATCCTAGCAGTACATGTTGTATGCAGGACGCGTGTCACATATCAACCTAGTAAATGGCCAAGTTCACCACAAGTCTCTCGTAACTCAGTTGGTTAGAGCGCCCAACCGGTATGTGGGAGGCCATGGGTTCAATTCCCATCAGGGACTCAGAATTTTTCTTTGTCCCATGTGTCATTGTTGAAAAAGATCATCTTCATTGTACAGAGTTTTTGAGAAAGTCTGTCTATTACTCTACTCTAACTGTTAGGTCCAAAATGTATTTACACATTACAGTCTGGTATCACAGCAAAAGTTATAATGAGGGCCTACTGGTTTTTCTTTTAGCCCCAGACTTAACGGAGGAGGATCCAGAACCTAATGATGGTCAAATGTTTGCAGCCTGAACAGGCAGGTGACACTAGATTTATCCATTTTAATTCTGAGTGTCAGACAGCAGACATCAGCAAAAGCATTCTCAAATTTTGTTCCACATTCACAGGAAGCTGAAAATAAGTTTTGTACAGTTGAATTAACTACCAATGATAAGAATGAACAGTTGTTGTTACTGTACCTAACAATCAAAATTCTATTGAAGGCTTGCAATGTTTATGCCTCAGCCCACATTTATAACTTTAAGAACATCATTTAAAGCAGTGCATCAAACATAACTCACAGGGTTTTTATCAGTAGACTGTTATGTCTGTGGTCTTGCCCAAGATTCTGGAATGAAGGTGTGTCACATAATGCAAACTTGTGTGAATCCGATGAAGTTATTTTGAAAATGACAGATTAAATGGGCAACTTGATAACTCAGACTGTGACGGAATAGCATTTATGTACAAGCCTTCAACAGTGTTACTGATATGATTTTTATGCTTTATTCCTAAAATGAGTGAAAAGCAGTTTATTTTTATTCCTATCCATCAACAACTGAGAAGTTATTTCCTCCTTGATGAGACATTGTTATGAGTGACACATGCATGAACACTGTACATAATGCCAAATGCAGGACAAGGGAATTAGCTATAAGGGCTTAGGTGTATTGAGGTCTTTAGAAACGCAGTATACATATCAGATTCTTTTCATATGTTTAGTAACAACTATTGTACAAAAAGCAGTGTAGTTACTAAGGCAATGTGTTGTATCTGAGTACCTTATTCTCACTTAATTTTGCAAGTACTAAATTTTGTGATTTTCACAATTTCATGAAATTTAATACTCACAAAATATAGGACATGCCAAAATTAAAATCACCAAATTTAATGTCAGTAATAAATATCAATAAAATAATGAAATTCAAGCTGTTGCTTCGTTAATGTTATTTCAACATATCTCAGCTTCATGTTTAGGAGATTTTTGCTTAATTTTGCCATAAGGATAAGTTATCTTCCGCTGTATCACTCTCGCTGTCTGAATTGTCCTCTGCTGCTAAGTTCTATTTAGGCAGTGGAATACCTTTTGCTTTTATATTTACCTTTTTTGGTTTGCAATAGTGATCATATCAATTATGTTGTTACAGTTCTGAGGTTAAAGAATAGAGCGAATTGCAAAATTTAATACACTCTAATTCTACCTTCCTCACAAAATCGCGAAATATGGCTCTTGATTTTTCGTGAAATTTAATACTCGCGAAATTTAGTGAGAATAAGGTATAAAGTAATTTATACATGTATAACATAATTATTTTGCAAAATGCTTAAGTAAAAGTAAGCATGCTATTGGTTAGTTTAAGACATTATAAAATTTAGCTTTTTTGAGGGAAGGGGATCATTATTTGGCTAGTAAGATCTGTGACAGCAGCATGAAATTGGGGACTTAAAATCTTTATGATAAATTAAATTAAAAGCAATGACTATTGATATAGCTACATTTATTGTACATTCTTTTGCAAAGATTCACTGATGCTATTTATCGTGTAATTAGCTTTTTATACAGTCCACATACATAATAATCTTTAAAGTTCACCTTGTACAGTTTTGAACAATCAATAAATTATTATTATTATATATTGTGGATTTTGGCTGATGTTTTTGTTCGATTTACAGTGCAACTACTGAGGCCCTGCCAGGGTAAATTCCGACAAGCGACATGGGCCAAAAAGTAGTGACAGCGGTCAAACGAAATAGCGACAAACGACTGACGAAGCCAAATGTATGTCGCTAAATTTCCGACAGCATTGTGTAGCCTTGACAAAATGCCGACACAAAACATTTTAAAATTCCGACAAGCGGCCTGGGACACCCCCCTGGCAGGGCCTCACTACTCGACAGAACTTTCAACTGTCGGCCGACAGTCGGCCGACAGGTTATTCTGGGAGCTGTTCTTCATTTTCACCCGTCAGAGAGCCAGAAAAGAAGTTGTAAACACCTTAGCGACCTGCATGAATTTGAGCTGGTGTTCCATGACAGAATACCTGCTGGACCTCTGGCAGATGCCGGGTCTTATTGAAAGCTCTGCTCGAACTGTTTTAGCCTGCAAATGAAACCACCTCTTCTGGCCTATTCCAGGTGCAGAGTTAGTTAGAAAACAGTGCAAACTGAACAGCGAGAGAAAGAAAAGTGGGTTAGTCCTATCAAAGACCCTCACTTTTTTTTCCACTTGACATTTTTCACATTAATCCCAGAGTAAACTCTTGTACCTCTCATCCTCCAGCCACTATGGCTCTAATGTGAAAGCCACTGGAGCTGGCCAGAACAATAAGGGGCAGCTGTTTTCAAAGGCTTCGCCTTTCACATCATTAACTTCTCAAAAAATGCGAAAATTTGATGTTGCAAAAATCTTCAGTAACAAAGGACACTAAGGGTTGTTTATTCCTTTTATTTTGAATATTTATTGAAATAATTTGAATTATTACAAACAGAATGGAAGAGGGGATGTCCAGTGATCATTTTCAACATGTACATGTAGCAAATATTGTCAATATAAGTCATGATGAAAACTCAGTATTTTATGACGTTTTGCAGTGAGAACCTTACTGCCAATTATCGAACAGTCACATCACTAACTTTCATAACTATAACACAGGACTTCCCTGCTAGTGTAGAGACCTCACAGGTAAATGTATAATTTAAAATGAATACAGATTGTATTTCGAATCTTTGATTGCAAATTCAGCATTATGCAATCCTTTGCCTGCTTGGGTATACAAGCATAATGTCTTGATTTCCATCAGTGGAATTTACCAGTCAACTTAAACCTTTCCTTCCACAATCACGTTCCGAGCCAAACTACACTTGATCTTTCAGCTACATTGGTCTGACTTCTGTAATTGTGCAAAGTGCTGTTTCAAGTCATAATTATCTCTGCCCCTTTTCTGGCGTCTTGTACACTGGTGCATTTGATTTAGGTAGGGGTGGATTTCCTAATATGACATCAGCTGCCTTCTCTGCAATCATAACAGCTGGTCCATTGAGATTTCCACTCACAATACTCGGCATGATTGACGCATCAACAATCTTAAGATTTTCCACTGCAAAGACTTCCAATTTGTTATTGATGACAGCCATTGGGTCATCTTCAGCACCCATCTTGCATGTGCATGATGGATGATAAGCAGTGTCAGCATTCTGTCGCACCCAGGCATCAATTTGTTCATCTGTTTGAATGTGGTCACCTTCAAAGACAGGAATGAAAAGTTTACTTCAGCATGTTATTTTTTCAGTGTTTATAAATCTCATCAAAAGTAGATTAGCTTGAGAGCTGACGCCTTAAAGTTTGGATGGGGAAGAAGATATCCATAGCAACCAGGCTGCGAGCGGCCACCAACTGAACCAGCCACTGAAAACTAACTAAACCCGATACTTACCAAAGGTTGTGTGAAAAAGCTTGAAAATTCAGCAGGAAAAATGGTCTTACTCAAAGGCCAGCAAGCAATTACAGGTGAATGCAAACCAGGAGATGCCCTGGGCAGCAGAGGGCTCATATTCAGTAACATAGCATATGTAAAAAGCTTTCTGGTCTTACATACACTGAGGTGGATAATTGTTTTAGTATATACAACACAAGTTGAATAAATAGCGAACCAGAACTTTACTTTCGGTACCCAAAGTGACGCGCGAAGCCATTTTGTTTCTCTTCGGCTGCTTGGAGCTGAATAGTACTTTGCTAATCACCTCCGAGTTAACCAATCAGCGCGCGCGGAAAGCACTATTCACTTGTGTGGTACATGTACATGTATATACTAATTAATTATATTGTCAAACCATTACCTGGCTGTAATTCTTGTCCACGAAATGGATCCAAAGCTTTCTGGTTAAATATCTCACGGGTGAGTTTGATAGAATCTCGTAACTCCACTCTGTCTTCTTCCGTGGACAGGTAGTTGGGGTTGATAATGGGATTGTCATATGGACTGGCAGACTTCAATTTCACATATCCACGACTTGTAGCCCGCAAGGAGCCAACATGTACCTTGAAAAGAACAATACCTAACATTAATTTCTTGTAGCTTTTTTTTAGGTAAGAGCAAATACACTATAAACATTTGCAGAAAAAAAAAACAAACACAGAGTTTGACCTTAACTTTTAAGAGTACACTTACCTGGTGTATGGCTAGTAAAATGGTAATACCAGTAATTACTAGGCAAAAATGCTCTTTTTTCTAAGCCATATTAAAAACCAGTTCCATATGCTTGCAAGTTCAATGTGGTGCCGGGACACATTCATTTGCCATCCCTACCCCTTCCCTTCTCTTCCTTCCTTTCCCCCCCCCCCCCCCCTCCACCCCACCCCACTTTGCACTTGCCGGCTCATCCCCTCAACCTATCCTTCACTTGAGAGCTTGCCACAGGCTAAATCTCCTTCCGTTTTCTTGCCACAACCATGTTTTTCAATAATGTATAATTGACCAGATCTGCGTGCATTGCAGACCTATGATGTTATGATGTGCAAACATCAGTTCCACAAAGAATTGATGTCCCATCTTTGAATATAATTCAAGGGTGTTGTAAGCAGACATGCATGTCTAAACAGAACTTTCCAATGTGGCTTTCACATTGATTTTTAGGTTGGTATCCAGATGCAATCAGTTTCACACAAAATTACAAAGTGGACTGGTCACTCATGAACCAAAATTATCAACTGTACTTACTTGAAAGGCTTCCTTTTCTACAGTCACTCTGCCGTGATCTTTAAAAGCTGACGGTAGAAAGTGGTACTGGATGTTGGGATGAGAGAAGCCTTCCTTACTGCGAATAAATCCGCCAGCCTCAAGATGTGCAGTGGCACATGGGCCAGTCCTGGTGAGGAACCACTTGACTCCAATAGGAACCATGTTCCACCATTTGAGTGAGCGGTACAAACTTAGTGGCTGGGTACATTCCTGAAGTGCGATCATAATGGAATAAATATATCAAAGGTGTTATGTACAAATGCTACCATTAAATTAGGGTTTGTAATGGAACACATCCCTTTTGGAGTCAGTCTGGTCCCGAGAGCCCACTTTTCTTTTTGTCAGCACCAAGAAGGCGGCCTCTCGCCAAGTCCATTGAGATAGTCCGCAATTCACAGACTTTCAGTCCTTCATACTCAATCTGATTGGCTGAAAATTGAAAATGAGCACTCTGTGCATGCTCAGAAATCAGACCTCGCATTCTTGGTGCTGACAAAAAGAAAAGCACGCTCTTGTCCTTGCCCAAGAACACAGCAGAAAGACCACCATGGCTTGACGTATCACTCCACAGCAAAACAGGAATCCCAATTCAAAAATACATCAGAGCTCGAAAAAAATATTAAATTCCAGCCTGAACTTCAGACAGGCAGCTTTTAAATTTTTCTTACCTGGGGCAGTCACAATTACTAAATGTTTCTGCATATTTTTTTACGATTTAGTCAGCCCATCAGGAAAGTGAAAATAACAAGTTACTTGCCTCACAGAAAAAAAGGACAAGTTTCCCAGATGAACAGACAATCCTTTTTCAATCCCTGTGCATGCCAATTAGTAGCCATATCATCACAAGAATAAAAACATAATTATATGAGGGCTCATGGATATGCACAATATATATGTTGTGGTTTACATTTATCTTTGGTTTAAATTAAAGTGGTTTGATTTTGGTTTTTCATTGTCTCATTTTCATTGGTAACCATAATTTGAAACAAAGGGAGATAAAAATCAAACTGGTTTGAAATATTTTTTACCAAAGGTAATTTTATACCACAACATATACATACACTATTCTACAAACCTGGTGCAAATACATCTCTAAATGATCCTGAAAGTTTTGCCCCACACCAGGAAGATGAACATTCACAGGGATACCAAGCTTCTTCAAGTCATCAGCATTTCCAATTCCAGACAAATTTAATATCTGTGGTGTATTTATCGCACCAGCAGATAAAATAACTCCTTTCCTAGCCATGGCACGCTTCACTTGATTGCCAACAAAGTATTCAATACCTACAGCGCGGTTTTTTTCAAAGATCACTCTTGTGATCAACGTTCTTGTGTCTGCTCGAAGGTTTTTACGCTTCAGTGCAGGTCTTAGGTAAGCATTTGCTGTATTCCATCGAACTCCTTTGTGGATTGTCATGTCCATCCAACCGAATCCTTCTTGTTGATAGCCATTCATGTCTTCTGTGAAGGGATAGCCAGCTTGGACGCCTGCGTCAATGAAGGCTTGGTATAGTGGATTGTTTGATTTCCCACGTGAGACATGAAGAGGACCATCGCCACCTCTGTAATCATCTGGACCTACAGGAATAAATCAATATACAAACAATTTGAAAATTAAATTCATTAGCCATAAAGTTCATGCAGAGAGATTCATTATCCAATAAACGCACTCAGGTTAAATTACACTGCATGCTTTCAACAACAACCAAATAGTTTAGACAGACATGAACAGAGAAAATCCATAAAGTTATTATAATAACATATTGTAAAAGTTAATGTACCACACCAATTTTTGTGGCCATCAGGAAACATCCTATCCTCTTATCCCGAAATACAAATTAAAATGCTTCAATACCTAATTCATGGGTCTGAGACTTCCTAAAATAAGGCAAACAGTCAGCATATGACCAGCCTTCAGCGCCTTCCTTCTCCCATCGATCGTAATCATAAGCATGACCTCTGATGTAAACCATAGCATTCAGTGATGAGGATCCACCCCACACTTTTCCTCTGGGTTGGTAAATACGCCTGGAAAAGAGTTTGAACAATGCCTAAAACATTTTGAAACATCAATCATACAACTATATTGATTAATTCTTAATTAATATATAATTTGAAATCAAAAGTTAGTGTAAAAAAAGTTTAAATTGGAATTACATATACAAAGTGGCGTAAAGAAGCTTGAAACAATACATAGCAGGGAAATAGTAGCTTCAAAACAAAGAAAAGCCTGTGAACACAGACAATTTTTTCGACTATCGCTTGACTCTGCCAAAAAATAACCAGAAATATGTCTCTTTTTGCAGGCTACTTACACCAAGGTAAACCTCAAATTTGCACGCCAGGCTTTTACAGTTACCTTTGATGTTACTGGTGATTATTATTTGTTACAAACATAATGTTACCAAAAATACTTGGACCTACCAAACACCAATCTGACAATGTGTTGTTCCAGAAAATTTCCATACCCCTCCCATGGAAGGTTTTTTAGTTTGAATCCCGACACCCCTCTGGAATTTCCAGTTATTAAGCGCCATACTTTCCTTTTAAAATTTTGGCTTTTAAGACCCCCCACCCCCTTGGAATTTCCATTAACCTTCCATGGGGTGGGTATGGACATTTCCTGGAACTACACAATTTAATAATAATTTGAAATACTTATGATACCTGTTGTCCATAAATTCTTGTGGTTCTGTTTCATAATACCAATTGTATTTATTGTCACAAAGATTATAAATAAGAGCAGCCGGCATGTGGATCTTCCATGTCCAATCTTTAGGTCCTGCCTCAAGTAGAAGAACTTTGTTTTCGGGATTTGCCGACAGACGGTTTGCCAGAACACAGCCTGCTGATCCTGCTCCACAAATAATGTAGTCGTGGAATGAAGAGAACTTTATGGTGCCAGTACCAGAAAGAAGACATTTTTGTTGGAAAATAGGGTTACGGACTAAAAGGACAAACAAAGAGAGAAAGGTTATCAAAAATACAAAAAATGCATTAAGTTACAATTCAATCAAAATCAAGCTGGTTTGTAAAATTCTTGACAAAAAGAAAAGTTTATCCATAACACGGACATGTACTCACCTTTTATGATATGAAGTGTGGGGGCTAGACTTTTGTAGAAGCATCTTTTAAGTGTCAAGAACGAGGCCATGACTATTATCTACCCAATAATAGAATCTTAAATTAAAGATGATGAATAATAAAAATGAGGTGTGAAAATTATCCCAGTTTCTGATGATCAAGTGAGACGGTAGTTAAAAATTACAAATAACATAAACAACACAAAATTTTACAACAATTTCTTGTCATCACAAATTTCTCTACATAATTTCTGACAGGGTGAATGACATTTGAATAGGCCATTTCCGAGTTACCCTTTCCCTCATTTTCAAAACGAGTGACCCTCGTGCAAAACCATTCAAATGAATACAGGGTCTGGAAGGGGGGATCCTGATCCCACATTCCCGCTCCTTTTTCACGCGAATCCCGCATCCCAAACTTTTTGTCGTCGTTTTCCCGAATCCTGCTTTACTTTTCTCAAAAATTCAATTAAAAAAGGACTACTTTTGCATAAGCTAATGAATTTAAGATGTAGATTTGCCCTTTTGGTTGTTATTTTGTTTTATGCATGTTGTGCGACTACTGCAAAATGGAATTAGCTCTTCACAACTCAGTACGGCATCTGCTTGAAACATTAACAAAATACCCTCTTGGTTTTGTTGGTGGATTACTTGACAGTTTCAATTAGATAACTATTAACCAGCCACACTCGGCACTCGCCTGGTTGATTCGCTTTCGCGGTCAGATCGTTCATCATTTAGGTGGTGAAAATTTCCCGAATTCCCAACAATCAGACAAGAATTCCCGCATCCCGTGCCCAAATTCTGCTCAATCCCACTCCCCGAGAAGCAGTCAATTCCCGAATCCTGTCAATATATTTTGCTTTTTCCTGGATCCCACACGGTATTTTGGTCAAATCCCAGATCCCGAAAATACCCTTCCAGACCCTGTGAATACAATGTATGAGCTTGATCTGTGTGAAAATGGACGTGCAGGTGAAACTCATTTTCATATGAACAGTTTCGCACAAAGACTCATTTTGACACAGAGGCAAAAGGTAACTCGGAAACGGACTATTGATCGACATAAAACTTACAAATCTTGAGTTTAAATGTGCATGTGTCAGTTCTGATGCCAAACTGATTAATACTGTTACCTGCGTTCTAGGAACATTTGAGACTGAAAATATAAGGTTAAATATGACTGATTTTAAATTTCAAAGCTGAAAAAGGGGCAATGGCCACCCCCTCCCCCTCATCCACAACCCCCCAACAACAACCCTCCTCACAGCTTACAACCACTTGCACTTGGTACTCAAGCTTTGACTGGGTGGATAACAGAATTCAACTAAACGTTAACTTCAGTGTTGCGATACTTACAGAAAACCAAACATTTACTACATACAGGGGAAATTGCAGTAAACCTCAGTTCGATTTCCTTCCCTGCTAGCAGAGTCTCTTTTCCTGGGTTTTCGCTGGGAAAAGAGCCTCTGCTAGCAGGGAACTGATTTCCAGTCTTATGCAATAAGAGTATTTAGTCTTAAAAAATATAAAACGCTGATTTAAATATCCGAATTAACAAAATAACCAAGGTCTAGGAGTTTAAAATGACCTTTTCTCGTAACAATTTCTTTTTCTGTTGGTTGTTTTGACTGTTTTTTCATTTAGTTCAGTGAAACCACTGACCTCATGGCTCATGCACACTGTACACGCGAATCGCCGGGCGCAAATTGCTTGAGTATCACGATTTTGCTAAATAAAACTAAACTAAAACACAACAACTAAACCATTTTACCTGAAATCGTCTTTGGGATGACGAAATGGAAAGAAAACCAATACTTGTAAAGATGAACTGAAGTGTTGCAAGAAACCAGGTTCACTGCTCACATGTACATTACGTGTGAAAACTGGAAACTAGTACAGACTTTGAAACGGACTCAGGACCCCCCACCCCCTGATTGGGGTTGCATAACGCAACGAGAGCTATTATTATACAGCTGCAGGATAAAGGAAAACGCAACTCTTCATATTTTAAAATTAAATTGTTTCAAATGAGTTTGAAGATGGAAAATATTTTTCTAAGGACTATTTTGATATTTGTGAGACAGAAACGAAAGTGGTGTGACATAACAAGACGGCGTGACTGGGCGAACGGAGATACCAGTGCCGTGACTCGACTCTTTCGTGTCCACGACAGAGCTCCTATCTTCTTCTTCCACAGCACGCCACCAAAAAGCCAATCAGTTTAAGTACAGTTCTCCATTCGTGCATCTGTAAGTGTTAAATGGTGCTATATTTTCTTTGCAGTTTTGCAAAATTAATTAGATTGGGTTTCAAGTAGATTCGAGGACGACTCGACTCGCTTTCAGGGCCGTAGCTAGCTAGTAAGCGGCAAACCGAGGCACTTGCCTCAATTTTTTTTTCATGTTCCAGTACGAAAAAAATGAAAGAAGTGTTTCCTTTACTGATATCACCTAAAAATGGCATTTTCGGGCTTCTAGACTTCGAAATTTCGGCGGTTATTTGGAGATGACATGGGATGACATGTTGCTCAGCACATGTACTCCAGCGACAACAACTATTTGGTTCAATTCCCTATTTCATTACTCAGTATAAAGAATGGTAGCAAGCGGTCAAAGGCAGCTCTACCCTGGACACACCAGATTTTAAATGTACGTCGTGACACAGTATCCGCGCTGGGTGCAGCTGTCTGTTAATTTGCGAAAGTGTTGCGTGACAACCCAGAGTCGACTGAGCATCGTGAGGGAGATTATTATCCCATTCCAGGTTTTGCTGTCATTCTCTCGTTTCCTTCAGAAATGCAAGTCTGAAGGGGATTACAGAGGACGCTTACGGCTATCAGGTGTACGAAAGATATACGATAATTCATAAAAATTAGTCCTCCGGCTCGGTGTCCAGTGTTGTTGTACAATGTCACGCAACGCTTCTTCTGAAGTGTTGCGTGACGCGAGAAAGCTGCAGCACGTGTGGTATCTATATACATTAATTCCGAATAAAATCTGAATTTCAGATGGTAAAATACATGTCAGTGTAATGGCCTCATTGATGAACAAAAGATTCTCCCTGAAAAGGCTGGACATCACACTTTGTAAGGGCAAGTATCTTACCGGTTTTGACAGACATTTCCACCTTGGATCGCCTTGCCTATCACACAAGGCGTACCTGAGTCATTTAGCTGACTTTTGACTGTTTTTTTTTTTATTTTCTCATTCAGCTTGCAAATCTAATTTCCTTCAACGATGTTTCCAGTCCACCATGAGGTTCTCGTCAACCCACGATTACATTATTTGTGGAGCAGGATCAGCGGGCTGTGTTCTGGCAAACCGTCTGTCAGCAAACCCTGAAAACAAAGTTCTTCTACTCGAGGCAGGACCTAAAGATTGGACATGGAAGATCCACATGCCGGCTGCTCTTATGTATAATATGTGGGATAAGAAATACAACTGGTATTACGAGACAGAACCACAGGAGTTTTTGGATAATAGGTATAGAATTTGTCATATATAATCTGGGAGAATATCGACCCTAGGTCTTAAAGTTCGTATCAAACGTAGCGAAGTCCGTAAAGAAAAGAGCGAAGGTCGATATTCTTCCAATGTGTTCCAGAACAAGCTATATTACAAGCTTTCTTGCCCGATAAAATGACAGATGTCTTACTTTTCTGTTTTTTTTTTTTTATGGAGTAATTTACGCTCTTAAAATTTGGCCATAACAAGTGTATTCTTTTCTAGACGTATCTACCAACCCAGAGGGAGAGTGTGGGGAGGATCGTCATCTCTGAATTCGATGGTGTACATCAGAGGTCATGCTTATGATTACGATCGCTGGGAGAAGGAAGGTGCTGAAGGCTGGTCATATGCTGACTGTTTGCCATACTTTAAGAAGTCCCAGACCCATGAATTAGGTACGATTTTGGTTTTCCATGGCTAGCAGTTTCCCACGATGTTTAAAAAGTTTTTTCTATGTATACCGTCTCTTTGGCTTAATTCAGACTCACAGGATGCATCTGATTTTAGGTCCAAAACGTAATAGCAAATTAAGTTAACCCACTGGGGAGGTCATAAGATTCTGTCAGGAAGGGCTATGTACCAAGAGAATTAAGCTGCTTCACGTTCTACCAATGTGGCGTAGCTAGCTGGACATCTGAGAAAATACGATATATCGGATTTTCCGGCATCCAGGACCAACGTAGGCTCGATTACCAGCCGCTGTTTTGCCTAGGACCAACGTCTACGACAGGAAATCATTGAGTTGTTACTGCTCACAGCACCTGAAAGGAAATGGTCCATCGTCACAGTTGTTGTATCTTAGGGGGCAGATCTTGGGAACACATCGAGCCAAATTACATCCCACATCAAATGATGGTAACGCTTAACCGGTCATGGAGTGACACCTTGACCAGATGTGTGGGCCGTTGACTGGGGGTAAAAGAACCCGGCGGCAAACCTATTTGGTAAAGCTTTGTTCACTCTGCAAGGAAACTGATCTAGCAAAGGGGGAAGTGTGCTACTGAACTAAAGATCTTCAATAGTCAATGAAGATCCAAAAAGGTCGCTGCAAGAAGCGGATATCCCATACTATAATCTTAGAAATGTAATCACTTTGCTCTACCAAGATTCAACTTGGACATTGGCAGAAATTCCTTAAGATATAGAGGCCCAGTAACATGGGAACTAACTCCAACCGCTCTCAAACAGTCCACCTCCTTAAAGAACTTTAAGAAGCTTTTGAAACAGCGTCGCCATAAATTTTTCATCGAAAACATTAGCTTTCTGAAAGAAGCATGCATGGTCTCACATAAGAATCAAGATTTTAATTTAGTAATTTTCACTACATTTAAATTGATAATTGTATTTAGACCATTACTTGATTAGCATAATTTTTATATAATATTACTTGTACAATGTAGCTTTAATATAGGTCCACATCAGCCTTTGGCTGCCTTTAATTCAAACTTTTTCAAATAAAGTATGTATGTAAGTATGTATGCACAGGCAGCTACAGGGATCGAAGAGAATCAGCAAGATATATAATGGAGGACTTCTGTGATTTGTCTGGTATCGAAATAACTCAGGAACTGATCTCTAATGGAAAAATAGCGAGTTACATTACATACAGCATGATACTAAATAAATCTTAACAGTTAATTTTTTTAAATTCCCATAGGTCCAGATGATTACAGAGGTGGTGACGGCCCTCTCCATGTATCACGGGGAAAACTAAACAATCCTCTATACCAAGCCTTCATTGACGCAGGCGTCGAAGCTGGCTATCCCTTCACAGAAGACATGAATGGCTATCAACAAGAAGGATTTGGTTGGATGGACATGACAATCCACAAAGGGGTTCGATGGAATACAGCAAATGCGTACCTAAGACCTGCACTGAAGCGTAAACACCTTCGCACGGAGACAAGCGCGATGACCACAAAGATTGTGTTAGAGAACAACCGTGCTGTAGGTGTCGAGTACGACTTAGGCAATCAGTTGAAACGGGCCAGGGCTAGGAAGGGAGTTATTTTAGCCGGTGGAGCTTTTAACACACCCCAGTTACTGAACTTGTCTGGTATTGGAAACGCTGATGACTTGCAGAAGCTTGGTATTCCTGTGAAGGTTCATCTTCCTGGTGTAGGATACAACCTTCAAGATCATCTGGACGTGTCTTTTCAACAGGTTTGTACCTCTGTTATACAGCTGTCGGACAAAAAGCGCACGCGACAATCCCGAAAGGTAATCTGGGATATGATCAATATTCTCAGTTCCGAGCCTTCTTTTGTCGCTTTCACTTAGCACTCGCAAACATACCTTCATGATTTTTTTTTTATTTGAAATAAAGACACACAGAAGCTGCTTACAATAACATACGTCCATGGCATCTCACGCCATATTTTCAGATTTCCCTGAAATGCTGAAGTCAAGGAACAGTGAACTTAAAACTACCCACAATACCTTTTGCGATTGTTGTGTGCACTTTTCTCCGACAACCTTTCTCGAAATAGCTACCAAGATATTTTCAGCTCTTAACGCACAAGGTTCTGAACACGTATTCAGGATATGCTCATTATTATTTTTAAGGCTCTCAAAAATAGTTTACTTCCATCATCATCATCATCATCATCATTAGATCGAAGCATTTGACTGACCAAACCCCTGATCCCCTACACCAAGTACATCCTGTAAGCACAATTTATCCTAGTATCCAAGTTCCTTTCGGCCAAGGTACTAAGTAACAATAACCAACAATTATGTGGGATATTGTTGAGCTTCTCCAAACAACCTTTTTTCTCTCTATCGGTCCTCGGTCCAGAGATGGAATTTAAAGCTAGAAGTATATTTGTAGAAAGAAAACCAGATAAAGAGCCTCGTAGAAAACCAACATCAAACTAAATTCATGTATAACGCCAGGTCCGAGGTAGAACCCAAGAATGATCAATACGTAAGTAGCTAGAAACGCGCCTTAAACTACTGTTTTACAAGCCCCACTTCCTTACAACGTCCAGTGATGTCCCTTCTGGATTTGAAGTAATGCCTCCATTGTCGGATCATGTTTCAGGAATGTACTCAGCCCCTTGGTTTGTACCGCTCCCTCAAATGGTGGAACATGGTTCCTATTGGAGTCAAGTGGTTCCTCACCAGGACTGGGCCATGTGCCACAGCTCATATGGAGACCGGTGGATTCATTCGCAGCAAGGAAGACATCTCCCATCCCAACATCCAGTACCACTTTCTACCTTTAGCTTATACAGATCATGCCAGGGTGATTTTACAGAGGGACGCCTTTCAAGTTAGTACAGAATTTGTAATTTTACTTGGCTGTTCTTATCTTCTCCCCTTTTTTAAAGACTAAACAACATCAAGCGGAGGAACGTATTCATTCGGCTTAAGATCATTCCCCAGTATTGCATTGAGCATTCCGACTGCGCATAATTCTACGTGTAATTAGCGCGCGCATAAAAAAATGGGAGCTTTTTCTTTACGGCTTGACCTCCCCAGAGAGGTAAATCGTAATTTTTTTGAAAATGAGTATGGCGCAACAACATTTTCGTTCGCGGTCCATTGCTTTCAGTTTTCTCTATCTTAAAGACGGCGGATGCTAGCGAGCTAATAACCTTCAACAACATATTAAGGACGCCTAATACCCAGTGAAGGATACAAACTCAGGGGTCTTGCGATTCTGTATTTAGAATGTTGGTGACGTCATGTGAAAACCAAGAATCTCAATGGAATGATCTTAATTCTTGAAAATGTTTATTTCTACGTTTAAAGTTATTTACCGGTACATTGCGGGCCACAAGTCGTGGCTATGTGAAGCTGAAGTCTTTAGATCCGTATGATCATCCCATCATCAACCCCAACTACCTCTCCTCTGAAGAAGATAGAGAAGAGTTTAGAGATGCTGTTCGACTCGCCAGGGAAATCATCAAGCAGAAGGCTTTTGATCCTTTTCGCGGAAAGGAATTGCAACCAGGTATATCCAAATTAATAGTTGATACTTCCTTTGCAGTGTCTCTTTTTTTGTACTTGTACTGTCACAAAACGCAAGTTACATGTTATGATATCGTAATTTTTGCTCCTTTTTTCAAACCTTCAATCGATTCTTATAACAAGTTTTTTCTCGTAGAATACCATTTTTGAGTTATTTTTGAGTTATTTTTTCCAAAAATAACTCTTTAGTCGGTGCGGTGGACCGTGTAGTCAGTCAGTCAGTCAGTCAGTCAGTCATTCAGTCAGTCAGTCAGTCAGTCAGTCAGTCAGTCAGTCAGTCAGTCAGTCAGTGAAGTATGTTTGTATGTCACACCAATCAGGTTTGAAGTACTATCAGAACCAATGAAATTGTAGTTTATAAAGGGGAAGTAATCTGACACAGTTGTAAGCGAGCGATTTCATTCGAAGATTTTAGATTTGTAGGAGGCGGAATCGGTGAGTTGTGAATTAACCCCGGATTTGAAACGCTCGCCTGCTTACAACGCACATGCCGCCAGCAAAAGACCCAACACTAAATTGTTATTCGAGCGTTCGTTTAGGACGGGCTAGTTTCGCTGACCGTAGTAGAAATGTGCATAAAGCATTTGCACAAAGCAGATTTGAAGAATAATGTTCTCATTGTGATGTTAATACTGTGTTTACAAAGAGTCATAAAAATGGCAAGGAGTCTTCATCAGAGTGTGTTGTGGCCTCTTGTTTTAAGAGTTTGTGACAAGGAAACTTCCTAAATTTAATATTGCTTGAGACTCCGTGTCGCCAACTGAAAACCACAATTAATTTAATTAGTCTCTTCAGCGTCTTGCTCGGTTCACTGACTCTCGGGCAAGTAGCGTTTATGTTTATACCTTAAACACACCACGTTTAGACATTTAATTAACCAGTATGGGTATTGACTTTAAAATGGTTTTGCTTTTACAATGAAACGAATTCAACCGGGGCCACCCAACGTTTTTTAGGCAATCACAAGACAAGCTCAGAACAAAAGAACTGGAGTTCGTAAGCGAGCCGTTAAATTTACACCTTACTGTGATTGGTCCGCTAATGAAGGACGTACAATTTCTTTGTTCTGAACTTATCTTGTGATTGGCTAAAAAAATGGTGGGTGGCCCCGGTTGAGTTCGTTTCAGTGTAAAATTAACTGCGATCGATAGCGGCAACAGGCTAGAATAAGAGCATGTCATTCAGTGACAGTTTGATAACTAAAATTAATTAGTTGTTCCTGTTTGTTGAATGAAAATTTACATTTACGACAGGAAACAAATAGTCCAGGTGTACTACGCTTTAAAAGCTTTCCTAAAAATATAGTTTTTGATTTTATTCGTTTATTACTTAGTTTATTACTTTTCGATTACTCAATGGAGACATGGTGTTTTCAAGAAAAACAAAAGTATCATGCTACAAAAGTGAGATAAACAAAAGTGTCATGTTACATGCGTTTTAAAAAAAAAGGAAGGTATCGTTTTACAGTGTTTGACAAAAACACAAAAGTATCCTGTAACAAACAAAAGTATCGCGTTACTATAATAATAATAATAATAATCATTTATATAGCGCCATTTCCATAAGTTCAAAGGCGCTTGTAAAAAAAAGCTAGCAACAAAATAAGCGCTAACGGAATAAGCCATTTCGTGACATTTTGACAATTAAATTAGTTCTTGTTTTTTTAAATGATAAAAATGACGTAACATATTGCACGTAAAAATTGTTTTGTCTGCAAGCATTTTTTTTCCAAAAAATGCCTCTTAGTCGTAGTAAGGGGCTATGTAGTTAGTGATGCACCATGCACAAATAGCTCAACCCATCAAATAAACCATCCCACCAGGACTAACACCCAGTCTTACCCCAAGCCACCCAATCAATTGAAAAAATAACTCCTGCACGCTTAGCGTGTCTATGTTTTACGTTTACTCAGTAATCTTATCATGCATTTTCCTAAATCGCATCTTTCTTTTACAAGGTAGTCATGTTCAAACTGATGAAGAAATTGATGCCTGGGTGCGACAGAATGCTAACACTGTTTATCACCCTTCATGCACATGCAAGATGGGCGCCGAAGATGACCCGATGGCTGTTGTCAATAACAAATCGGAGGTCTTCGGAGTAGAAAATCTCCGGATTGTTGACGCGTCAATCATGCCAAGCATTGTGAGTGGAAATCTCAACGGACCAACTGTTATGATTGCAGAGAAGGCAGCTGATATCATTTTAGGAAATCCACCACTACCTAAATCAAATGCACCAGTGTACAAGACGACAGAAAAGGGACAGAGATAGGTCATTTTATGTGGCTATGGCTAGGATACTCTTGTGTTATTATACATAGCTTGATCGAGGCCATTGGTATCGTGTGTGGAACAACAGGACAACGCGCTGCGGCATCGAGTGAAAAACTTTACTCTCCACACTGTCGAAGTTTAGTAGTATTAAAAGAACCTCGGTATATGGCAACCGTTAAGACGGTTTAAATGAATTTTATGATATTCTATCAGTAATACACCAACCTTGTTTGTTGAAAGAAAGAAAGAAAGAAAGAAAGAAAGAAAGAAAGAAAGAAAGAAAGAAAGAAAGAAAGAAAGAAACACTATTACCATGGAAACTATAAAAAGGGAAGGACCATTTTATTTTTGAGGAGTGGGGGAGGGGAGGGCAATTTTTTGAGAATGTTTGTTTGTTTTCTTTTGCGTCTTGAGGCTGTGCAAGAACTTTACCGGGAAATTCGGGATTAGCATGACAAACGGTGAGTGGGGGAAATGGCGCAACAGGCTAATGCTGTGCAGAATTTTCTTCAGAAAATTTCCCAACCACCTCAATCCCCCACCCCACCCCCAAACAAAAATTTGTTTCTATTAAAAACGTGTTTTATCAAGTCTTAAAATTCGAGGCTACGCCTCGAATTTTTAAACTTGATAAAACACTGCTGTTCGTGTTTTAAACATTACATAAATTGAGTCCTCCTAGTGTACTGTGGCTCTTAACGTTAACATGGGCTGCCTGTGCTGCAAACTATGAAAGAATTAATGTACTCTCGTAATTATGAAGGATATCAGAAATCAGTAATTGGAGTAGTCAAGAACCTTTGTCGAGCGTTTTGACCCAGTCGCACGCCGAAAATATAAATCCAAGGGTTTCGTGCGCATTTCGAGTTAAGTATCGAAATAAGGCTGAATAGTCTTGTTTCTTATCGTGCTTTTTTTATTTACTTAATTCTATAGCTATATGCAACATTTATTCAATGTCTAATCAGCTGTGAGCATTTCGAGTTAAGTATCGTAATCAGATAAGGCTAGGATAGTCTCATTTCTTATCGTGATGTTTTATTTATTCAATTCCATAGTCATGATAGTTCGTGAAACTTTTATTCAATAACGTTTATTCAGCTGGGTTTGCTTTTGTTTAAGATATGAAAATTAAACACCCAAACTACGAGCAAAACCAATTTTAATAAAACTCTTGAAATCTAAGTTAGTCAACAGATTAATTGTTTTTTTTTCTTTTGTCGCTGAGCATTTTTGGCATTATCGGAAAAGAAAAGTACAAATAAGTGGCATTTGAAAGTGGGTCCAGTGCAATATATATTTCTACAAGTACAATGTGTTGCACCTCACACTCACCACTTGAGAACTGGCGTGATTTCAATTCATTTTACGGAGTGAAAGCATTCATCAATTCCAGCTACAGCTGCTGTGTTCTCACGTTACATGCATAACGTATTTTAACAATTATCTCCTAGGTAACAAGAAAAATCAGTAAATGTTTCTGGCAATTTAGGTTCTCTTGCTGGAAGATTAGATTTTTTCTTTTACTCGTATTTCACTGATAAAAAAATCATATCTTCTTTTCAACGATTTCGCTCAACAAATAAAAAAATGGAAATAAGGTGCCTGTAGACATAATCAGAAATTGGAGCAGTCAAAACCTTTGTCGAGCGTTATGACCGAGTGGCACCTCCTAATATATGAATGCAAGGGAGCATTTCATTTCGAGTTAAGTATCGAAATAAGGAGGGGGCGTTGGGATTTTTGGTTTTGCGGTTTTGACCATTTTTTAGATAGGTTTTTCGGTTTTCATACCGAAAAACTGCGGTTTTTTTGGTTTTGGCGTCTTTGTGGTTTGCGGGCTTTCACTTTATTACCAGTTGGTTTTCGGTTTTCAGCAAATGCCTATCTGTTTTTCGGATTTGGTGCGATGTGTTTTCCCCGTTTCGTTTCCAGTTTCTCTGTGGCAATTATGACCTCAATTTTACGCTCCAACCACGTCCCAATTGGAAGACCCTGCTGCCAAGGAACCTACTGAGGCTTTTATGTTCAAGATGCAAGTTTAAGTGATCAGAAAAGTCAAAAATGTCTAAAAAAATCTTCAAAAATCTCCCCGTTTAATGAGCTATGGTTTGGGATTTTGTGTGCGGTTTTCGGTTTTGATCAAAATTTATTGCGGTTTTGGCTCATTTATGTGCTGTTTTGCGGCTTCTACTAGGCCCCAACGGCCCCCTCAATTAAGCTAGGATAGTCTCATTTCTCATCGTGATTTTTTTTATTTATTTAATTTCATAGTCATTCATAGTTCGTGAAAAATATTTATTTAACGTTTATTCAGCTGGGTTTGCTTTCGTCTTTTTAAGATAGGAAAAGTAAACACCCAAACTGCGAGAAAAACCAATTTTAATAAAACTAATGAATATCTCAGTTAGTCAACAGATCAATTGTTTTGTTTTTTTGCTGGGCATTTTGGCAATATTGAAAAAGAAAGGTACAAAAAGGTGGCATTTGAAAGTGGATCCAGTGCAATATATATTTCTACAAGTGCAATGTGTTGCACCTCACACTCACCACTTGAGGACTGGCGTGATTTCAATTCATTTTACGGAGTGAAAGCATTCATCAATTCCAGCTACAGCTGCTGTGTTCTCACGTTACATGCATAACGTATTTTAACAGTTATCTCCTAGGTAACAAGAAAAATCAGTAAATGTTTCTGGCAATTACAATCTCTTGCCGGAAAATAAGTTTTCTTATTTTCCTCAGTTTTATTTCATAGCTAATAAGAAAATCACATCATATCTTCTTTTCAACGATTTCGCTCAACAAATCAAAAAAAAATAGAAATTAGGTGTCTGTATACAGGTACAGTCGACTCCTGATAACTCGAACCCTCGCTAACTCAAACCTTGCGCTAATTCGAACCAAAATCGATTTCCCCTGGATTTCAGTCATACATTTATTGTAATTTTACCCTTAGATTTTACCCTCGATAACTCGAACCTCCCGCTAACTCAAAGCAATCTTCGTTTCCCGTCAGGTCATTTTCCATATATACATTTTACCCTCGATAACTCCAACCATGTCTGTCAATACGTGACAAGTCAAAACAAACAGTGTAATGTGGTCCAAAGAGTTAAATATATTTTGAAGCAAGAGTGTGAACTTTCTTACTTTTCATTACACAAAACGTGTCAGTTCAGTTCAGGTTCCGCTGGTTTTCACTAAGTGTTGCTTCTTAACTCCTTTTTCACATTACGTTACGTTCCGATTTATACAGTAACTTAGAGATGTATTGTTTTATTTTCACTCGACTTCTCTATTCTGTAATTAAATTTGATTTAAACGTACACTGCTGGAATAGTAAAACATCAAACACAGTTTTTCCGAGTCCCATTCTCCTTTGTCTTGTCGTTCATCATGCTCGTCTCTAGGCACTTGTCCTGCTTGTCTCTCTTAGCTGGCGAGGTCTTTGCACGATTGGCTAGATTTTAGCATTTTATTTATGCCTAAATATGCCTTCGTTTATATCCACACATTATTCGTGCCTGGACTACGTATCGCGCCGGGGTGATTTAAAAACACGCTGGATTGCCTTGTTAGGTAAGTTATCAGTGATTACGTTTCCATGTTTCTGCACCTTCGAGAACGAATATACCTCTTTAGTTTGTTTAATTTAGAGCTTTCAAGAAAGTTAAATGAAAGAAAGTAATAAATGATCATGTGAACTTATAATAGGTAATCACAAATAGGTCGATTTGATCAAATCTCGAAGGTTTGGTTGCCTATTAATTTTGTGGATCTGGAAGATGAAAATCACTTTTCCATTGTCCAAAATACTCATTTCTGGCTCCCAGTTAAAACACTACTTTACTATCGCGATGCCGTACTTGCATTCAAATGCAGGACTGATCTTACTCCCCCTTATCTGTCCTCGCTTTTTTTAAAAAGAGGAGAAGTAAGTGGTCGTGTTACTCGAAATTGCCACCTTCTGAACATACCGTGTTTTAACAGCGCCACAGGACACGGGACGTTTTTATATCGAATAGTTTAATTTCGTTAATATGGAATAATTTAGACAATGATTTTAAGTTATCTGAATCCATTCTCATTTTCAAAAGAAAATTAAGAAATAAACTCTTTCCCGAATTCTTAACTTCTTAGTAGTATTTGCTGACTGCCTGTGCTTTTTATCGTATTTTATTGTAATTTTTGTTGATTTTTATAGTAATTTATATAGTGATCATTTTATATTTTTATTTTATTGTAATATAATTTTTTCATAATTTTAGGCCATTAACATCAAAAAGCCCCTCCGGGGAGTGTTAATAAAATTTGTATTGTATTGCATTGCATTCCATTGTATTGTATTGCATTGCATTGCATTGCATTGCATTGCATTGCATTGCATTGCATTGCATTGCATTGCATTGCATTGCATTGTATTGTATTGTATTGTTTTGTATTGTATTGTATTTCTTGAGACCGTTTTACAGGAAATTAGACTGAGTATAATCCAACTAATTTAAAGCAATTATCTCAAACTGCAAACTATTAAAGAATTCGTGAATTCGCGTAATTATAAAGATCGAATATCAGAAATTGGAGCAGTCAAGAACCTTTGTCGAGCGTTATGACAGAGTGGTACCTCCTAATATATGAATGCAAGGACTCTGTGAGCATTTCGAGTTAGGTATCGTAATCAGGTAAGGCTAGGATAGTCTCATTTCTTATCGTGATGTTTTATTTATTCAATTCCATAGTCAATGATGGTTCGTAAAACATTTATTCAGCTGGGTTTGCTTTCGTCTTTTTAAGATCTGAAAACTAAACACCCAAACTACGAGTAAAACCAATTTTAATAAAACTCTTGAAATCTAAGTTAGTCAACAAATCAATTGATTTTTTTTCGCTGGGCATTTTTTGCATTATTGGAAAAGAAAAGTACAAATAAGTGGCATTTGAAAGTGGATCCAGTGCAATATATATTTCTACAAGTGCAATGTGTTGCACCTCACACTCACCACATGAGGACTGGCGTGATTTCAATTCATTTTACGGAGTGAAAGCATTCATCAATTCCTGCTACAGCTGCTGTGTTCTCACGTTACATGCATAACGTAATTTAACAATTATCTCCTAGGTAACAAGAAAAATCACTAAATCTTTGTGGCAATTTAGGTTGCCGGGCCGGGAAGATTACATGTTTTTATTTCACTTTTATTTCACTGATAACTAATAAGAAAATCATATCTTCTTTTCATCGATTTCGCTCAATAATTGAAAAATAGAAATTAGGTGGCTGTATACATAATCAGAATTTGGAGCAGTCAAGAACCTTTGTCAAGCGTTTTGACCGAGTGGCACCTCCTAATATATGAATGCAAGGGCTCAGAGCATTTCGCGTTAAGTACCGAAATAAGGCTAGGATAGTCTCATTTCTTATGGTGATTTTTTTGTTTATTTAATTCCATATTCATTGATAGTTCGTGAAACATTTATTCAATATTTATTCAGCTGGGTTTGCTTTCGTCTTTTTAAGATATGAAAATTAAACACCCAAACTACGAGCAAAACCAATTTTAATAAACATGATAAAACTCTTGAAATCTCAGTTAGTCAACAGATCAATTGTTTGTTTTTTCCGCTGAGCATTTTTAGCATTGTTGAAAAAGAAAGGCACAAAAAGGTGGCATTTGAAAGTGGGCCCTGTGTAATATATATTTCTACAAGTGTAATGTGGTGCACCTCACACTCACCACTTGAGGACTGGCGTGATTTCAATTCATTTTACTGAGTGAAAGCATTTATCAATTCCAGCTACAGTGGTATTTGGGAATTGGAAAGGAAATTAAAAAGCTTATATTGAAAGAAAATTAAACAACGCACGACTTTGAAACAGATTCTGGCACCTTTGTTGACACTTTTTTCGCACCTCGGATAATTAAGTCTGGGGTGACCAGCCCGGTCTTACAACATAGATGAAACAATTACAATCTTTTCAAAATCGCTTTGCGAAGAAGATCGTCAGGTTGAAAGTGTCATCAGCAGAGGCCCTGACGTCGTTGCGGTGGGTGTCTTTACATGCGAGGCGGTTCGGTCATCGGTGTTGTGTTGTGCAAGATGCAATGAAAGGTAGCATCCCCAAGCATTTCGGTGTATTCAGATCCACCATGAACCAACAACACGGTTATAATACCTGAATTAGCTACATGCCCAAAGTCAGTAGGCCAAGAACGGAATGGGGAAGAAGCAAAACATATTTTAGTTTTTATTATCGCATATAGGTTTTGTCCTTTTTATTGTATCTTAGATTTTAATGTATTTTAAAGGTTTGACATTTATTTTCTCAGAGGACCCTCCTGAAAACCACCTCTAGGTGATTGGAGGCCTCCTCTTAAAATATTATGTGTTATTATTTATTATTATTATTATTATTATTATTATTATTATTATTATTATTATTATTATTTATTATTATTATTATTATTTATTATTATTACAGATAAAGCCTTAAATAGCTTTTCAGAAGTTCTCCCTTGCGTTGAAATCTCTCTGAACAATTTTCAGTTTCACGCTCGTGCCGCTTCGAACACATCTCCGAGAGTAAGCTTCCGATTTTGACAAGTTTATGTCTGGTGCGATCCTAATACTGTAAGCCAATCGAAGAGCGCGAAGCCCGAAAACGGGAACGGCGTTTGTCCTCCAAAAGGTCAATTCGTGCGGTTATGATAGTTTGATTTGACTTCGCCTACCGCAATACCGGGGAAATTCGCGCCAAAATGATGCCATTTGATTTGATTTCCAGCAGCAGGCGAAACGTTTTTATTTTTCCAGTAACCTACCGGAATTCTCGTGCGCTCATAGACGGTATAGAGCTCCTGGGGTGTTTGTGTGTGTGTTTAGGGGAGGGGGGGGGGGAGCAAAGGTTGACAAGACGACAGACTTAAAACGCAGCGCAGCACATGCCAAACTTGGGCAAACTTGGCATCGGATGAACTTCGGCCATCCACGCAACACCACGAATGACTGTCGCCATGTCTCGTCTTGTAATCTGTTTTAGCAATTTGCAGTGAATCCTTTACTTGAGGATAGGCCTTTTGCACGATTGCGTCATATGCTTAAAATTCAACACTAAGCCTCGTTTACGCGAATTATATTATTTCCAAACCCCTGCCAGGCAGTTTTCGCGTGGGTATACTTTTATCTTTACTGCTTTGGGAATTCGTTCATGCTAAAAATGTACACGTTTGCACTTCAAAAGCGATCCTTGGTGGTAAAACTATCCTGTCTGTCGTAAACACGTATAAGCGTTATTGCATTCCTCTTAGCCAATTAGAACTCAATATCATTAGGTCTCAGTAGGGTGAGGGGGAAGCCCGCCGGACCCCCTCCTCCCCCCCTCCCCCCCCCCCCCCCAAAAAAAAACAGAATTTTCAGTAAGTACCATAATAATAATATTAATAATAATATTTAATATTTATATTGCGCATTTTCTATAAAATAATCAAATGCGCATAATCAAATGCGACCCCTCCGGAAGAAAGGCGCGAGCTTCTGTAAGAAAAAAGAAAGCGCTTGGACAATATAATGCTCGGGTTCCGATCTGAATACATTTCTATCAAACAACAACCTAACCTATTAAGAATTCCACAAGTACTTATGTAAAACATGACATTTCTGTTCAAATGCTGTACACACCCTGTAATTTCTGTTTTAGAGTTTCGTGCGGAAAAAAAAAATGTCGAAATCCTTGTTGGCAACACTGCTTGTTGTAGTGTCGGCTCTGGTGACATCATCTTCAGCACAGGTTAACGTGCCCAAGAATCATTGGTGCGGGAGGTTTTGTATGACGTCGAACTTTGGCAACTGTCAGTCAGTCTGCTCAAGTAAGTGGTTATAGCAGTATTCAAATGATCGTTTTACCATCCTATGGGATCAGTCGCAGAAAAAGTCCAAATAACGTAATGAGCCTCAAAAGCTCTCAAAACCATAAAGTAGAACTGTGATATTCGCTCAAACCGGAGTGTAGTTTGAAAAAGAATGTAACCGCTGGGAAGCAACAACAACAACAACAACACTTGAGCTTTATTTACATGACCATAAAACGTTATAGCATTGCAAAAGCATACGGAAATTTCGAAGCAAGGAAAACGCAGTAAGGAAGACATAATTGGTTTTGGTTTTTCTACTGAAATCGAATGTTTGCTATGGTAGTACAAGTGTACATTCTCTATTTAGAGCCCCTCCACTAAAAGGTCCTCCTCTCTCTCTCTCTTTTGCCTTATACACCCCCTAGGCCCTTTGTAATTTCAATTTTTTAAAGATGTCCGCACACCAGGGGGGTACTCGAAGTATACATGACGGGGGGGGGGGGGGCGGGGTCTGACGTGTTTTTGGGGGTTGAAAATTTACACGCTCGGTATTTTTTTAGGTCTTAAAAAAATACGCGTATCTCCAAGCGAACTTTTCGTTTCGGGTTTTCGTTGCGATCAGTGGATCAGAAAAATATTCATTCGAACTTTTTTTAAGCGACGTATGTTACGGAAAAACTGTTAATATTAAGAAGACAATACAATGTACATTTGTAATGATGCCAGGTATTTTTTGGGGTCTAAAGTTTCAGGCTTGTGTATTTTTTTGGGTTTGCAATATGAAGCTCCGTCGGACCCCCCCGTCATGTATACTTCGAGTACCCCCCTGAGGTCCGCACTCACCCCAAATTACTATCCGCGTGCCCCACCCCTTATCAAAATGGTAGTTAAGTCTTCATCAGCAGGAAATCAATTAATTTGTGGTAACTGCTAAGTAATCCAGCTGATATATCATTTATTTCGTTAACATTCAGGTACAACACTCGTCATGACATGTCACGCCAAGAGTTGTAAACAGACTTGCTTCGTTGAAGGGTGTGGTTTGAAATGCCATGGAGAAAGCTGTAAACAGATTTGCCCAAAAGGGAACTGTCAACTCAGCTGTCCTGAAGGCGCAAGAATGTGTGACCAGGATTGTGGCCAGTTTAATAATTGCAAGAAAGAATATCTGCAACCTCCTACAACGGAAGCCCCTACAACCGAAGCCCCTACAACAGAAGCTCCTACAACCGAAGCTACTACAACCGAAGCCCCTACAACCGAAGCTCCATCTGTTCCCGATGAGTGTAACGATGTGCTGTGGGATGGCGTTTGTTACCAGTCGTGCACCGGGGGAGGGTGCACGATGGAATGCTTCAACTCGGAGCATTATCATTCATGTTACCAGGAGTGTAATGGTAATATAATGTAATTAAATAGTAACATTAATTTTAAAATAAGAACATTCCCAGAATGGTTTGCACCTCAAAATATTTAAATGCGCGATAACGTTGTCCATTTGAAGTCTCCGAAGTAACTACATCATGTGCAAATAGCTCTTGTCATAAAATATCAGTCGGTTTGATATTGACTTTGTTAGTGTCGTGAAATATACCCGAAGAATGCGATTCAACTTACTTTGACAAGCTTATAACCCGTTGAAAGGCGCGGTAAAACTTGCTTATATGAACTATAGTATGTCTGTCACATATTCATTGCGTCATCCACTCCATCTGCGGGATATTAGAACCTACAATTGACCTGCTCCCAAAAGGCTTCATAGCCCAATTGGTAGAGCAACAGACCAGTATCGCGCGGTCATGGGTTCAAATCCCTTTCCAGCCTTAAATTGCTTTTACACTGCGAGGATAATTTCATTCTTTTTATCCGCAGTTCATATTATTCATTACGTCATAATTATTTTGTGATAATAAATTTGGCAATCTAAGACAAGTTTCCAAAAGTTTACGCAGCTCTTGTAGCAGTGTTTAAAAGCAGTTCTTGTGTTTTCACAGGTGGAAATTGTAACATGACATGTAGCGCCCCCTCAGCATGTGCGTTCGCATGTCCAGAAGGAAACTGCAAAACAGTCATCTGTAAGGCTGATGCAAATACCTGTGAGCAGTCTTGTTACGGTGGAGGATGTGGTATGGAATGCCACGGAAATAGCTGTGAGCAGATTTGTGACGGTGGAGGATGTGGTATGGAATGCTACGGAAATAGCTGTGATCAGCATTGCTTCCAAGGCAACTGCCATCTACAATGTCCGAGTGATGATGGAGTGCCGTGCGCACAGAGCTGTGGAACCAACTGCACCGTAGAGTTTGTTTAAAGCGCGGCGCATGCCCTGGTACTGACGGTACATCCAATGAAAGCACTTCATTATATAGCTGACGTATTTTTCTTCAGCAGCTTATGTTTGCTAAAAGAAATAAAAGTTGAAAGGAACTGAGTTGCTTTAGCCATTAAGTGTGAAACCCTTTTTAATACAAATCAGACCTTTATTGGTCCAAGAAATGCCAAAGCTATGCATTATTTAAGCAATAGACCACACTTAACCGGCGCAATAAATCCCCGCGGGATGTTGGGAAAACACGAGAAAAGCTTGTAAATCACGAGCCGTCATCGCGACCAATTTGAGGTAGTTTTTTCTTTCAAATGCTTTTATTGATTTTCTGTCGCTCTTAAAGCTTTGATTACCTGTAAAAAAGGTTGCTTTGTTTCCAATAATAGATCACTCAAGGGCCACAGTTCAGATAATTCAACTCCCGGTTTAATACACTCCTATCGAAAAATGAGGGCACACATCCTTCTTCTTTTTAATATATTACATGTAATGTTTTACATTTGTTTAGAGATTTATTTACTCGTGCGCGTTTTAACGAGTTTTTAACTCCTATTTGTTATGTGTCTATAAGAATTGATTGATTGATTGATTGATTGATTGATTGATTGATTGATTGATTGATTGATTGATTGATTGATTGATTGATTGATTGATTGATTGATTGATTGATTGATTGATTGATTGATTGAAGCTAAATCATGCACTCTGAGCACTAATACATTTATCATTTCAAATGCGTTTTGTACACAGTTAACTAACTCGTCAGTTCGTTCTTTCTTATTGCTACGAAAAGCGGACATTCTCCTCCTCAATGTCTTAACTTTTTATATGTCTGCATCATATTGAATTTAACCGGATAACATTGACTACAACTGTCAATTACACTGAAGTGTATCTATGTATGCTTTCAACTAATATCCTTAGCTAACGTTGCTTTATTTGCTACGCTGCTGTTTGACATCAACGACAACTGTATTGATTACTACATAACATTACAACTGCTTGAAGGGGAATTATCGACCCTGTAGCTTCTTGGTGGAGGTAGTGCTCTGGCACTGGGAGCTCTTCCCGGCAGCCCTCGCGCCAACCTTTCCAGACGACCCTGGAATGACCTGATTGGTGTAAAGTAGTTATTTTCTATCCATGATCTCTGGAAGAACATGATTTGAGCAACTTTCTTGCTCTCTCCTCCAATCACAATGTGTCTGCCACAGCCAACATGTGAGAGACTGCACTCAGCTCATAAAATTGGTTGGAGAATCCGCCGCAGTTTTCACTGTGAAACATGACCTTGCCTAACAGCTCATCTGGGCTGAAGAGTAAGACAAGAGCCAGCAGTGCGTCGGTTTCTGCATCGTTTAGTAAGTAGTAGTTCTGGTAGTCTCTTAACCTTCTCAAGTTGGGATCGTTTAACTCGATAAGCGATGCCACACAGTTAAGATAGTACATCAGTTTTGCTTTTGAATTTCCTGACACTGTTGCCGGTCCCCCAACCTTTTTTATACCAACTCTTTCACGAACTAATGCTGCCATTTCGTAGGTTTCAGTATTCTGTATACTGGAAAATAAACAGAACTTGCATCTCAACCTCAAACGCAGACTTGATCATGACTTAATAAAATTTTCATCCAAGCACTTCAGTATAATTGCAATTTATCTGCAGTTTCGAATAAGATTGAAAACAATATTGAGGCTTTCAAAGGGATTTCAAACCCCCTGAAAAAGGCTGCCGAGATACTCCACGCCTATTACACCTAAGAACGCAGCTTTTAAGTCTATTTTTATCCAGTTTTGTTTAACCAAGCTGCTTTATCAGTTTAATGAATATTCTTTTATTATGAAATTTTATTTCCTTTAACTTAGTTCTAAACTGTTTACTGAAATTGTGATCCAATTTTCAAGACTGATACACAGAAAATTTGAGAAACCGCCATGGTGTAAACACGCGACGCATCGGTGTACTTCATTACACATGCTCAAATTGAGTTTGGTTGATGCCAATCAAAGCCAAGTCACAAACATTATATGCAAACCGTTCCGACTGGGTTCTGAGCGACAGAAGAAAATTAACATGTAAATTGCCCTGCCATGAAAAGCAAAAACATTGATGAGTTCACATAAAAATCCCTCGAAAGAAGCCGAGCTGTTCGCATCCTGATACCTCTTTTAAAGGATACATTTTGGCTGCCTTTTGACTAAAATTGAACTATTTCATGTAACCCTTGTTCGGTTACATGAACGATAGTACAAATCAGCTCAATGGATCAGCCAATCACTTTGCTCTGACTCTTTACATGAGCCAAGCCTAATGTCAATATCGATTATGCAAAAATTTGACGCCTGAATCAAAAGCGAAGAGCGCGAGGTCTAAAAATAGAATGCAAATGATTATACCCCCCACGAGGCTCAGACAACATCTGCGTGGTCTGCGAGAAAAAGAGGGAATCTAGGCGAAGTTTTCGTTTCAAAGAAGTTTTTTTAGGAACACCGGCTGTTTTAGGAAGTGTTTTAGGAAAATCGTCCGCCATTCCGGTTTGTTTGTCTGAGTCTTGTCTGAGTAATGACGTCACTCGCGCGCTTCGCTATTTTAAAATCGATTCATTTGTATTTGATTGGCACTAACATTTTCCTTTTGGCGCTCTAGGCGTGACACAGAGTTGAAAGCGTCTTGTTATGATGGGGCCACAGAGAACGAATGCTTCAAACTTGCCTTTATTTAGTGTACATTTCCACAAGAATCAGAACTCCATTACCGGATTGCAATGACGTTTATTCGTGTTTGCGTGCATATCTCTAATCGCGATCTTCCTGAACATACTGAAGGGCACAATAAATAGCGAGGACTGGAAGCTATGCAGACAGTAACTACTACTTATATGATAAACGTAAAAAATTCCTTGGCTGCGTGGTACTTGTTCTCGTGTTCGAGCATCAAATGCCAATTTAACAATATATCGATTTAGACGTTTCGGGCTTAGCCCTTCATCAGTGGATGTCCACCGGTTGTTGCTTCGTTGAGAAACTTGCTGACCAAACTTCAATCCCGCGATACGAATTTTAATACATAGAGAGATTCAAACCACTGTTATGTCAGCAAGTAAATGCGACTTGGCGACTGAATTTTCAATCTAACTACATTGAATGCACAGAAATACGGTATTTTCACTGCATTTATGTTGTGCAATGCGGGCCTTTGGTTACGGGCACAGATTATCTGCAAAACTATTTGAATGAAAAGGAGACTTGATAAATAACCATATCACTCCCTTGCATTCTTTTTAGTCCATTTGCTCCCATTTCAACTGTTTATGTATTTAATCTAACTGATTAGCCTTTGGTGAGGAGCAAAGTCGATGGAAAGAGCAGCATTTTGTTTGTCTTAATCATGAGCTTGATATGCTGTTCCTATTAAGAGTCATTTAGAACTTTAAGTTACGCAGCTGTTACACTAAAAATGTAATGCATACCGATGTCAGTTTAAAATCAAGTAATCGTTTAATAACTTAGCACTATTATCGGTTATGAACGTATACTTACTGTTAAAAACTGTGATTGACAGTCCAGATCACTTCAGCCTGCAAAACGATCAACCAGCAAAACAAGGAAGTAAATGTAGCTGCGTTGAAAGAAGAGTGAGGAAAGCCTGGGATCGAGGCTATTATTAAAGGTACTCAAATGTCTGTGCCAATGATCACGTACGTAACACGTGCTCTTTTGGCCAGCCTACTGCTTGTTAGGCCACAGGCCGCCCAAGCTCACGATGAGAGGAGTTTCAAAAATTAACATAATAATCATTTGAAAACGCGAAAAGTGTCTCTTAGGGCCGATTCGCACTAGCGGACAAGTTTTAAATGTCATAACATTTTTGACAAACAAAATTGTCGCGACAAGTCAGAGACATTTTGAAGAAAACAAAAGGTGTAATTATAAGTACAATAGCTCTGCACGTGCTTCTGGCATCCTTGTACATTTCCCGGCACGGTCGTCTTGTGCAAACATCAAATAATCAGGCAGGTCCACGTGGTGAAAAATTTTAAAACAAGTTGCATTTGAAGTGAGCGTGTACTGATGTTTTTGTGTTCGTGCGGGGAAAATATCGCATAAAAAAAAAAAACTATTTCTTTTCCCGTCCATTTATCGGCACAAACTGGTTCCCTTCGCATTCTTTTGTTCCAGCGCCGGTATTACCATCCTTCCACGACCTCACCTCGGCACAGAAACGTGTTTTGAGATGGAATTTAAAGCTAGAAGTGTTTTTGTAGAAAGAAAACCAGATAAAGAGCCTCATAGAAAACCAACATCAAAGTAAATTCATGCATAACGCCAGGTCCGAGATAGAACCCAAGAACGATCAATACGTAAGTAGCTAGAAACGCGCCTTGAACGAGTGTGTTACAAGCCCCACTTCCTGGTGATAAGCCGCTGTTATCTTACAACGTCCAGTGATGTCCCTTCTGGATTTGAAGTAAAGCCTCCATTGTGATCATGTTTCAGGAATGTACTCAGCCCCTTGGTTTGTACCGCTCCCGCAAATGGTGGAACATGATTCCTATTGGAGTCAACTGTTATGATTGCAGAGAAGGCAGCTGATATCATTTTAGGAAATCCACCACTACCTAAATCAAATGCACCAGTGTACGTCATTTAGAGATAGGCCATTTTAAGCGGCTGTTGCTAGGATACTCTTGTGTAATTTAAATATAACCAGAAGTCCATAACTATGGACTTCTGATAACACTAAATGAATTTTATGATATTCTATCAGTAATACACCAACCTCAAAACTAGACTAAGGCAGCCACTGACACACGACTCTGCAACGAAAGCCTCTGCTTGCAGGGTAAAATATGGAAGAAAGAAAGAAACGCGAGGGAAGCAAACCTGGAACTAATCAGATTGCTACCATGGTAGCCAATAGGGACGGACCATTTTATTTTTGAGTAGTGGGGGAGGGTAAACAATTTTTTTGAGCATGTTTATGTTGCATCTTGAAGCTGTTCAAGAATTTTTCTGGGATTGTTCAACACCTTCTTTTTTAGTTTGTTGTGCATGGATTTTATTTCACTACTTTTGCTGTGCTAGACTGTTCCAGGCGTTCGGTTGCGGTTGGGGAGCAGCGCGAAATTCGGAATTAGCGTGACAAACGGCGAGTGGGAAAAATGGCGCAACAGGCTATTGCTCTGCAGAATTCTTTCAGAAAATTTCCCAACCACCTCCCCAGGGCTTTTCCTCTCTTCGCGGTTGAACCTCCCCACCCACCCCACCCCCAAACAAAAAAGGGAAATAATGTCGCAGCCGTCGTAAAAAAGGCCAACTTAGCTTTGCTTTTATTGTGTGAAGACATGTTTAAACCCCCCATCGACCTTTTCTAGCGCGTGAATGACTAACTATCAGCTAAACATAAAGACATGAGCATTATAAATTGACTGCAAATGCTTTTATTGATTTTTGGTCGCTCTTAAAGCGGTGACTACCTGTAAAAAGATTAAAAAAAGGTTGCTTTGTTTCTATCTACCGATCACTCAAGGGCCACAATTAGTATAATTGAACTTTCCGTTTAATACGCTCGAATAGACAAAAGGGTACATATCGGTCTTCTTTATTTTATTACATGCAATGTTTTTTCGCTTGTTTAGAGATTTACTTACGCTTGCGCGATTTAACAAGTAATTAACTCTTTTATGTTATGTATATATAAGAAATGATCGATTGATTAATTGTAGCTAAATCGTTCTGAGTACTAAATAAATGCATTTATTACTATTAATTTAAATGCGTTCTGTAGAAAGTTACCTATCCCGTCAGTTCTTTCTTTTTAATTGCAATGAAAACTGAATATTCTTCTCCTCGATTTCTTTATGTTTTTATACTTTTGTCTGCACCATTTTGAATTTACCGCGATAGCAGTCGATACAACTATCAATTTTACTATTTTAACCAGTTTGTGTACCAGCTTTCTAGAGTCAGTCGTTGAAAAAAGCTCGTACTGCAGGTTAAACACTCAGCAGAGTCCCAGCCGATTTTGTGATTAGTAAGTCGATGTTGTTCAGAAATGGGATTGTTGACATCACCGCTTGTCCACAAGCTATGAACGAACGCCTAGCAACAGATGTCAAAAACTACCAGCACCTTACAAACGACTTATTCACGACATAAACAAAACTGACGAACAGACCGCAAACAGAACGACTTGACTAAAGATAGACGAGCGAATTGAGCAATCGATGTTGAGAAACTCAACACGAGTCTTACAGCCAATAACATCACGGGTAAACTGACCAATCAGCTTCAACGGACCAGACGTAAAACGTCATCGACTGACAACAATATGTCACTTGACTCTGAAGATGACTTCCGCACAGGTTTGTCAAAACTAATTAAAAAAACAGTTCTTTTCAGAAATACTCTCACCCGCACGATCACACTATACGAACTAATAATTATCTATGTAAGGCTACTTTCAAGTAATATCTTTAGCTAACGTAGCTTTATTTCCTATGCTGCTGTATGGCATCAAATATAACTATTGATTACTACAAAATATCACAATTGCAAGTGCAAGAAGTAGAACTGGGAGCTTTTCCCGACAGCCCTCGCGCCATCCTTTCCAGACGACCCTGGAATGACCTGATGGGTGTCAAGTAGTTGTCTTCCATCCATGATCTCTTAAAGAACATGATCTGAGCCACTCTCTTCCTCTCTCCTCCAATCACAATGTTGTCTGTCACAGCCAACATGTTAGAGACTGCACTCAGCTCATAGAATTCGTTTCTTGATCCGCCGCAGTCTTCACTGTGGAACATTACCTTGCCTATCAGCTTATCTGGGCTGAGCAGTAGAACAAGTGCCAGCAGTGCGTCGGTTTCTGCATCGTTTAGTAACTCGTAGCTCTGGAAGTCCCTTAACCTTCTCAAGTTGGGATCGTTTAGCTCGATCAGCCTTGCCACACAGTCAAGATAGTACATCAGTTTTGCTTTTGAATTTGGTGGTACTGAAGTCGTCACTCCAGTTTTCCTGATGCCAACTCTTTCACTAACCAATGCTGCCATTTTATGGGTTTCAGAACTAAACAATAAACAGAATTTGCTCTCAACGTCAAACGCAGACTTGATCATGACTTCATAAAATTTCCATCTGTGCAGTTATAATTGCAATTTATTGGCAGTTTTGAATAAGACTGAAAACAGTCGGCCGAAATATTCCAGAAAATTCGAGAAACCCCCATGGCGTAATCCAGCGACGCGTCGGTGCACTTCATTACACATGCTCAAATTGAGTTTGATGGACGTCAATCAAAACCAAGCCGCAATTATTTGATTTACAAACAATGGATTCTGAGCTAGCGATTGAAGAAAAAAATTAAGTAAATTATTCTGCCATGAAAAGCAAAAATACAGAGTTCCCATAAAAAGCCCTCAGAACACGGCACGCTGTTCGTATCCTGCTTTTTTAGTAAAGGCTCGGCTTTGAATAAAATTGAAGGTGCTATTTGATTGTTGGGTTACATGAAAGATACCAAAACAAGCCCTATGAATCGGCAAATCACTTTGCTCTAACTCTTTACATGAGCCGAACCTAACGTGAGTAGTAAATAGGGAAAAGTTTTTGCCTGAATCAATTTATAATCGATTCATTTGTATTTGACAAGTAGCAGCGCCCCTAGGCGTGACGCAGTGTTGAAAGCGTCTTGTTATGACGGGGCCACAGAGAATGGATGCTTCAGACTTGCCTTTAGTGTACATTTCCACAAGAATCAGAACTCTATTACCGGATTGCAATGACGTTTATATGTGTTTGTCTGTATATCTAATCGAGTTCTTCCTAAACATACTGGCCGTAAACACGACTTGGCGACTTCAATCCCGCGCTAATTAACAAATAAACATGTATACATGAATTTTAATACATAAAGACTTGATTTAAAACCAAGAAACAAACTACCCGTTGGCGAAACGACCTCTGTTTAAAGTGGGCCTTAACATGAACAGTGCGCATTCTGTTTGATACAAATCTACTTGATAACGAGGTGGGCTAAGATGGGTTCGAAATGACTAAACTGACTAGGTACAAATCGTCCGAGGTGGGTACGAATCGACTGAGCACGAAACATCCGTGGGTACGAAACGAATGGTAAGTAAATAACTTAGCACTATCATCGGTAATGAACGTATACTTACTGTTAAATACTGTGATGGACAGTTCAGGTCACTTCAGCCTGCAAAACGATCAACCAGCAAATACACGGAAGTTAATGTCAGTAGCTGCGTTGAACGAAGAGTGAAGAAAGCCTGGGATCGAGGTCTTCAAATGTCTGTGCCATGATCACATGTTCACACGTGCGCTATATAGGCCAGTGCGCTTGTTAGACCAAGCTCACGATGAGGGGAATTTTAAAAATTTAAAACATAATAACTGTTTGAATACGCGAAACGTGACTCTCGCCTTGCAGTATATGGAAGTTTTGTGTAGTACGGCACAGGTAGCCCATGCTCGATATATGAGTATCTGTTGCATGTTATTAGGCAACTCTCGAAATATATGTATAATATTGTGTGAGGAAAACGGTCGTATTTCAAAAAAATGAAAATATCAACGAGTCTGGAATTTTTCAACAAGTACTTCATATTTGGCTGGGTTATTTGCTATTTTCGTACATCATAAAGTGCGGGGTTGACATTTAACAAAAAGTGTGATCTCGCGGAACTATGTGCTCGTCATATTTTTTCTTTAAATTAATGGTTTGATTGCAGAAAACCTAGATTATTCCTACCTTGCAGAATTGTCACCTTATTCCATTTCATTTCCTTGAAGTTAACGACATTATTCCAAATTTTGAAACTGTTAGTGTTCCAAATCACACAACGATTTCTTCCATCCACCAATCATCCTATCCGGCAAAATCGCCATCTTTTAAATACCAGTAATTAAATCCTGGCTGTGTACAATGGCCTCAGGATCTCTGTCCCTTTAGCTCGTCTGGCGTCTTTGAGCCTGTTTACATGGAAGGAGGGTAACCCTCTTTTGTTTTTCCCGGTTTCGTTTACATGCAAGGTAGGGTTACCGCGGTAACCCTGCTGTTTGCAAGGGTTACCCTTCTAGGAGGGTCAACATTTTGTTTATTTAGCCATGTAAAAGCTCGAGGTATGGTTACGCCCCTAGGATCACGTTTAGGGAGATCACATTACTGTCACAGTACCGTCAACTGTTGAACGTGCAAACCGGGGTGATATAGAAAATCAGGATGACAGTCAGGGACCAGTTCTTCTGCGGTTGGAATAGAGCATACCGGTTTCCCTGTTGATGTCTATTTGATAGGTGAAAGAATTGACCGAGAATTGACAGAGTCGTAATTGATCATGATCAGCCACCCAATAAATCAAAAGGGAAATGAAAAGCGGTGGTCGACCAGACTCTTCGTCGAAAAAAGCGAAGAAATAGGCATGGAGGCCCGAAGAAAGTTGAACTGCTTATCATATACATCAAAGAGTACAAGACAAAGTGCGAATTCAACGGCGTCGACTTCGAAGCTGATCTATCGAGGAAGTAAACATAGATAAATTGACGATTTCAACTTTTCAATAGAATCGTGATCGCATCGATTTCGCTGTCAAGGTAATGTTGCAACGCCAACACATTCCATGCATGACGTAATGGTGTTATTTTATAAATCTTACCCGCTGCAACATGTTTTTGTTTCGTAGCATGAACATGCAGTATTTTCTTTTAGAACGCTTAGGAAATAAATATTTCACCTGTTCACACTAAACAGTTAAATAAAGACCAGGGTATTCGTAAAGGTGCCATAGGTGAATGAATATTATGTAACTCGAGGTCTGGCCGAGTGAATTATCTCTCTAGTCACCGACAAAGAATGTACTTGTAGAGCAAGAACCGCGCTCGGCCCATGGCCGCGCGGCTAAAAATCAAACTTGGATATCGAAGGATTTGGTGTTTATATGCTTAGCGACCGCACCAAGGCCTCAGGTTTCCGCGGCTTCATGGCAGAGATAGTCCTAGGGAAAACCCTTCACATTTAAAGAAGGGCTATATTTTGACCCTCCTAGAAGGGTAACCCTTCCAAGAAGGTAACCCTCCTTCCGTGTAAACAGGTCGTGATACACTGGCCTGGTGCATTTGAGACATTTAACTACTCTACCTAGTGCATTTACATCAGGAAGGATCGACCGCTTCAACTCTCCACACATTCCTAAACTCCTGTTCTGCATACGCAAAAACAGTTGTAAAAAGTAGTTGTAGAGCAAGAACCACTCTGGTTTTTAACTACTCTGGAGCATTCAACTACTCTAGTGCGGTGGCAGCCACTCAACATCACAACCTTTATAAGATAACTTTTGCAGCTTTGAATTTTCAAACAAACTTTTAAATTACCCGCTTCTTTTAGCCACGTGTACTGAACACGAAGCGAAGGCTCGATTCATTGTAAATAGCTTTTGGTCAAGAACAACTGTGACATTTACCATCCGCTAAATGAATTTCGTGTAAATCTGTCAGAAATACAACAACCTTCGTTTCCTTCTCTCAAAAGTAGATTAAGGCAGCCACTGAGAGTCTTAACTGACAAAAGCCTCTGCCAGCAAGAGTAGAATAGGAAGAAAGAAAGAATGAAAGAAACGCGAGGGAGGGAAACCGGGTACTAATTAGATTGTTACTATGGAAACTAATAGGGACGGATCATTTTATTTTTGAGGAGTGGGGCAGGTTGGGCAATTTTTGGAGCATGTAGGTTTCTTTTTCTTTTTGCGTCTTGAGGCTGTGCAAGAATTTTTTCCGGGATTGTTCCATAATTTTATTTTCCTAAGTTCGTTGTGCGTGAATTTTTTTCATTACTTTTGCTGTGGAAAACTTTTTTTTCGGAAATTTCCAATCCCCACGCCTCACAAAAAAAACGGTCGCTGTCGTCGCCACCTAAGCTCCGCTTATATTGGATGAAGGATCCCTCCCGTCGACCTTCACACTAGCGGGCGAACGACTAACCATCAGTTAAACATAAAGAAATAAATATTATAAACCACTGTCAGTCTCTAATGCTTTTATTGATTTTCGGTTGCTAATACCGTAAAGCTGTGACTACCTGTAAAAAGATTAAAAACGTTTCCTTGGTTTTATCTATTGATCACTCAAGGGCCATAGTTCAGATAATTCAACTCATTTCATTGCATGCAATGTTTTACATTTGTGTACAATGTTAACTAACTCGTCAGTTCTTTCTTTCTGATTGCTACGAAAAGCGGACATTCTACCCCTCAATGTCTTAACTTTTTATATGTCTGCACCATATTGAATTTAGCCGGATAACAGTGGATACGACTGCCAATTACACGGAAGCGTATCTATGCATGCGTTCAACTAATATCCTTAGCTAACGTAGCTTTATTTGCTATCCTGCTGTTTGACATCAAAGATAACTGTATTGATTACTACATAACATTACAACTGCTTGAAGGGGAATTATCGACCCTGTAGCTTCTTGGTGGAGGTAGTGCTCTGGCACTGGGAGCTCTTCCCGGCAGGCCTCGCGCCAGCCTTTCCAGACGACCCTGGAATGACCTGATGGGTGTAAAGTAGTAATCGTCCATCCACGATCTCTGGAAGAACATGATTTTAGCAACTTTTTTCCTCTCTCCTCCAATCACAATGTTGTCTGCCACAGCCAACATGTGAGAGACTGCACTCAGCTCATAGAATTGGCTTGAGTATCCGCCGCAGTCTTCACTGTGGAACATGACCTTGCCTAACAGCTCATCTGGGCTGAACAGTAAGACAAGAGCCAGCAGTGCGTCGGTTTCTGCATCATTTAGTAAGTAGTAGTTCTGGTAGTTCCTTAACCTTCTCAAGTTGGGACTGTTTAACTCGATTTGTCACACAGTGAAGATAGTACATCAGTTTTGCTTTTGAATTTCCTGGCACTGTAGCCGGAAATGTAGTATTTCTGATGCCAACTCTTTCACTGACCAGTGTTGCCATCTTGTGGTCTTGTATACTGGAAAATAAACAGAACTTGCGTCTCAACGTCAAACGCAGACTCGATCATAACTTCACAAAATTTTCATCCAAGCAGTTATAATTGAAATTTATTGGCAGTTTCGAATAAGACTGAAAACAATTTTGAGGATTAGCTTTCAAAGGGATTTGTTGACAAAGCTTCCGAAATATTTCTCGAATCATGCAATAATATGTTGTCACATGATATTAAATAGACAATTACTTCGTCAGATACTTCGGCTCACAGCATTATTCGGTATATTGGGCGAGGCTGCCTGCAATTTACCCAATAATCTGTGAGCCGAAGTAATTATCTATTATAATTGCTGACCCTCCCAAAGCCCTATTTTTCTCTCTCTGCATTACATCGACGATTTTAGCCGCTTCTACATTGATGTTTTGGTACATGTCTGCAGTATTAGATATATTCCACCAAGAAGGATTTTGGATGTTAAAAAAACAACGTTAGGTCTTGATCTATGAAGCTATAGCATGAATTGGAATGGGATCGTACAGGCAGCTGAGGCAGTTGAACGTTTTGCTTCGCTTTGTATCCCTTCGGCTTCAAATTGTTTTCTCTACAACTGAGGATTCTAAACGCCAGCTGATGCTGCTTAATCCTTGAATTCGTTTTAGTTTCTCGGTGATGTTAAGCTCTGCAGTACGGTTTTTGTGCAGATAACCTTTAAAGTGCTTCGTGAGAGACACTTTGCGACACTGTGTCCTGTACGTTAGTTGTAAACATGTATTTGCATTTTCTTTGTTGTGACTTAAAAATTACACAACAGATTTTCAAACCCAGCAAGGGAATTTCCTTGGCATTCGTATTTTGTTCTATGTTAATCACGAATACGGTTTTGCCAGGATACGTTTATGTCGGAGTAAGTAGCTTATATGAAAGGCTCGATGATGCGTCTGTACAACTTGCATATCAAGCTTTATTAAAAACTAGCAATGGTATATTGCAATTCCTGAATTTTGATTGGTGAACAAGCACCAGCAAGCTCATATACCATTGACCACAAATATCGTAGCCGATACGAGTCAATGAAAACAGCTGGGGAGCTCAAATATTGCAATTCTTTTGGGCGTTTTTAATAAAACAATTATTCCACTTGCGCTTGTTGGATATGAGATCGTTATAGCCAACTCGGCGGAACGCGCCTCGTTGGCTATCTAGCAACCATCTCATATCCAACTCGCGCTCGTGGAATAATTGTTACCTTATTATAGGAAATTAACGCTCGTGTTAATTAAGGTATTGGAAATTAACGCGACTTAAATTAACGCGATGTGAAGGAAAAATTACTTTCCAATAGAGGAAATTAACGCGAAAGAGGTGTAAAAATTTCAAAATGAAGGAAATTAACGCGACCACAGAAAGAAATGGAACTTGTAAAGAAAACTGGAACAAATTTATTGTAACACACTCTAAGCAAATTAACAAAATACAAAACCCAAACGAATCTCGATACTTCGAGCGTTCTTTTCAGCGCCAACGATGCCGGTTGATCTCAACCCTGATAAAACAATGCTAAAAAAGTCCAAGTTAACAATCCACTTAATTAATGGCGCGGAAATTAACGCTCCACTAAAATAAGGGCGCGGAAATTAACGCTCACAAAAATTAACGCGACTTAAATTAACGCGAATTTGGAAAATTCGCGTTAATTTCATGAAGCGTTAATTTCCTATAATAAAATATTCTGACTTGTTTTGACAAAAGGTAGCTTATGAAAATAAAGCAAATGTATATTCCAATTTTTATTACTATTTGTACAGCGCTGATGATATTTTCGGTTACTTTGCATGAAACATCACCCTTATGCATCAGTCAATTCCACATTGCCCACCCCCCCCCCCCCCGGCAACCGCGGGGCATTTCCTAATGTTGCCCGTCCCGAGGGTAGGGCATTTGCGTACCTCGGGTTGACCCCCGGGCATTTGACACGTGGTTTCGAAACCGTGGAGTGAGTCGCATATTCGTGATGGAGGCATTTATAGGCCAAGACGTGGACTACGTTGCAGATTAACTAGTCCATGAAGGACTAGAGAAGCTCGTGGAAGTTTGTGGATGTTTAAAAGGTATATTTTCTCAATTTTAGATATTTCTTCATTGCTAAGAAGCAACAACTTGTATTATATTTTTATATCACCTATCGAGAGATTGAAAACAATCAATCCCGATCCCGGGGAATTTGCCAATTTTTTTTAAAGAAATGCTAATGCCCGGGGGTTAGCCCGGGGGGGGGGGGGGGGGGATGGGCACTGCTGGAATTGACTGATGCATTACTGCATTACATGTGAATATGATCAAATGCGCTCAGGAATCAGTAAGCGACAACGGTCCACTTTGCATGTATTGATGCAATGAAACAAAATAAATAAATTACCTTTATTTACGCAAGGTGGTATTTAAAGCTAGAAGCTTCAGTGGGGCCGTGTATCCCCGAGCGAATTGAAATTTGGAAGTGTTACTGTATTACTGCTGCAGTGATATTAAATTTGTTTTGTTTGGGCCCTTCCGTCCATTTACCCCAGTCTAAAAGTCGATTGAAGAAGAAGTGATCTGATGATCTCATTTTAAGGTGGCTGAACACAGCTCTCAATACCTTTGCTGTATTTTCAATTTTTCCAAAACCGTTGCTCCCTGGGTCTCCAAAGTTAGCAAGACATAAGATAAAAAGACAGACTTCTGTATTTTGATATTCTAGTTGACGTGTGTTTCTTTGCCATGGTAATATGACTGGATATAAACACGCCTTAAAAATCGGGTTTTATATATTTGCAGAAAATTTAGTCGTTAGATTTTCTCCTTCCTTTGCATGTAACAAACTTGTAACAATGCTCCAATGTGAACAATATTCTTGTCAAATTTCAGTTTTTTTTTTTAAATAATTCCCTTCCTTGTTTCCGGGACCTCCAGATTACGTAGCGACGAAAAACCTGCAAAATCACTGGATTCTTTGTATCTAACTTTTTCTGACGTTCCATACAAACAAAAAACTAAAACCTTTAAAGAATAATACCACATGTAGGTCCGGCATAGAACAAATAAATCTTTGCTCTATCGGTGCCATGTTTCATCTTCGTAATCATTGTGCGCGCGCTGCCTCGCATCAGCAATGAAACTACTAGTGCCCAGTCTCCCCTTAAGCACTCGGATATTCATTTTGGCTGTTCATTAGCAGCATCCATATTGCTCAAATGTCGCATATATTGGTTGTAGGATGCAACAAACAGTAATAAGTGAAAGCTAATAAACGTTTCTGGACATTTTACAAAAGAGTTAAAAGCTGGGCTCATTTACCTTCTCAAAACGGCAGTAACAGTAGTAAGCCACCTTAAGTCAGTAATTAAACAACCGTTATAATTAAATTGGTGGAATTCATGATTCTACGAGAATTCAGCAGAAACAGTCTTGGTCCGAAGAGACATAGATAAGAGCAATTATTGTTGAAGGTATTCCTCTTTTTCCGAAATATTTCCCGTGGAAAAGTCTGTTCCATTTGATTTTTCACCGGAACAACCGGTTTCTCCGTGAAAATGGAAAACGCCCATTAACCGATCGCTCTACGAATTCTGACAAGGGGGGAAACTCTCCGCTTTTCTGCCACTTAAGGGGTACGGAAGTAGAAACTCATATTACAATCGGAAGTAAAAATGTTACTTGAGAAAAGACTTGAACTTAGCAAATCTTTTATGCTGATTCTCTTTTATCTTCAATTCTGCTTCAATATTACATTTCTAAAATGAATTTAGAAACATTAGAAAGCTTTCCCATTTTGAAAGAGTTAAAATTTTACGAAAAGTAATTCTAAGAAATGTTTGGGCTGCTGTATAGCTTAAAATTTTTTGTGTCAGGTTGTAGTAAAAACTTTATTGTTGGAAATGTAGAGTTTAATTTTGTCAGGAATAGATTAATCGGCACCTAGAATATTAGAATATTAATGAGAAGTTTAATAAATTATACAGATAAATCACTCAGCCCCGCTCTTCCCTGCTACATTATCAGGCCCTTTCTGGACTTTCAGTTAGTTAATATTTAACACGAAAAAGTTTAACAATTTTTAGAAAGAAAATGTGTCAATCGTGAAATAATTGACACTTGATCCTTTTGGCGTACTCGCCGTTACGCAGTGTTGACACGGGTCTTGTTATGACGGGGCCACAGAAAACGGATGCTTCACAATAACTTGGCTCAATAGTAGTTTAGTGTCCATTTCGACAAGAATCACAACTATACTATCAGATTGCAATGATGTTCGTTCGTGTTTGCCTGTATGTATATCTTAAATCGCGATCTTCCTGAACATACGGGAGAGCACAATAGATAACGAGGATAAACTACTATGCAGACAGTTAAACAAAGTTGGTGACTTGCCAACTAAAATCCTTTGCCAACTAAAATATATCATGATTTTAATAATTTCCAACCACTTCAGCAAGTAAATACTCCTTGGTGACGGCGGAATTTTCAATGTAACTACATTGAAAACAAAAAAAAAAATAAAGTATTCTTACTTCATTTATGTTGTGCAAATAGGTGCAATGCCGGTTTTTGCTTACGGACGCAGATTATTTGCAAAAATGTTTGAATGAAAGGCAGACGTTGACCTAGATGTAAAGCCATCTCACTCCCTTTGCTCTAATTTCAGTATTGCTGATTACTTGATTGTTATTTTTTTCATCTTGTACTTGATTTACATGCATTACATGTTCAGCTAACCAGTTTTGAAGTTCTAAATGACTGTTCTTAATAAACGCAATTTGAATATAACTAGCTCATGATTAAGATAAACAAAATGCTGCCCTCTTCATCGGTTCAAGTTTGCTCCTCATAATCAGCAAGATTAATTACCAGTTGGTATCCAGTCGGGTCGTACCCAACGATGATTACTGCATTACCCACCTTCCGTCGATTCGTACCCGTATCATATTGATGTAAGTTTAATAAATCAACTGCAGAATATTGCAATTAAGTCTACCATCCTCCAACTTCCCTGAGCTTTACTATCACTATCATATAGTGAAATATTTCTCGCTCTTAAGGTCCCGCAGGACCCTTACTTTCTTCATATATGTATGTCTTTAAATCGTATGCACGAACTACGACGACTGAAGCCGACAACAAACGAAATCAGTATATTCCGAGTAATTATACGTTCTTGTTCTCAGAGCTTGTGTCCCATGCGCTGGGACGTAGCGAATTATCATAATTAGATTCGCTGCTTTGAATATAGCGCCCGTTGTTGTAACTCAGACGTCTTCGGAAGCGGCAAACCTGCAATTTTGAGTCTACGTTTTCTCCGCCGCTACAGAATTTCGGGAGTTGATTCGTGAGGAACGTAAACTTGGTGTATTCTATTGTGCCTAGACAGAAGCGAATTTAAAAACTCCCTGTCAAAAAGAAGATATCACATTTGAAGGTTTAGATTTCACATTTTTATCTCTTAGAAGCCATTATTTCTAGAAATTTTTGAATTCGAGAAATTTCCTTCTGTCAGGGCACAAAACCAACATGCTGGCTGTTTGATTGATAATAAGGTGAGCTAAATTGGTGAGCTACGACGGGTACGAAACGACTAAATCGGTTGGGTACAAATCGTCCGAGGTAGGTACGAATCGACTGAGCATGAAACATCCGTGGGTACGAAACGAATGGTAAGTAAATAACTTAGCACTATTATCGGTGATGAACGTATACTTACTGTTAAATACTGTGATGGACAGTTCAGATCACTTCAGCCTGCAAAACGATCAACCAGCAAAAATACGGAAGTAAATCTAGCTGCGTTGAAAGAAGAGTGAAGAAAGCCTGAGATCGAGGTTATTAAGGTACTCAAATGTCTGTGCCAGTGGTCACGTACGTGACACGTGCGGTTTTGATTTGCTTGCTAGACTATATACAGGCGGCTCAAACTCACGACGAGAGGAGCATAATGATATGAAGGTGTTTTCTTACAACGCAGCCAAGCTTGATAAATGACACAAGTATCGATAAATAACGACACAAATGAGGCAATCAGTCATGCGGATGGCTTTCTGTGCTCTCAGCCTGCGTCTGCTCGGTCAGTTGAGTTAATACACATGCTGGGCACAAGCCGAAGTATTAAAACCTAGAGAGTTCCGTAACTTCTTGGTTTTAATATCAAAAATGGCATCCCACAGCGTTGGAACTATTCCTTCGCTCAAATAAATCAAACAGACACGGTGCGACAGAATGCTCGGCTGATGAAGAAAGAAAGAAAGAAAGAAAGAAAGAAAGAAAGAAAGAAAGAAAGAAAGAAAGAAAGAAAGACGAGAGAAAAAAACGGGTACTGATCATATTGTTACCATGGAAACTAAACTGCTAGACTGTTCCAGGCGTTCGTTTGCGGTTGAGGAGCAGCGCATACGGCGAGTGGGAAAAATGGCGCTACAGGCTACTTATCTGCAGAATTGTTTTTCGCGTTGCTTATGTTGTGTGAAGACATGTTTAAACCCCCCATCGACCTTCGCTAGCGCGCGAATGACTAACCATAAGCTAAACATAAAGAAATTAATATTAGAAGCCATTGTCAATTTCAAATGCTTTTACAGATTTTTGGTCGCTCAGCTTCGACTACCTGTAAACAGATTAAAAAAGGTTGCTTTGTTTCTAACTATCGATCACTCAAGGGCCACACTAATATAATTGAACTTTCCGTTTAATATGCTCGTATCGACAAAAGGGTACATATCGTTCTTCTTTTTATTTTATGACGTGCAATGTTTTAAATTTGTTTAGGGATTTACTTACGCGTGTGCCATTTAACAAGTTTTAAACTCCTGTATGTTATGTGTCTATAAGAAATGATCGATTGATTGATTGTAGCTAAATCATTCTGGGCACTAATGCATTTATTACTATTAATTTAAATGCGTTCCGTAGAAAGTTAACTATAAACCCGTCAGTTCTACGAAAAGTGGACATTCTTCTCCTCAATTGCTTTATTCTTTTATACTTTTGTCTGCACCATATTGAATTTACTGGGATAACAGTCGATACAACTATCGATTTTACTGTTTTTATCAGTTTGTGAACCAACTTTCTAGAGTCAGTCGTTGTAAATAGCTCTATTAAAAGTTAAACATTCAGTAGAGTCCCAGTCGATATTGTAATTAGTAAGTCGATGGTTTTTAGAAATGTGATTGTTAACATCACTATTTGTACAAGTTAGAACGAACGCCCATCAACAGTCAACATGCAGCACCTTACGAACGACTTATTCACGACATAAACAAAACCGACGAACAGACACAACAGATTCAACGGACCAGACTTAAAACGTCATCGACTGACGACAACTTTTCACTTGACTCTGAAGATGACTTCCGCACAGGTTATCTGATCAAAACGTCAGTCACCAACAACAGTTCTTTTCAGAACTACTCACGCTTACTCTTATCTAATACTTTTAACTAATATCCTTAGCTAACGAAGCTTTATTTGCTATGCTGCTGTATGGCATCAAATATAACTATTGATTACTACAAAATATTACAACAAAGCAAGCACATGCAAGGATCACAATCTTTACAGCATTCATCGTCCCTATAGCTTGGAGGGGTGTCAACGCTTGGTAAAAGTGGTGCTCTGAGTGAGCTGGGAGCTCTTCCCGGCAGCTCTCGCGCCAGAAGGAAGGACCTTATGGGTGTAGAGTAGTTGTCTTTCATCCATGCTTTCTGGAAGAACATGATCTTAGCCACTCTCTTCCTCCCTCCTCCGATCACAATATTGTCTGTCACAGCCAACATGTGAGAGACTGCACTCAGCTCATAAAATTCGTTTCTTGATCCGCCGCAGTCTTCCCTCTGGAACATGACCTTGCCTACCAGCTTATCTGGGCTTAACACTCTTACAAGTGCCAGCAGTGCGTCGGTTTCTGCATCGTTTAGTAAATAGTAGGTCTGGTAGTCCCTTAACCTTCTCAAGTTGGGATTGTTTAGCTCGATAAGCGTTGCCACACAGTCAAGATAGTACATCAGTTTTGCTTTTGAATTTGGTGGTACTGAAGTCGTCACTCCAGTTTTTTTTATGCCGACTCTTTCACTGACCAATGCTGCCATTTCCCTCTGTGCCATTTCGTAGGTTTTACTGGAAAATAAACAGAACCTGCATCTCAACTTCAAACGCAGACTTGATCATAACTTCACAACATTTTCATCCAAAACACGTTCTAAAAACAAACGGGATATTCTAAAAAGCTGTTTTTTTGGCAATATTTAGCCTATTTTGTGGAATCTTTACCAGTTGTACTCGAAATTCAAAAAAGGCTGGCGCGATTTCTCAAATATATGTCAAATTTTACCATAACTCCAGTATATGCGGTAAGATTTGTAGAAATTAGGTTGAATTTTACCTATTCCCGCTAAATGTGGTAAAAATTACCTCAAACAGGCTATTTTGTTCAAGATGCAATAACACAGCAAAATAGATAAGTATTACCTTCATCCAAAACGAGTTTTTCTACCTTGCTGCTGCATTAAAGTACATGGAAATTTCCGTGTACTTTTGAGTAGCACAACTGGCGTAGAAACATGGAAATTCCCATGTACCTTTGAGAAGCACAAATGGCGAAGGTACATGGAAATTTCCGTGTACCTTTGAGAAGCACAAATGGCGAAGGTACATGGAAATTTCCGTGTACCTTTGAGAAGCACAAATGGCGAAGGTACATGGAAATTCCCATGTACCTTTGAGAAGCACAAATGGCGAAGGTACATGGAAATTCCCATGTACCTTTGAGAAGCACAAATGGCGAAGGTACATGGAAATTCCCATGTACCTTTGAGAAGCACAAATGGCGAAGGTACATGGAAATTCCCATGTACCTTTGAGAAGCACAACTGGCGAGGGTACATGGAAATTTCCGTGTACTTTTGCCAGCGAGCTTATCAAAGATACGTTGCGCTTCTCTGCAGTGTAGCTTAACTGTACAGAAAGGACGGAGAACACCGTTAAAGTTATCTTTTTTATTAAGTTCCAACTCTACAATTTTGCCTAGTAAATATGTTTCAAAAACGTCCATACGTTAATGTTCTTTAAAAACGTACAAGATGCTTTAGTTACTAAAAGTTGCAAATTCTAAAGAAGTTCTGAGTGCTGGTAATAGCTTTACTTTTATTTAACCGGCACTTCATCGCTACCCTGTGGTTGTTTATTCTTTTCTTCAACACAAATCAATTCTTTACGCGATTTTACGCGCTCGGTTATCTTTCTTCGAATCATGCGAAGCTTTTCCTCATCCATCTCCCCAATGATGCAGTTGTGACCCAGTTCAGCACAAGCAATTGCAGCAGATCCTGTTAATAAAAGTAAACAACACAAATGTTATGGAACCAACCTTCCTTTAAATAAGAACTGTATGTGTTAAGTAACTATTAAGAGGATCCATTGCTGACACGGATATAATAAGCTTGCAATATATGTTTAAATGGACAAATGAAATTCCCTTTATAAACAAGGTAGAGTACTACAAACAGCATGTAAAAGATTGAAATTGAATAACTAAAACGGCAAATTAGAAGCGATAAAAAAAGATATGCAGAGTGTTAAATGTAGTTGCGTTCCTTTACTTTTTTTAGGGCTCGTTATTTACCTGCACCGCTGCAGAGATCTAAATTCCAGCTGTGTGGGCTTTGGTACATATTTACTAATAATTTGTAGCGCTCCACTGGCTTTTCTCTCTTGTACATAACACTCTCTGCTAGGATTTCTGCCTTCGGAGACTTGAAAGAGGTTGCTGCACGGGGCGTTATGTGAGCATTTTCCCAAGTGCGAAATAATAAAAGGGATAACTTCCGGAATTAGCTTGTTATTGTCTGTAAATGAAAACAGGAATGTTGTAGCTAACTGGCTCAACGGAAAATAGGGATGGGCCACTGCAGTAAGGCCACTGTAATTAAATGATTGTGGTTTCCAGATGGTGGATTTTAGCATGTGCCTTTCAATGAAAAAAAAAACACTCTAAAGAAAAACGAACTTGACTTCTTAAAGATCACTTAACAATAGAAAAACAGTGCATTGTCATTGGAGGACGTTTAACAATTATCCGACAAAATCGCGCGGAATACACCCTTATTTTAGGCGTGCACGATGAGATGCCACGTCGTTTAACTGGCTTTCTTTGTGGAGCTCGCTATTATTGGAGTATTCGGATCGGGCGGTGTGTGACTTTTTAGAATATAGTCGTTGTCGTCACGAGAGTTTCGAAATCATAAGGGCGCTCTAAATTTTCTATCCGCTGTTGACAGTACTATATCCCGACCCATGCTTACAGTAAAAGATGGGGCGAAAACCCGTATAAGGGCAATATGGTGAGTAAGACATAGGCCGGAAGACAGGGACGGGTGGGTGGGGCTTGTGAGACCAGTGTAATACCCAGTTACCCACCGAAAGCTTTCGAGTACGACCTACAGCTACATGTGTGTTGAGTAAAAAGACGATATCTTAGGTAAGATAATATCTATCACAGTGCGCATGAGTCAGGATAGTACTATATCCCGACCCATGCTTACAGTAAAAGATAGGGCGAAAACCCGTATAGCAGGTACCACCGGGTTCGCACTTCTACTGAAACAAAACAAATAACCCAATCCCAATCCCACTCCCACTCCAACTCTAACCCTTCTTGGTCCCGGAGATAAACAAGAGGCGGTTGTATAAGGGGCAGACGTGTTTAATGAAGATAATAAATAAATTACACAGAACATTGTTCACTGTTCCGCTTCCTGGGGGACTTGCGTACTGGCAGGGAGACAGAGCTGGAAAAATGCGGTGGAAAGGCAGGTTCAAAGCCGTGAAGCTGATTGAGTTCGTGATATCGCGCGGATGTTTCTGGTGTGGCCTGGGACATCCGTGCTGCAACTGAATCGGGTTGAAGCGACTTGTGGAGTTGCAGGTAGTGTCTGGTCATGCGGTGAGATTTCCAGCCCACATGTTCTACGATGTCGTCCAGCGCATTTCCAGTAAGTGCCATGGTAATAGCGCCTCCACAGCGAAAGCTGTAAAGGGTCTTATTGGAGAGACCAGCTGCGTCTAAGTAGCTCTTTAGTCGGGCCTCCGCTGCGTCTGTGGAGAAGGAGTCGAGGAGAACGGCGTTTCCGCGGGTAGCACGGAACAGAGGGCCGCTGTGAACGGATATCTTAAGGGCTGTACATATAGAAATGTAATCATCCAACGCTTTAACAGGGCAAATGGCAGGGTTGGGATACCTGGCCACAGCAAATACACGGGAGTCACCGGACCGAAGTGTTTTTCCGAACACATGGTTAAACAAGATTCCTTTGTCGTTGGGGAATCGCAGAATTTCGGCTGCCTTGACGTGAGCGAGATCAGAAGGTCGGTCACCCGAGAAGAAATGTAGCTTGAAATATGCCAAGTCTCTGGCGTGAATATAGATATGGATAGGGTCAGTGCTAGATGTATGCAGTTTATCATTGATTACTTGGCATAAGGCAACAAGGTCACCGATGAAAAGTAGTTCGGCTTGTCGCGGGGTTGCCCGTGCACTTAATTGTTCTTCTGTCACTACTTTGAGGTAGCGTTTCACCGCGGGATGTGCTGCGGGGTTAGGCGTAAGGGTATCTGACATTGTGGTTCCCGTGGCCTCCAGGTGATCCCGTAGGACAGCCCGCAGTTGGCCGATGTACGAGTCGACCGTTTTAAAAGCGAGACGACGCGGGCAGCCGCAGGTAAGCGTGGGCTTAGAGGAACGTCCCTGATGGGGGCAGTCCTCCCGGTGAACTTGTGTCTTAGAGTCCTTGTCCTTTCAAATCAAAAAGTAAATTATGTCCCGTGGGCATACGTTATCGAGGGATTTTCGAGGAGAAGATCTTGCAAGGAATAAGGTGAATTCAGTTTCCAGGGCACTTCGCTTCCGTCGATATTTCGAGGATGCAGCGCAAGCCTCTAATGCCTCCCATCGAGTCGCCAGAGGACGCGAGTCAATGGGTGTCACCTGGTTGTCCCCGCGGGGAGGGGTGTCAAGCCGCCGAGGGGAGCCGCATTGTTGACAAAATAAGTAGTTTAGGTCGTTTGGAGCGAAGCAGTGGACGCATTCCGTTTGGATGACAGGTTTCCAGATCGTGTAGTTCTTGAGGACAGACTAAGGAAATAAATTTTGAAACGGTCAGCGTTAGGGATTTCTCACATAAGAAAAACCCATAAATTCCAAGGTAACGGGACTCGGCTAGGCTGGTGGAACCCATGTCGCTTGGAAGGCCATAAAAGGGCCTCGTGGTTCCCCTTCTCGGCTAATAGGTGCCGTGCGGTCGCGTGTCTGCAGAGGACTGGCCACCAATATGGTCTGGGGATAATATCAGGGACGACGATGGTCGCCTTAGCCTTAGAAGACAACAGGTGCTGAATCGCAGGGCCAATGAGATATAGGGGCGGAAAAAGGTAACCATTTTCCTCCCGTCCCTGCTCGTCGAAGCGTGGGTTGTGAGCAAAGAAATTTATCCCTGTGGACAAGGGGGTGGGGGACGGTGTATAATGGCGAACACACTGACTGTTAGAGTCCAGGGCCATGAGGTCGATAGAGTGAGGGCCAGCGAGAGATTCCACAGATTTCCAGAACTTTGGGGCCAGCATGACGTCAGCGTCTGACCATTCCCTTGATGGATGATCTGCGGGGTTTGCCGCGCTCGGTACCCACTCAAGGTGTAGAGCTACATTAAGGCGGAGAGTGGTCACAAAAATTCGTTTTAGAACGAGGTTTACGCCTTGGTTTCTACAGCCCTCTCGGAGCCAGGCATGGTAAAGAACTTTATTGTCAACAAGCACGTCGACGCGCGTGTTCTCAAGGTGCGAGGAAAAGGCTTGTAGAGCGCTTAACAAGGCAAATGCTTCTTTGACTGCGATATCTTTGCTCCCTAGGTTGTCACTGAAATAGTCGCCAGCAGACTCGACTCCTCCAGGGAGAGATAGAGTGGCACCCCAACGGGATTGTGAGGCGTCGGAGGCTAAAAGTTTCACAACTTTGTGTTCCTCGGTGCGCCAAGGTACGCATCCCGTCCACGAATCCAGAAAACGCCAGTGAAGAATCTCTTCGCGTAATTCTCCTGCGAGTTTGATCGGCGTTGCTAGCCTCTGGCAACGTGAGATCGCGTGTGCGACTGACCGAGTGTATAGCTGTGCTGCTGGAACCATGAGTGTGAGGGATATACATTTTCTCTGGAAACGTTGTAATGTGTTTAGGGGGACCTGCTCCAGGGACAAAATTTCTTCTCGCAATGCGATGAATTTCTGCTTTTTGTCCTCAGGAATTGAGAAAGTTTGGCGCATGGTGTCCACGATGTGTCCTAGGAATACTAACCGCTGCGTAGGGATGGCGACACATTTGGAAATGTGTAGGAAATACCCCAGCTTGGTTAAGAGGGTCGCAGCCACGAAAAAGGCGCAGTTTGCTGCGTCAGCACTTGAGGTCCGCTTAATCTGGGACCCCCATAATTCGCCGAGATGGCGATCATCGATATACTGAGAGCACGGGATACCATAGTTTCTCAGCGCATGCGTGGCCACTTGACCCAGTGTTTGATAAATATATGGACTGATCGCATTTTTCGATCCAAAGATAGCGTGGCTATCAAGATATTTACTCACGCCAGTTTCTGTGATGGTCGCACATTTCGATCACGTCACACGTAACTGTCAGTCCATAAACTCGCGCCAGTTTTCTGTGTTGGTCGCACTGACGAAAATCATAGATCGAAATTCTGCACTGGGAAATCCGCCAGTTTTCTGTGTTGGTCGCACCTTTCGATCACAGAATAAGATAGCTATCCGAAACATTATTTACGCCAGTTTTCTGTGATGGTCGCACATCTCGTACGCCCGTTATTGTCAGAACATGCAACTCACGCCAGTTTTCTGTGATGGTCGCACATCTCGTGCACACGTTACTGTCAGAACATGTAACTCACGCCAGTTTTCTGTGTTGGTCGCACATTTGAGCAGAGAAGAGTGTGCCTACCACCGCGTGTAACTCACGCTATAGTCAGTTCCTGTGTTGATCGCTATCAGGGCCCGGCATCGAACTCTGTGGCATATCTAGTCACCCAATACTATGTCAACTACACGATATCTCGCGCCAGATTTGTTGATCGCGTCATGATACAGCTCCGCCTTAGCCCCCGCCAGTTTTCAGTGTTAGTCGCACAAAATGATCACAGAATACACACATTACTATCCGCTTGACATGTAACGATGCCCTGCGTTTGTGTTGTGTCGTGGCGTATCACCGCTCGTTATCACACGCGGTGTAATCTAGGCATACATTACTCAATGTTGTGATACGATAGCAAGGCATACTAAAGTTATCAGTTCTAAGAACTGAAAATATGCATGCTAGAGAACCCTAAGTGAACATAGCAGAAGGCCGGAAAATCAAAGGCTTGTAAATTTAGGTAAGTAAATACACTAAACAAAGCTAAGTCAAAAACGTGGAGGACAGCACCACTGAAAAAAGAAAAACTAGATGGGTATGTCCTGGATCCACCCAAACTAAAATATAGATAGCTGAGGTATGACAAACACGCAGATATACTCACGCTATGAAAAGAGGCCCGACTGACTGCACGCAACCGAAGGAAACCGTCTAATATACATGAAGGGCCCAAGTAAGTTGGCCGAACAGGCACCCAAAGGGCAAATATTTTACGCCCCGAGAAGAAGGGGGTGGGAAGGCTTGCCTACAATTCGGGGTGAGTCGAAGCAGAGACCCGCGCTACGGCTGAGGTAGGGCGAGGCATAGATATGGACGAAATTACCATATTGTTCTACAAACTACGAAATACAGTGTATGTTGTAAAGGAAGATCGGCTAACCTGATAAGTGGCCTTCGACGGGCTCACTGTACTAGTGGAAGGGCCCGCGGCCGATGATGTCGAAGCTGTGGGCGCGGTAGTGGTTGGCGCGGCGGCTGTTTCCACTGTTGGCGCAGCGGCTGGCACCACTGTTGGCTCTGTCTCGGTAGATGCTGCCGGGTTTGCCGCCAAAATGCTTGCGACGCTTGCGCCCGGTGCCTGAGGGGTCTGGCTCATGATGAAGACAATAACTTTGAAGCGAGAAAACGACACGTCCGGCGAGCACGGTGTGTTGAGTAAAAAGATGATATCTTAGGTAAGATAATATCTTTCACAGTGCGCATGAGTCAGGATAGTTACCTGTCAAATGATTGAAGTCAAATGAGCTTATGTTCGGTTCCGTCTGTGCACCATTTGCACGGAATCCCTTTTCTACAGGACATGTAGCAGTGTCTCCTTTGAACTTATTCGGTGCCTAAACCTGACTCGGATCAACGTAGGTTCATTCTCGATCTCAGCAAGCCGGCGGGTTTTTCCGTTAATGATGGCATTTCAAAGGATTTTTATTTAGGTCAACCGGTTACACTTCGTTATCCTACGGTAACGTTGATGATACTGCAGAACGCATCGTTCAGTTCGGGTCCGGTTGCCTGTTATACAAACACGATCTCAAACCTATCTGGGGCACATCAGCGTTTAACACAGATGAAAAAGACCACATTAAAACTCCAGTCGGCGTATGGTCTTGCTAGTTTATTCACCTTGTTGGGGAATATTAAAACCAAATCTCATGAAATAAAACACAATCACGAAAAAAATGAATTACGCTAACCCTGTTTAAAAAAATTACAATTGACTTACCAGGTACAACAAACTTCTTAACTTCTCGCAAGAATTCGACATCAGTGGAACCTGCGTCTTGCTGTTCGTTCTGCTCGTGCAACCGAACCGTCTCGCGAGAATTCTTTGGCCGGGCGGACTTTCGGTAAGCTCATTTGCAGCGGAACTGAGAGGCTTGCCTCTTCTTTGATCGCTTTGCCGAGACTTTTTTAAGTACACAGTCCTCAGTGTCATTAGGTTCTGATAAATTATCTCCACGCGGGCTGTCAATCGCCTGAGAAACCTCTGGTTCTTTTCTCTAGATGATCTCCATGCATCGATTTACAAACGCTTTTGCTGAGAAGCCAGAGCACTCGAACTGGCGAGAAAAATCGTTCGCCGAGAAATCAAATAGAGTCACCGTTAAAGCAACACCCATGTCGTCTCTTTCACATTTAACCTTAAAAACTTAAAGTAGACAAACCATCATTAAACGGCTTATTGTATATTGAACGGTATATTGTTCACAAAAGGCCTAAAAGGTGGAGTTTATTTTACTTTCGCATACTCATTTAGTGAAGAGAGTTGTTGTTCATTTCGGCGCGTTTAATTCACTGTTCCTGTTTAAATTTGGAACTTAACTAAAATTGCTTACATAAAAAAGGAATGAAGCTTTAAAACGAATAACTGTCTATGAAATACTGAATGGCATTGCGGAGCTTGTCCAAATACCAGGGACACGTTTATTAAACAGTAATCAAGAATTAACTTAAATGAAGGCTTCGAGAAGAAGATATGACTCAAACAATCCCGTGAAATATATATACATATAAATAAACTTACCTTCAATTTTTCATTGTTCTTATCCTTTTCAGAAGTTGTGATTTTGGCAACTCCGCCGTACACTTTTTCTCCTTTTCCTTTCAGTTGGCCTTTCTTTGTAAAAATTAAAACCTTTTCATCATCTTCTTTTACAAAATACCATTTAACTCCGGCTCCAGCTCCACGCGCCATTGCGTTGAATATCAAGACCGTGGTATTTTGCTGTTTCGAATGTTGCCGTGACTGATAAAGTTTGGTTCATTTCTAACAGCGGAAAATTGAAAACGGATAATGTTTGTTTGTGATTGACAGACGTACGTTGTTGTCCTTTAACCCGCCTACCGGCTGCTAACCTCAAGCAATCACGCACGTGCTGTCTTCATGCCATTTGCAACTGCTACAGGGAATTCGTCTTTCTGCATTCGCTTTCAGCAAAACATAGCCCAAAAATCCTTAACGACGTGAGTAAGTAAAATGAGTAAGTAAAAGCCTTGAATATAAATGGTGAGACAAAAGCAGCATCTTGAAAGGATGTGAAGGAATGCACTTATCAGCACATACTGTACGTGCAAAAACATTCCATTATTATCAGAACTGGACAAAGTCCATTGATGGGGATCAGTCCGAGTTAGAGTATTTTATCGAATTTTAGATACTAAAATTGTTAAGATTATGAACACTACCTTAGGAAATGGCAACGACAGCAAAAAAGGGGTCGTAAATCGTCTGAAAGTGTACCGACTAGCCCAGCCACAAGTGATCTCTACGAGCCAGAAGACGTTTCTGAAGGATCAGGAACTGATAAATTCGAAGCTACCGGACTTAACTCAAGTAACCTTTACGAACCAGTTGATAACGAACCTGACAATGCAAACGAGTTGGGAACCGATGAAAAGAAAACTATAAATGTGTCGAGTCCAAACACGAGTGAACTTTTTGAACTGCCGGATAATTAAAGCCGGATGCGGATAACTGGTCCATCTTGCCGTTTGGGAGCCCAAATTCAAGCGAGCTGTTTGACCGTTGCATTCGAGCGAAGCTGAGCCAGCCCTTCCCTGCTGCAGGTCCAAGTACTGGATCAGAATTATACGATGGAAGTGCAGTTGGCGATTGGGAGGTTCAAAGACACTCATCATCATGCCAAAACGATTTATTCCTCGAGAACCAAACCATCAGAGAAGACGACAACCTGGGGTGCTCGCCACTTTCAGGATCGGACGACGAGTGTCAACCTTCTTCAAGTCGGTAAGTCAGGCATAGTATTGCACCTCTTTCCCACATGATAATTGAATCAAAAACATTTCTATATGTTACGATGAATATCATGAGTTTATGCTTATGTTCAATTCGCATATCAAGCAACAGTACGACACAACTACGCAAAATATCGTACAAAACATCGGCAGGAAGCACAAGTAGGAGATGGGTTTATGTTTAACACAAAAATCCCCCTCTATATATTCATATATTCTGGAAGTCGTATCTGTATTCTGTCCTTCCGTGTACCAATAAAAAGTGCCACGGTTTTAGTCAAACAAAAAAGCGCGCAATTTAACCACAGACAGATAACGAAACCTGATTTGATTTACGTGCGGTATTATTAACGTCTTATTCCCCTTAACAGCTCTTTTGTAGAGTTTATCTACTTGAAGATGATAACATACATTTTAACCCTCGTAGCAAATTTGTAAGTTTAGTTAAAAGACAAGATTTTTTTTCATGGGGACGTTGTAAAGAATGTTGTGGGTTAAAATGCGCTTTTAGTTGCAAAACGCACGATTAAACTTTATTAACTATTTACTGTGTATACATAATATGCAAAATAGTATCTTTCTAACTGAACATAGTATTGACAGGGAAAAAATAACGCATGCGATTTGTGGTGGGAAGAAAGGTCGTGTCGTGTCGCCCCCGGAAGTCGTATTGTGTTACACATCATGGGCACACTAATAATGAGCTGATTGCTTGTTTGCGTGATCGCGTGATTGCGTGATTGCTTGGGAGAGAGAAATGGAAGGATTGTAGCCGAGCAATAACATATGCTATCAGTAAATGCTATCAGTGAAACGTTCGATTTAGCTAAATCACAACCAAAACGTCAATTCCTTCGTCGGTGCCAATCGTTTGCCGACAGCCATTTCGGAAAGGATCAGAAATTCTAATAACAAATGCTATCTCTCATGACAAGATCTTATTCCCAAAGGCAACGTAACATCTTCACGTAATTATAAGTCAGGCCTTGAAATCTCTTCATTAAAGCGGATCGAATGTACCAAAGCTAAATAGTTACTGGATTGACGTATCAAGCATTCTAACATAACTTTTAAAACTTCGCGAAGTTCTAGAGTGGCAGTACCTGTGATAGAATTCCTAAGGCATTAATTAAGGAAGGTTCAAAGTATCATGAGTCTTAAACAGTTATATTAGTCTACATAAAGGCTGTGCTATATATGATATTTTTCTACTGATTTGCAGATTCTATTCACGATGAAGCACCTGAAACACGCTTCGATTGTAATCAATTGAATGGGGCATTAGTGTTTGTATATTAAACTACCTGGGTCTTCAGCAGTTGGCCTGAGGCAGATTACCGGCAATCTGAAGGAGTGTGGAGCGGAAGTTAGTCCGTCAGAAGAAAGTCACAAGAAAGTTTCTTATTTGATTACCTCCAATAGCTGCATAAAGAAGGAAAAAAGGGAAAAGCTGACATCGAAGAAGCTTTTAACAGATCAATCTTCACGAGGTGCTATGTTTCTGGCAAGGGCAACTTATAATCAAAACAAAGTCAGTATTTTTGAAAAAGCAAATAGCTTGGGAACAAATGTCGTTTGTCTTGATGACATTGGCGTTCACATGTCTCGAAAACCAGAGCTTCATGGCTCTTCTCGTACTAAACAAAATACTGCCCAAGATCGGGAAAAACTGGGCCTTTAGTCTTGGAAATGAAAGAATGGCCAGACGCTTTCACCATGTTTTCCCAGGGACCAAATGTTCTGCATGAGAAGATGGAAAGACAAACAACATTTTGTGAACTTTGTAACGCTTATTTTAGTGACTTGCAACAGCATCTGAGCGGTCGTAGACACACCAAGCATATGCAACAAACAACAAAATTTGGGAGAGAGTAGATGCGCTGAGGGCAAACCTGCCGACCGTTGAACAAATAATAGAAAGAAAGATTAAACGACTACAATAACTCTAAACGTATCAATTACGTGTACACGCTATTTTATTACACATACAATATCAGAATTTCTCACCAGCATCATTTTTAAAAGGTACATAAAATTCCCATGAACCCTGACTCCATGTACCCTGACTGTAATGTATTTTTAAAAGGTACATGGAAATTTCCATGTACCTTTAGAGGTACATGGAAATTTCCATGTACCTTTAGAGGTACATGGAAATTCCCATGTACCTTGACTGTAATGTATTTTTAAAAGGTACATGGAAATTTCCATGTACTCACTCTAACGTATTTTTAAGAGGTACGTAGAAATTTCCATGTACCTTTTAAAAATACATTTCAGTCAGGGTACATGGAAATTTCCATGTACCTTTTAAAAATACATTTCAGTCAGGGTACATGGAAATTTCCATGTACTCACTCTTACGTATTTTTAAGAGGTACATGGAAATTTCCATGTACACTGACTCTAGGTCGACTCTAATGTATTTTTTAAAGGTACATGGAAATTTCCATGTACCTTCTGCTATGCATCTTAAAAAGGTAGGACATTTCCATGTACCTTGCTGATTTTCTGCATTGCTGGCAGTAAATAGAGAAATCTTCCATAAATTTGCCAACCATTCGAAAACTTGGCAAAATTATCAGGATTAGTGCGCTTAAGTGCCAAAATAAACCTTGCATTTGTTGGCATTTTTTACCATACTTTTTTGCTGTGTTTCGAGAATCTCACTTTTTGTGCTAAACTTTGCCACTAGATTCTGGTAAATAATTCACATTTTCATGACATTTTTACCAAAGCTGTACTTCAAGTTCTGCCAGTGGTAAAATATGGAGAGATTGGCTGCTTTCTTGAAAGATACCACATTCGCTATTTTTGGCGATATTCAGGAGGTTATGGCAGAATCGTGCCAAACCTTTCACCAGTCTGACGAAGAAATGGCTCAAAAAGGCATTTTGTGCTAAAATTGCTGCTTGCTTTTGGAAAAAATAGCTTTGAATCGCTAAATTTGTTCCAGAAATTACGTTTTAGAATATCCCGTTTGTTTTTAGAACGTCTTCCAAGCAGTTATAATTGCAATTTATTGGCAGTTTCGAATAAGACTTAAAACAATTTTGAGACTTAGCTTTCAAAGGGATTTGTTGACAAAGCTGCCGAAATATTTCTCGAATCTTGGAGTATGTTGTCACATGATATTAAATAGACAATTGCTTCGGCTCACAGCATTATTTGGTATATTGGGTGAAGCTGCCTGCAATATACCCAATAATCTGTGAGCCGAAGTAATTATCTATTATAATTACTAACCCCACTAAAGCGCTATTTTTCTCTCTCTCTCTGCATTACATCGACGATTTTAGCTGCTTCTACATTGATGTTTTGGTACATGTCTGCAGTATTCGATATATTCCACCAAGAAGGATTTGGGATGTTAAAAAACAACAACGTTAGGTCTTGATCTATGAAACTATAGCATGAATTGGAATGGGATCGTACAGGCAGCTGAGGCAGTTGAGGATTTTGCTTCGCTTCGTATCCCTTCGGCTTCAAATTGTTTTTTCTACAACTGAGGATTCTAAACACCAGCTGATGCTGCTTAGTCCTTGAATTCGTTTTAGTTTCTCGACGATGTTCAGCTCTGCAGTACGGTTTTTGTCCAGATAACCTTTAAAATGCTTCATGAGGGACACTTTGGGAAACTGTGTCTGGTACGTTAGTCGTAAAAAGAATTTGAATTTTCTTTGTTGTGACTTAAAAATGACACGGCAGATTTTCAAACCCAGCAAGGGAATTTACTTGGCATTCGTATTTTGTTCTATGTTAATCACGACTACGGTTTTGGCAGGATATGTTTATTTCGGAGTATGTAGCTTTTATAAAAAGTTCGATTTATACCAGAGACGGATGATCCGTTTGAACGAACTTGCATATCAAGCTTTATTAAAAACTAGCAATGGTATATTGCAATTCCTGAGTTTTGATTGGTGAAAAAGCACCAGCAATGGTATATGAGCTCATATACCATTGGCCACAAAGAGTCAATGAAAACAGCTGGGGAGCTCAAATATTGCAATCCTTTTGGGCGTCCACTCGCGCTTGTTGGATACGAGATCGTTATAGCCAACTCGGCGGTTCGCGCCTCGTTGGCTATCTACCATCTCATATCCAACTAGCGCTCGTGGAATAATTGTTAAATATTCTGACTTGTTTTGACAAAAGGTAGCTTATGAAAATAAAGCAAATGTATATTCCAATTTTTATTGTAATTTGTACGGCGCTGACGATATTTTCGGTTACTTTGCATGAAACATCACCCTTACTGCTGCAGTGATATTGAATTTGTTTTGTTTGGGCCCTTCCGCCCGTTTACACCAGTCTAAAAGTCGATTGAAGAAGAAGTCATCTGATGATCTCATTTTAAGGTGGCTGAACACAGCTTTCAATACCTTTGCTGTATTTTCAATTTTTCCAAAACCGTTGCTCCCTGGGTCTCCAAAGTTAGCAAGACATAAGATAAAAAGACAGACTTCTGTATTTTGAAATTCTAGTTGACCTGTGTTTCGTTGCCATGGTAACATGACTGGGTATAAACACGCCTTAAAAATCGGGTTTTATATATTTACAGAAAATTTAGTCGTTAGATTTTCTCCTTCCTTTGCATGTAACAAACTTGTAACAATGCTCCAATGTGAACAATATTCTTGTCAAATTTCAGTTTTTTTAGATAACTCCCTTCCTTGTTTCGTGCAGTATCTTCATGCCAAATTTTGTGAAATTCTAACGAGTGGTTCTCGAGAAATGAGCCCATTTCCAAGAGAGCTGCTAAACTGATTCAATCTCATTTTTTGACCAACTACGCATGCGCTGCATTTAAGTGAGTTCTCGGGTTCTTACGGTAACGACGAAAAACCTGCAAAATCACTGGATTCTTTGTATCTAACTTTTTCTGACGTTCCATGCAAACAAAAAACTAAAACCTTTAACACAATGCATCATTTTAAGAAGAAGAATACCACATGTAGGACCGGCATAGAACAAATAAATCTTCGCTCTATCGGCGCCATGTTTCATCTTCGTAATCATTGTGCGCGCGCTGCCTCGCATCAGCAATGAAACTACTAGTGCCCAGTCTCCTCTTAAGCACTCGGATATTCATTTTGGCTGTTTATTAGCAGCATCCATATTGCTCAAATGTCGCATATATTGGTTGTAGGATGCAACAAACAGTAATAAGTGAAAGCTAATAAACGTTTCTGGACATTTTACAAAAGAGTTAAAAGCTGGGCTCATTTACCTTCTCAAAACGGCAGTAATTATGGGTTAGAGACTGTTGTGAGTGTTTTGTTTACAAATACACGCACGCGCTGGCCGCACAATGAACGAGAAATTTTCAATACTGCACGAGGCGTGCCGAGTGCAGTATTAAAAATTTCGAGTTCATTGTGCTGCCAGCAAGTGCGTGTATTTGTAAACAAAACACGAACTAACAGCCTCTAACCCTTTTAATATACAATCTGAGTACACTGCACGCAATACACAATTTCGCGAACTTTGAACAAGAATTTTTAATAAATAGAATAATTCAGTTCTATCTAAGTAGCACAAAATTATACTAGCGTAGTTTAAGAATATAGAAATCACAAAAAGCCACAGATTAATTAAATATAAGTGAGGCTTAAAATCATTCACAAAATCGTTCATAAGTTCATATTTGTTCTTCCACTATTTCTGCAAATCTGTCAGCTGAAGCCATTGTCAATAATGCACGATTTTTATGCGCTATTGTCAATAACGCACTGTCGGAGTTTGCTGACGACAGGTAAAGTAAAATCACGTGCTCGATTTTAACCAATTGCGCGCGTGGATTTTGGACAGTGAACGAAGATTGTATATTAACAGTAATTAAACAACCGTTATAATTAAATTGGTGGAATTCATGATTCTACGAGAATTCAGCAGAAACAGTCTTGGTCCGAAGAGACATAGATAAGAGCAATTTTTGTTGAAGGTATTCCTCTTTTTCCGAAATATTTCCCGTGGAAAAGTCTGTTCCATTTGATTTTTCACCGGAACAACCGGTTTCTCCGTGAAAATGGAAAACGCCCATTAACCAATCGATCGCTCTACGAATTCAATATAGTGACAAGGGGGAAACTCTCCGCTTTTCTGCCACTTGGGGGAACAGAAGTAGAATCTCATATTACAATCGAAAGTAAAAATGTCACTTGTGGAAAAGACTTGAACTTAGCAAATATTTTAATATGCTGATTCTCGTTCATCGTCAATTCTGCTTCAATATCATATTTCTAAAATGAATTTGGAAACATTAGAAAGCTTTCCCATTTTAAAAGAGTTAAAGTTTTAGGAAAAGTAAACCTAAGAAATGTTTGGGCTGCTGTATAGCTTAAAAGTTTTTGTGTCAGGTTTATTGTTGGAAATGTAGAGTTTAATTTTGCCAGGAATAGATTAATCGGAACCTAGAATATTAGAATATTAATGAGAAGTTTAATAAATTATGCAGATAAATCCCTCAGTTTTGAAAAAGGTCATAAATTCAATTTATCAGCCCCGCTCTTCCCTGCTACATTATCAGGCCCTTTCTGCACTTTCAGTTAATATTTAACCGGAAAAAATTCAACCATTTTTAGAGAGAAAATGTGTCAATCATGAAATAATTAACACTTGATCCTTTTGGCGCAGTCGTCGTGACGCAGTGTTGACACGGGTCTTGTTATGACGGGGCCACAGAAAACGGATGCTTCGAAATAACTTGGCTCAATAGTAGTTTAGTATCCCTTTCCACAAGAATCAGAACTCTACTATCGGATTGCAGGGATGTTCGTTCGTGTTTGCCTGTATGTATATCTTTAATCGCGATCTTCCTGAACATACTGGAGAGCACAATAAATAGCGAGGACTGGAAACTACTATGCAGACAGTTAAACAAAGGTGGCGAGTTGCCAACTAATATATATCATGATTTTAATAATTTCCAACCAGTTCAGCAAGTAAATACTCCTTGGTGACGGTGGAATTTTCAATGTAACTACATTGAAAACAAAAAAAAAAAAAAGTATTCTTACTTCATTTATGTTGTGCAAATAGGTGCAATGCCGGTCTTTGTTTACGGACGCAGATTATTTGCAAAAATGTTTGAATGAAAGGCAGACGTTGACCTAGATGTAAAGCCATCTCACTCCCTTTGCTCTAATTTCAGTATTGCTGATTACTTGATTGTTATTTTTTTCATCTTGTACTTGATTTACATGCATTACATGTTCAGCTAACCAGTTTTTAAGTTCTAAATGACTGTTCTTAATAAACGCAATTTGAATATAGCTAGCTCATGATTAAGATAAACAAAATGCTGCCCTCTTCATCGGTTCAAGTTTGCTCCTCATTTAAAACTAATCAGCAAGATTAATTACCAGTTGGTATCCAGTCGGGTCGTACCCAACGATGATTACTGCATTACCCACCTTCCGTCGATTCGTACCCGTATCATATTGATGTAAGTTTAATAAATCAACTGCAGAATATTGCAATAAAGTCTACCATCCTTCAACTTCCCTGAGCTTTACTATCACTATCATATAGTGAAATATTTCTCGCTCTTAAGGTCCCGCAGGACCCTTACTTTCTTCATATATGTATGTCTTTAAATCGTATGCACGAACTACGACGACTGAAGCCGACAACAAACGAAATCAGTATATTCCGAGTAATTATACGTTCTTGTTCTCAGAGCTTGTGTCCCATGCGCTGGGACGTAGGGAATTATCATAATTAGATTCGCTGCTTTGAATATAGCGCCCGTTGTTGTAACTCAGACGTCTCCGGAAGCGGCAAACCTGCAATTTTGAGTCCACGTTTTCTCCGCCGCTACAGAATTTCGGGAGTTGATTCGTGAGGAACGTAAACTTGGTGTACTCTATTGTGCCTTGACAGAAGCGAATTTAAAAACTCCCTGTCAAAAAGAAGATATCACATTTGAAGGTTTAGACTTCACATTTTTATCTCTTAGAAGCAAGAGAAAATGAGGGGACTGTCCCCTCATTTTCTCTTGTTAGAAGCCATTATTTCTAGAAATTTTTGAATTCGAGAAATTTCCTTCTGTCAGGGCACAAAAACAACATGCTGGCTGTTTGATTGATAATAAGGTGAGCTAAATTGGTGAGCTAAATTGGTGAGCTACGACGGGTACAAAACGACTAAATTGGTTGGGTACAAATCGTCCGAGGTAGGTACGAATCGACTGAGCATGAAACATCCGTGGGTACGAAACGAATGGTAAGTAAATAACTTAGCACTATTATCGGTTATGAACGTATACTTACCGTTAAATACTGCGATGGACAGTCCAGATCACTTCAGCCTGCAAAACGATCAACCAGCAAAAACACGGAAGTAAATCTAGATGCGTTGAAAGAAGAGTGAAGAAAGCCTGGGATCGAGGCTATTATTAAAGGTACTCAAATGTCTGTGCCAATGGTCACGTATGTGACACGTGCAGTTTTGATTTGCTTGCTAGACTATATACAGGCGGCTCAAACTCACGACGAGAGGAGCATAATGATATGAAGGCGTTTTCTTACAACGCAGGTAGTCCAAGCTCGATAAATGACACAAGTAACGATACAATAACGACACAAATCAGGCAATTAGGCATGTGGATGGCTTTCTGTGCTCTCGGCCTTCGTCTGCTCGGTCAGTTTGTGCAGACCCTCATGTGCTTATGCACATTTTGGGTTGTTCATTCCGGGCGTTGTTGGTGCAGCGTGCATCCGTTACTTACATAAACAAAAAGCATTCCGAAATAGTTAAAAAGCGTATTGATTTTGATATCTGTAATGAGGACTCGTACAGCGTTGGAATTATTCCTTCGCTTTAACGATCCAAATAAGCTTTGACATTTAAGTTAAAACGACCAAATAACTTTGCTTCGTGCCGGGCACTCAGTTTTCCGATGGTAGGTTCACTACTTTGCTCTAACTTCATTGTTTACAAAATTGTTTGGATCGCGGCACATTTTGTTTAAATGTATTCTCACCACTAATGTCAAAGTTCCGTTACTTCTTGGCCTTAATATCAATATCCTCAAATAAATCAAACAAACAAGGTGCGACAGAATGCTCGGCTGACACTGTTTATCACTCATCATACACACGCCAATAACAAATCGGAGGTCTTCGGAGTAGCAAATATTGGGTTGTTAACGCGTCAATCATGTCGAGTATTGAACGTGGAAATCTCAACGGACCAACTGTTATGATTGCAGAGAAGGCCGCTGATATCATATTAGGAAATCCACTCTACCTAAATCAAATGCATCAGTGTACGAGACGCCTGATGCTCGTTGTGTATGAATTTTTATTTTACTACTTTTGCTCTGCTAGAATGTTCCAGGCGTTCGGTTGCGGTTGGGGTGCAACGCGAAATTCGGGATAAGCGTGACAAACGGCGAGTGGGAAAAATGGCGCAACAGGCTATTGCTCTGCAGAATTTTTTTGTCGAAAATTTCCAACCACCTACACACCAAAACCCAAAAAAGAAGGTCGCAGTCGTCGCAGAGACGCCACCTTCGCTTTGCATATATTGTGTGAAGACATGTTCATCCCGCCAATCGATCTTCACCAGCGCGCGAAAGACTAACTACAGTCAACTATCGTTATAGCGGACACGCTCGGGACGTCGTTTAGTGTCGGACTCCGTAATAGCGAGAGTCCGTAATAGCGGGGTGTGAGAAAAAATAGTGTCGTTAACATACGTTAAATGACGTGCTTATTTTTTTTTTTGAAGCATTGTATGAAGTCTTTTTTTGGTAATAAAGTTGTTGTTGTTGTATCAACAGGGGTGAAACTGCTGGGTAGTCGTTGGGAATGGAGCATGAGGGCTTGATCTCTCCTAAAGAGTCTGGAAGGAAAAGGCGCGAGATGAAGTGAAAAGAAAAGTCTGTTAGTGTACAGTGAAGGAATTGATGCAAAAATAGATATTTCAGAAATCTCAAAAAGCGTGTTTTGACAAATAATGAGCAACACATTATGTGAAAAGTTCATGCTGTCCGCTTTGTCGAGAGTTAAAACAATAAGATTGTCCTCTTGGTACCACAAAAGTGTCCGTAATTCCGTAATAGCGAGAGTCCGTAATAGCGGGGTGTCCGCAAGGCGAGAGTTGACTGTATCAGCAAAACATAAACCATTGTCAATTTCAAATGCTTTTATTAATTTTTCGTCTCTCTTAAAGCTGTGACTACCTGTAAAAAGATTTAAAAAGGTTGCTTTGTTTCTATCTACCGTTTACTCAAGGGCCACAATGAAGTCACTTACAATGATTAAACTGTCAGTTTAATACGCTCGTATCAACAAAAGAGGGCACATATCTGTCTTCTTTTTATTTTAATTCATGAAATGTTTTACATTTGTTTAGAGATTTAGTTACGCGTGCACGTTTGAAAGAGTTTTTAACTCCTTTACTCCAAGTTACGTGTCTATAAAAAGAATTGATGGATTGATTGATTGATTGCTTGCGTGTTTGTTTGCTTGCTTGCTTGATGGATGGATGGATGGATGGATGGATGGATGGATGGATGGATGGATGGATGGATGGATGGATGGATGGATGGATGGATTGATTGATTTATTGATTGAGGCTACATAATTCTCTGAGCACTAGTGCATTTATTAATTCAAGTGGGTTTTGTACACAGTTAATTAACTAGCCCGTCATAATTATCCAACGCTGCTTCGTAAAGTACAAACAACGCGCGAAACGAGTACAAATATCACACGATAATTGTACTCGTCTCATTCCCCCGACCGCACGAAAGATTAAAAACCTTGGAAAGTCAGAATTTTGGGAAAACGAAAACGTTGGATAATAAATCTCTTATTAGACATTTTAGTGTGTAGTATCACTGTAAAGTTTTATTCATCATTTGCATGACTCGTAAAAAATATACAACGTTACTACACACTAAAATGTCTACTAAGATATATGTACTTTCTATCTAACAGCTTAGAAAAGCGAACGTTCTACTCCTCATTTTCTTTACCTGTCTGCACTATATTGAATTGCTCTGCTGCTTTTTGACATCAAAGATAACTATTATTACTACAAAATGTTACATGCACATGAAGCGGTATCACTGGCCCTATAGCTTGAAGTATAGGTTGGAGGGGTGTGTACTCTTCTTGGTGGAGGTAGTGCTCTGGGTGGACTAGGAGCTCTTCCCGGCAGCCCTCGCGCCAACCTTTCCAGACGACCCTGGAATGACCTGATGGGTGTAAAGTAGTTGTCTTCCATCCATGCTCTCTGGAAGAACATGATCTTAGCCACTCTCTTCCTCTCTCCTCCGATCACAATGTTGTCTGTCACAGCCAACATGTGAGAGACCGCACTCAGCCGTAGAATTCGTTTCTTGATCCACCGCAGTCTTCACTGTGGAACATTACCTTGCCTATCAGCTTATCTGGGCTGAACAGTAAGACAAATGCCAGCAATGCGTCGGTTTCTGCATCGTTTAGTAAATAGTAGGTCTGGTAGCCCCTTAACCTTCTCAAGTTGGGATTGTTTAGCTCGATAAGCGTTGCCACACAGTCAAGATAGTACATCAGTTTTGCTTTTGAATTTGGTGGTACTGAAGTCGTCACTCCAGTTTTCTTTATGCCGACTCTTTCACTGACCAATGTTGCCATTTCGTAGGTTTCAGTAGTTTGTATACTGGAAAATAAACAGAACTTGCATCTCAACTTCAAACGCAGACTTGATCGTAACTTCACAAAATTTTCATCCAAGCAGTCATAATTGCAATTTGTTGTTTGTATTTTATTGTATTCGTAGTTTTGGAAACAGTTTTCAAATGATTTAGTGTTATTTATTCCTCCTAATTTTTAATGTCATAAACTACTCTATTTTTTAATTGTACATTGTAAATTTTAATATATTGTAAAGTCGTAGAGTGCCCCCAATTAGCTTCTGTTAGCTAAATAGATACCCAGACACGTAAATAAAGTTGTTATTATTATTATTATTATTATTATTATTATTATTATTATTATTATTAGTATTATTATTATTATTATTATTATTATTATTATTTTTATTATTCCAGCGATTGTTTGTTTTCTTGAAATCTGGAACAATAAGTATTCAAAATCACGCGGAGAGCAACAAAAACCTTGGACTTGTTCTGCGTGAAATTGTCTATGCTGAATGTTATTATAATTTCAACGCGTGAGGTATTTTTGAGCCGTTCACGTCACTTTTTCCCATTCGCAATCAAGCCTTGGAACAAGGTTGATTGACCGTTAATGGCAGCCGTAAATTCTCCGAATTAACTGTTACTTCTGATGTTCGTAATGGATTGAAATTTGGCAAGATGAGTAAGAAAGTATAATTGTTTACGAAAATGTAAAAAATGAAAATGAAACATTTGATAACAGGGGCACTTTAGCGTCATTATCCATTATGTAAAAATTTGAAGTCTGGATCAATTTAAAATCGATTAATTTGTATTTGACAAGTAGTAGCGCCCCTAGGCATGACGCAGCGTTGAAAGCGTCTTGTTATGACGGGGCGACAGAGAATGGATGCTTCAGACTTGCCTTTAGTGTACATTTCCACAAGAATCAAAACTTGCAATGACGCTTATTCGAGTTTGCTGGTATATCTAATCGCGAATTTCCTGATGAACACACTAGAGTGGACAATAAACAGCGAGGACTAGCAAATATGCAGGCATTCAGTAAACACGACTTATATGATAAACGGAAAAAAATCCTTGACAGCGTGGCACTTGTACTAAAAACATAAAGAGGTATAAAATAAAGTTCTCGTGTTCGAGTATAAAATGTCAATTTATTTAACAATGTGGAGTGGATGTCCACCGGTTGTTGCTTCGTTGAGAAACTTGCTGATCAAATTACAATCGCGCGGTAACTATGAATTTTGATACATAAAGAGATTCAAACGATTACAGCAAGTAAATACGACTTGGTGACTGAATTTTCGATCTAACTACATTAAATAGTCTGCAAATAATCTGCGACCGTAAGCGCCAGGACTAGAAGGCCCGCCTTGCACAACATAAATACCGTGAAATACCGCATTTTTGTGTCTTCAATGTAGTTAGATGAAAAGCCATCTCACGGCTCGAGTCCATTTGTTCCCATTTCAACTGTTTATGTATTTAATCTAATTGATTAGCCTTTGGTGGGGAACAAATTCGATGGAAAGAGCAGCATTTTGTTTGTCTTAATCATGAGCTTGATATGCTGTTCTTATTAACAGTCATTTAGAAATTTAAATTACGCAGCTGTTACACCCGGTGGGGGTACTCCCATAAATTTCGGATAGGGGTGTGCCGCGAAGGTTCTTAAACCCTGACCCTATTTAAGGATAAAGAAAACGAAAATTGATACCCTTTTTAAGGCCCAAACCCGAAAAATGACACCCTATTCAAGGAGAGGAGAAACGTTGGGTGACGATCCAAATAACGGCTAACCGCACACGGCAAAACACAAATCTTAACAAAATCGCTTTGCTACTAGTTGAACGGATAGTTTATAGTTTAAACAGACGATTGTTACGTTTAGTTGGGCATTTATTTTAGCTGATAGAATTTAGGTACCCAATCTAAGGATAACACCGGGAACACAATGCCAAAAGGAGCAAAAATGATACCCTATTTAAGGACCGAGAACCTCAAAAACCATACCCTATCCCGCGGCACATACCTATATAGCCCATATATGGGAGTACCCCCCCCCCCCCCCCCCCCCGGGCTGTTACACTAAAAATGTAATGCATACCGATGTTTAAAATCAAGTAATCTTTAAGTAACTTAGCACTATTATCGGTTATGAACGTATACTTACTGTTAAAAACCGTGATGGACAGTGTTCAGGTCACTTCAGACTGCAAAACGATCAACCAGCAAAAACACGGAAGTTAATCCAGCTGCGTTGAGAGACAAGTGAAGAAAGACTGAGTACTCAAATGTTTGTGCCAATGATCACGTACGTGACACGTGCGCTTTTGGTCAGCGTACTGCTTGTTAGACCACTGGCCGCTCAAGCTCATGATGAGTGGAGTTTCCAAAAATTAACATTATAATCTTTTGAATACGCGAAAAGTGTCTCTTAGGCAATCACTGCTTCAGCAAATGCATATATTACGCTAGCAATATATATTTTTAGTGCACTACAGCTCGTCAAATGCATACCCTCCTTCCGTTCGTTGTCAGTCAGTTCCTGGCATGCAATGTACACGTAAGTGGACTATTTAATTTACTACAATTCTTCATCTCTGCCTAATTATAATTCTAAATTCAGCTTTGAAGCTGTAAGACTGCCAAGAATGAGCAGACTGGATAAACAACAATTGATGTGGTATGTAAATTTTATTCACTGGTTATTGTCGTTTCTATTTGCTTTTTATCTATTCATCGGCTGACTTGAATAGTTTAAAACTAATAAATACTCCGCACAACCGCTTTGTTTAACATATTTCACTATATTTTCACAAACGGTCATGAATTCGAAGAGGACAAACTTGGGAGCGGAAGATGGGGGGGGGGGGGGGGATTTAACCAGTAGTCTGAACTCTCAACCAATGTTGTTCATATTCTTTCTTTAGTTTTAAAAATGTCTATCCTCAGAAAGCTTTTGCAATTTCCCTTCAGAACTGCCACCTTATTCAATATGTGCTAGTTCCTTTCCTCAATTTCAGTTCAGAAAAACTCATTTTCCGCGCGCGCTGATTGGTTAACTCGGAGGTGACTAGCAAAGTACTATTCACCTCCACTTTGTTGAATAATTGTTAATTACAGTCTAACCTCTCCTTATGGACACTTCACTTGGTCCGAAAAGACAAAAATTCATATAAACTCTACCTCTGTAAGACAGACAACTCTATATTACAGACACTCTTCCTTGTCCCCTTGGCGTCCGTGTTAAAGAGATTTGACTGTATTCTAAATTGTTAAAGCAGTTTACAGGTTTAAGTCAAAAATTCACGGATCTCGTTTCTTTTTTCGCTATTTTCACGCGTCACGGTCTAATCTTTGCACTTACCACGTTTCACACATTAACCCTTCGCTGTTCGGGGAATGAGCCCGCGCTCCTCCCCGGGGAGGAAAGACCGAACACGAGAGGACAGCGGAACTCGAGCCTAGTTCCTATACACATACAACAGTATACATATTTCAATGAATCTTGGCTGCGTACATTGACCTATCTCTGTCCCTTTAGCTTTTCTGGCGTCGTGTACACTAGTGCATTTGATTTAGGTAGTGGTGGATTTCCTAATATGATATCAGCTGCCTTTTCTGCCAGCATAATGACTGGTCCATTAATATTTCCACTCACGACGCTTGGCATGATTGACGCATCTACAATCCGAAGATTTTCCACTCCGAAGACCTCCGATTTGTTATTGACGACAGCCATCGGGTCATGTTCGGCACCCATCTTGCAAGTGCATGCTAAATGATAAGCAGTTTGAGCATTTTGTCGAACCCAAGCGTCGATTTGATCATCAGTTTGAACATGTTCACCTTAAAATACGCAGATTAAAAGAAGAATGTCATGTTAGAATTGAGCAACCGCACCTAACTATCTTGCAAAGAGAAATCTGTTGACAATTTTTTTTTGTAGCATTCTTTGGGATGTTGAGAGTTGTGTAATGCAATAGCCGGATGGAAAAGATAACAACAAGAAGCTTAAAAAGCTAAAGCCATGGTAGCATTTGAGTAAACTAGTCCACAGCCAGTGATTATGACTTCCGGATGCCACTAGTGTGTAGTGACTTGGAGTATTGCTACTCCCCCCGGATAGGATGTTCGTCCATGGCAGGATAACACTCCACATTTAGTCAGGTTTCCCTAAATACCCGGGGGCCAGATTCATGAAGCTTTGTTAAATTAAGATGTATTCAAGATATGTTCGAACAGAAAAACCTACTGTTAAGCGCCGATTAAGAAACAACACTTGGGGTGCATCTTTAATTTGGAGCGGCTCGTGAATCTTGCTTCTGATGGGAGGATTGGGGCGCTCTAAGAGCTAAAGAATTCTGCCAAAGTGCCCTGGTCAGCGATCGAACCCAGGCCTCTCAATCCGGAGTCCAACGCGCTAACAATTAGGTCACTGGCTCTCACAACAAGGAGGTTATCATCAATTGCTGGAGAGTATTAGCTTATATTTGAGGCCCTATGCATGATGATGACGATTGTAAATTTATAGTTTGTTCACTGCGAATACCTGGTCGTAGTTCCTTTTTACGAAACGCATCCAACGCCTTCTGGTTGAATATTTCACGAGTTAGTTTTATGCAATTCCTCAAATCTTCTCTATCTTCTTCAGTGGAGAGGTAGTTAGGGTTGATGATGGGATAGTCATACGGATCCAAAGACTTCAGCTTCACATAGCCACGACTTGTGGGCCGTAAGGAGCCAACATGAACCTTGAAAACAAAAAGGAAACTGAAAAAAGGCTGCAGAATGATACGGTCAGCTTCGATGCTCCGGAGCATTGCAGATCACCTCCCTGACTTTGTACAATAAAGTATGTATTATAACATCGTCTGGACAATAATTTACTTATGAAGTATTTCATATTCTTTACGTCATTCTTTCTTACATAAAGTAAAGTTTCGATCATTAGGTTTTAAAGTTTTAATTGTCTTAATGATCAGAGAATCAGCTATAATATGCCATGCAAGCTAGATGGGAGAGGATGAATGGCTGACAGCCCACTTCTAGCCTGATTATTGTCATGCGGCCCCAACGAATAACAGTCATACTAAAAAGAGGCACTGCACTGGGTTGGTAAATTGTCTTGACTTCGAACTTTCCACCTACAGATCTCAAGACAAATGCCCTGTCCATTAGGCAATCACGCCTTCTCATTCAGATTTGCCTTGTATATGCGTCGCAAAAAATTAAATTGAAAATTTGAAAAGGAAATCGTTTTTCTTCGTTTGCATGGTCCCCACTCCCGAGTAGCTCCGGCCCCCTCTTTTCACTTTTACTCCTGTACTTACTTGAAAGGCGTTCACCTCCACAGGCACTCTACCATGGTCTGTAAACGCAGCAGGTAAAAAATGATACTGGATGTTGGGATGGGAGATGCCTTCCTTGCTGCAAATAAAACCACCAGCCTCAAGATGGTTGGTGGCACACGGGCCTGACCTGGTGAGGAACCACTTGACTCCAATAGGAACCATATTCCACCATTTGAGTAAGCGGTACAAGCTTGGCGTATTAGGAGTACATTCCTGAAACAAAAAGATGCGACGCTTATTTTCACTCGAAGTGCAGAACTGGTTTTGTGAGTCTGTTTTATCAAATTCTTAACACCATTTTCACTTTTAATTCAAGCATACTAACCTTATAAAGTTCAAAATTACATCACATTATTAATAAGAACCTTTTTTGACTGTCATTAACAGTTTACGTAACCTGTTATTGTAGACACTGGTAGAGATCTAAAATAAATGTTAAACAGACTAAGCAAAATTAAGGTTTTTGCCTGCTATTTATATATGGTTGCCATCTTACTTGAAACTTAAGATCTGTGTTCTTTTTCGTATATATAGCTGTAGATTTCTCAGTTCTTAATTTCACCTTGTCGACTTCCTTAACCCTATCCAGAATCCAGACCGGAGGGCGGGGGCGGAAAGTGCCCGCGTTGACTTCGAACGTATATAACTTTTTCAAGATTCAACCAAACGCTGCCAAACTTTGTGAGTTTATCTAAAATTTATCTGGGAATAAATTGGTAGGATAGATTGTTGTGTCTGTTGTGTCTGTTACCATGGCAACGTCATTTTGCCGGACATGTTTTTCCAAATTTGTAATTTTTGTGTTGCCATTAATGAAAATTAACTTTAATTCTTTTAGGGGTTTTTTTTTTTGCACTGTTTTATAGATTTTGAGTATTTTTCAGTAATTTTGGGCGGCTTTCTGAAGTTTTTGAAAAATTTTGAAATCCAAGATGGCGGCTGTTTTAACATCATGATGTAATTGTCACATGATGTGACGTCATCATTCCACGTGACGTATATAAAAAGATAGATTTTTTGACATACTAAATATCCTGTAAGTTTCAAAGATCCAAAAAAGCCCGGCCTGAATAGGGTTAAAAGCATTTTAAATTTGAAGGTACATCACCACGTTTCCTACCATGCGACTAGTTACTCGCATGGTTTGCAACCAAGCCATGTGATCATGCATATGAACGGTAACTTGAATTGTCATGACAAGGGATATCCTTGGTATTCACATTCAAATACAAGATGCATCCTTACTAGGGTCTAGAGCTCCGTGAGCCTGGCGCCAGGAACTGATCGACGTAGAAAAGCATTAAACAAGAGCGCGTTTTCACATGACGTCACGGCAGCCATATTGGTGTTCCAAAACGAAGAAACGGCGACCATATTGGTGTACTTAGCCATTCCTAGGGGAATTTAACTCTATTTTTATATAAAAATTGTCTTTTGTTTTGATAAACTAATATGGTCGCTGCTAAGCCCTAATGTAGTATCCCATTTGATCAAGTTGCCATTAATGAACATTGTAGTTTGCACGGTTGTTTTCAAACACAATCTTTGTGATCACTGCTCTTGTTTGTGCTCGAAGGTTTCTACCACTTAGCGCAGGTCTGAGATAGGCATTTGCTGCAGCAATGAATGTACATTGATTCTGTAACTAGAAATGCATACAGGCTTGAAAGCTGCACGAATTAGCGATACAATATAGGTGAGCTACAAACCTGGTGAAAATACATCTCTAAATGATCCTGAAAGTTCTGCCCCACACCAGGAAGATGAACATTCACAGGGATACCAAGCTTCTTCAAGTCATCAGCATTTCCAATACCAGACAAATCTAATATCTGTGGTGTATTTATCGCGCCAGCAGATAAAATAACTCCTTTCCTAGCCATGGCACGCTTCATTTGACTGTCTAACACGTACTCGACACCCACAGCACGGTTGTTTTCAAACACAATCTTTGTGATCATTGCTCTTGTTTCTGCTCGAAGGTTTTTACGCTTTAGCGCAGGTCTGAGATACGCATTTGCTGCACTCCACCGTAATCCTTTGTGGACTGTCATGTCCATCCAACCAAATCCTTCTTGTTGATAGCCATTCACGTCTTCTGTAAAGGGATAGCCAGCTTGGACGCCTGCGTCAATAAAGGCTTCGTATAGAGGATTGTTTGATTTCCCACGTGATACATGGAGAGGGCCATCGCCACCTCTGTAATCATCTGGACCTACAAGAATGCGGTATTACAAAATCAATTCGATTGCGAATGACCAGCAACCCACAGACAGCTCCAACGGCTCTAACGGAAAATTGTTCAAACTCTCTAATATTGATTATACTTCGGCCGTTATACTATTCACATTCACACATAAAAATCTGAATAGCCTCTTTTCAACACCATGGATGATGCTTGATGCAAAAGGTACACAACTCGTTTCGGCCCGAAACTGAAAAGCAAGGTGCACAATTAAAGTTACGTTTCAACGTGCGTCTTCACCCTTTAAGCTTATTCTAGCTCCTACCTAATTCATGAGTCTGGGACTTCCTAAAGTATGGCAAACAGTCAGAATATGACCAGCCTTCAGCACCTTCCTTCTCCCAGCGATCGTAATCATAAGCATGACCTCTGATGTAAACCATGCCATTTATTGATGACGATCCACCCCAAACTCTTCCTCTGGGCTGGTAGAGACGTCTGAAAAATCATGTATTTTTTAAAAGATATGTTAATAGTGTTAACGTCATTTAATTTAGGCTTTTTTGAGGCGGGAGTCCCTTATCCACAGGCCCGCCATGCCACTGACCTGTAACAATAATGCCTTTGTCATCGTCATCATCATCGTCATCATTATCATTATTATTTAAGCAATGGCAACCGAACTAACAAAGAGTGATGTACACACACATTTTTATAGCTACAGATATTTTTGGTGTCATTATGACGTAATCAGGCACACTCGACGCATTGCTCGCCTTGCAATGGTATAACTTAAATTTGAAGCGGTTTTCAATTGAGTGTAAAAAGTGTTCGGATTCTCGGTATTTCACTGGACCTAGCGTGCAATGGAGGCTAATGGGGGGAATATCATTTAAACGAGTTTCATGTGATTTGCAGTCGAAAAGGTTCCCCGCATTAGCCTCAATTGCAAGCTAGTTCCAGCCCATTACCGAGAATACAAATATGGTCTATTGCTTGATTTTGCATGAATACTACACGATGCGATTGGTTTAACAATCTCAGGCAACCTACTCAACCAATTAGATGTAAGGCCAAAACTATACATCACGATTTGATCAATTTTGTTTTCAGCGCTTGGCTCTTGTCGCGTGTACATTTGCTGCGAGTTCTTGTTTTGTACGACACTTGTAATTGCTGTTTTTTTTGTTTGTTTCACAACTTTCAATTAAATACCGCTCTAAAATCTACTAGAGAGATACCTATTATCCATAAATTCTTGTGGTTCTGTTTCATAATACCAGTTGTATTTATTGTCACAAAGATTATCTATAACAGCAGCCGGCATGTGGATCTTCCACGTCCAATCTTTAGGTCCTGCCTCGAGTAGAAGAACTTTGTTTTCGGGGTTTGCCGACAGACGGTTTGCCAGAACACAGCCTGCAGATCCTGCTCCACAAATTATGTAATCGTGGGTTGACGAGAACTTCATGGTGGACTGGAAACATCGTTGCTGCAAATTAGATTTGTGGGCTGAATAGAAAAAAAAGATTGCACTGGATAAGGCACACTGACATGCATGAACAAGTAAATGACATACCGCATTGGACGTAATTTTTTGTCGGAATAGCAATGAAAATTACAGTGGCAATAACAATTATGATAATGACGCTTCATAGCTCAGTTGGTAGAGCATCGCACCGGTATCGCGGAGGTCACGGGTTCGAATCCCGTTGAAGCCCTGATTTTGTTCAGGCTTCTTCATTCCAATTGCTTAAATTGGAAATTTACTGTGAAGATTACATATCACCTTCATATATCCGCAGTTCACATATGAATCATTTCATATACTACACGTCATTAATAACAATTATGATAATGACGCTATTGACAGTGGACAGTGGCAACGGCAACGGCAACGGCGGTAGCGTTTGAAAAACACTAACCGCAAAAAAAAGCTACGCTCTGCGCTAGGGTTAAAAAGTGCGGACGGCAACAACACGGGGAATCTCTTTGCTTCAATGTGAACGGGTAAACAACGCAAAACGCTTCAAATCGCTCATATTCGCCATTTTGAGCCGTGGAGACGACGAAATAAGACAATTGAGATATATTTACGTTCATTTCGTGCTAAAACAGTACACATAACTCGCAATATTTTACTATGATAAGAAACGTTCGATATTCTCATAAATTTCTTTACATTTTGAACATACAGTCACACCGCTTGTATGAGTTCCCTGTGGTCTAAACAGTGATCTTAGCTGCCACGTGTATTTCAAACACTATCCTCTCCGAACGGAGCGCTCGTTCCATTTTAAGTCACTCGATATAAGGTCACTGAATCGTTTTCGGAATTCATAAAAATGTCAGGCTTTTGGCACTTTAGCTGATGACGAAAAGATGAGCTGAATAAGTATACTTGCCCGATAATAGAAGTGGTGCGCGTGCTGTAGGAAGACTTTTGAACAAGCATCTTTTCAACATCAAGGAGGTTGTCATGTCCTTAAAGCGCACGCCACAATCTAGAGTGAGACCCTCTGTATATGTAAGTAATCTGAAAGACATGTTTCGGTTTTATCGGTGACAATATACAGTTTACATACTATAATGATATTCTGCTAAGCGATTTTTTGCAATGTTAAAGTCCACTTTGACTACGATGGAAACACACTTGAAAAACTGACAGATTTGGAGAACGAGCCAAACAAAAAAGCCAGGGAGGGGATTTTGACACTTGGGCGCTGCCCCTGGGTACATGGGTCGGGAATTTGGCATGGCTGGTCGGCATGGCTGCCATCTTGGAAGGTCGAGAGAACCTGGGAATGACTCCCACGGACACGCAAAGGAACTCTACTGCTTTTTCGCGCTGTTTTCGAGTTTTTTCGCCATGAGCGAACGAAAGGTAAGTAAATTTGTGAAAAAATTTTCCCAAGGGGGGGGGGGGGGATTTGACATTCATTAGGTGCCCAGGGGTGGGGAATTTGACTCTGGCTTCCATGAAAATGAGTAGTATAGTCGGGACTAAACGAATACCACTTTGGGTGAACCTAAATTTTAACCTTTTTATGGGACTAGTAGTCAAGGACCAAAGCAAACCAACGCTCACATAGCTCGCATTGGTTCGGCTTTAGTCCTTGACTATAGTCCCATAAAAAGGTTAAAATTTAGGCACACCCAAAGTTGTATTCGTTTAGTCCCGACTATACTACTAGGGGAAAGGATGTGAAACCCCAGGCGGGGACAAGCAATTAGAGAATTGACACCGTGCAGTATAAAACACAGAGATGGGAAGAGGAAGAAGCGGTTTCATAGATCAAAGCATGAGAAAACCAAAAGTAAGTAAAGATAAACAAAAGGGGCGACCCAATTTTGAAATATTTCACTCACCCTACAAACAAGAAATTTATTCATCACTTGCAATAGATCACATTGTCGCAGAAATGAAAAAAATGAGTCCACAAGATGTAATAAATCTTCTTTTACCAAGCAATTAGAGAAACACACCAACAAGGGTATAAACATGGCAGACACATTAGAACTAATACAAGCACTTCCGGTTGAACTTCGAGAAAAATTCCTAAAGGAGTATATTAAAATAAAACTCTGGCAGCGTAAAATGCTTGGTTGGGACGAGGTTCGAGAAGAAATCCGCAAAGGTTATATTAAAATGAAGCTCAGACAGCGAAAAGCTCTTGGCTGGGACGAAGTTCATGATGCAATCTATGAAGCTCCAGTTTGCGTTCGCAATAAACAAATTGTAAGGGTCTTGTTCTGTTATAAATGTGACAGAAGCAGATGCCCGCGGAATAATCTTTGTAATCTATGTCACAGAAATGGATTCAGACACTATCTCGGCTATCCTATTTATGATGAAAATGATTACGACGAGTGCTTCAAGAAATCTTTCTACGCGGGTTGGTGCGGAGTGCGAACTTAATTAGTTCTATATAACTTCTAAAATTAAACTTACAAATACTTCGCCATATTTTACACTTAGAGGTGAATTATGTTTAAGTAACTGAAGAAAAATAGTTGGGTTATTCCCGCGGGGTACTTGTACTTCCCCTCCATCATCTAACACAGGCTCCACATATTGGTATTTAAAGTTGTTATTATTAATTTTTTTACCTTCAAAGGTTAAGACAATTCCACCCAACCGAAACCTAACATCAATCTGTTCATTATTTTTTTCATCGCCTAACGTTGCAGTAAAAACTGTCACACGCTTAATAATGCAAGGGAGAGGCGCAACCGTATAAAATAAATTACCGAATTTAACCATACCAAATTTTCTTAATTTTACATAATCATTTTTATAATCTCCATTTATTACAATCAGGCGTTGGGGTTGGTAATTTTTTATATCAAAGTCGTTCATATCCAAATTTGTTTGAAGAGTAAAATCGCCGCCATCCTCGATAACGAAAGCCTGATCATAAACAGCACCGTCTACATCTGTTTGAAAACCTTTTACCCCATAAATAATCAAAGCGGCCTTTTCAAGTGGCGACGAGCCGTCATAACCTGAATTTGAAATATCGAGATAGATAGTGTCATCGTTGTTTTTGTATTTATGTGTGTGAATAATGGTACGTGAATATTTCGGGCTGTGACTGTTGAAGTGCTTGGTATGGTAATTAAGAGTATCAACCGGGTTAGGGGTTGAAGCGCTTATAAACCAATTAGTATCAACTTTCGGGATAAAAAACTCGACACATATAGTGTACTCTCCTTCGGGTAGGGGTTTTTTATCCAGAACCCGCAGGTCCAGTTGCTCCAGTGGGCCCCGCAGGTCCCGTAGCCCCCGTAGGCCCTGTAGGTCCGGCAACCCCAGCAGGGCCAGCAGGTCCGGTTTCACCTTGTGAGCCTCTTTCACCTTTTAATCCTTTTTCTCCAGCAGCACCTTTTTCACCTTTAGGACCTTGCGGGCCAGTATTACCCCTTTCACCTTTTTCACCTTTAGGGCCAGCAGGACCAGTTGCGCCAGTTGGACCAGCAGGGCCGGTTTCTCCTCGGATTGAAGTGGCCTCCTCATGTGTTTGAGTAGAACCCGTAGCACCGTTAAGATACCCCATTCTTCTTCTATATATTTTCATCAAAATTTTTAAGTGTGGTTTTTTTTGGCCGGTCGTGGTATAAAAAAGAATATTTCGCGTTGGTGGCCTTTTCAAGCAGCTCTCTGTCAATTCCCAATTCATCGGCAATACGATTATTTTCTCTGGGAAGAAAGCCGAAAACGCAAAAGTGGCTACAATTATCTCGGATGTTTTTTGGGACCTTGAAATAGCTTTGAGAAAGATAAATAACGCTGCAATTGCGATGGCGACCGTTGATAAAATATTCAATAATATCCCTTTGGTTGCTTTCACAAACCATGTCATCGAAAATTACAATTTTTTGGTTGTCAGTGGGCAGCATTTCCAAAGGAATAACATCGTGAGCGCCCACGATAACATTATATCCAGTCACAGGATTGACTCTTTCATCGAAATCATCAATCATGTATTGGTACTTGTCTTGATGCAGGTTCTTTGCGCAAAGATAGATTTTGTCGTAGGCCAACAACTTGTAAAGCATATGCAAAAGAATATTTGTTTTACCAGAGTTGCTCGGCCCGCAAATAAGCATCCGAAAGGTATCTGCTGGCATAGAGGCGTGCCCCTGCTTGTAATTACTTTTCGCAGTCAAACTGGGATCGTAATTTGGAATTTTCATTTTTTTTTCTTGATATATATACCGCAAAAATATGTCCATGAAGAAGTGGCAAAAACTTGTCAGCGAAAAGGCTGAAGTTGAGCAGCAGAGTGACAAAATCCTCACGGCAATTAAAAACAACAAAATAGATAAAGAGTTTAGCCTGGTCTCAGGTGAGGAGTTGTTCAAACCGATCACATCACGACTTGACAAACTTCAAGTAGGGGCGGCACCAAAAGAAGAGGAAGAAGAGGTCCCTGATTATGGTATGGAGGAGTTTGATTTAAATAACCCCTTCGACGAAGATTTTAAACCGGATGCGGAAACTCCACCACCAACACCAACTCCAACTCCACCACCATCTCCAACATCAACACCGTTACCACCTTTAGCTGAAGAAGGAGAAACGGAATTAATGGAAGAAAGTGAGGCAAGCCCAGAGGAAAAACCTCAACAGAGTAAATGGGGACCACCAAAAGAACTGGTTATGAAGGGATCAGAGTCAGTTGACCTGCAGACACTAAACAGCATGTTATCAAAAAATAAAGACAACCCTAACTATGTGGTAAAAAGTAAAAAATCAAAATTCCACGGCTACACAATGACAGACATAAAAAAGGCAAGAGATGAAATTCTTGAAAGGAGAAAAAAAGGAGAGGTAAAACAACCCCATAGCGGGACTTTCGCCGATTGGATGAACCCCCCACCTCTTGACGATGAAACTGAAAGAGAAATGGAAGGAAGCGGAAGTGTTGATCTAAACGCTTTGTTTGAAAGGCTACACTTAAGCTTGGCGTCTATACAGGCGGGCAACACTTCACTGAAGCTGAAGCTGCTGGTAAAGCAAAATGAAATAACACAAAAAGAAGCCTACAAAATTTTGAGTAATATTATATAAGCATGTCAACCCATTTCCATTTCAACCTGTTGCTCGACTCGAAGCTGGCCAACAGCAAGTCACATGACTTCACAATTAAATTTGACCCACCAATCGCTTTGGACCCCTACAAAAGGTACAAGGCGGCGTTAAATGAGCTGGTATCCATGTCTTATTCGTGGTACAACATCGCGAAACGGTACAACAACAACGAGTTCAAATGGCGGAAAAAGACTGAGAACTGGAAAACCGTGACAATCCCAGATGGAATGTATGATTACACAGGCCTCAACACCACCATTCAGTCACTAATCGGAAGAGTGGATCCCAAGGAAGACGACTCCAAGTTTATTTTCCAACTATATTTTCACACCACAACGTATCGGACGGTCATTTTGTTGGAGGACGGCTACGAGCTTGATCTAAGTGGAGGTGAATTTGCTGCGTTGCTGGGTTTTGACAAGAAAACAATAGACGGAGCGAACAACAGGAGCGACCGCGTACCAAATATAACAAGAGGCGTCGACTGGATCTATATCCATTGTGACCTGATTACAAGAGCCGTGGACAACATCGGGGGTGACGTTATGTTCTCTTTTTCAACTGCTGAACTCACAGTCAGCTACCCCTTTTCAAAAGAGCCCCGCCGTCTCCTGTGGCACCAGGTGAACAAAAATAGAATCAATTCAATAAACATCAAAATAACAGACGGACGCAACAACATTATAGATCTGAATGACCAAGACGTGGCTTTAAGTATCATCATTGAAGAAGAAAAAGAAAAATAATTTACACCTAAGTATAATATGAATCATCCGAGTGAGTGGACGAGATATTACGACGTGCCAAGGGGTTACTATAGATACAGACACAAAGGTACGGGGGTTGTTAGAGACACCCTGATGGCTATAGGAAAGCGGTTCACCCGGCAATCATTAAAGAAAGCTGTAAATGAAGCCTCGAAAAAAATATTGAAAAAAGCCGCAGAAAAGGCCACCGAAAAAGCGGCGGAAAAAGGGGCTGAAAAGATACAAACCGTTTTGTGGGGTACCACAGTGGGGGCACCCCACACCCCTAGGGTAAATCCTAAGGGTAAAACCCCACAGCGGGCACTTAGTACCGAGTCGAAACAAAAACTGAAGAAGATGATGAGTGGAGTACCCAAAACTAAACTAAGCGGGGATTCGCGGAAAAAGTTGAACCAGATTTTAAACCTGGGTCGGGCTGCAAAGTTGAAAGTAAACCAATATTTGGCGGAAAATTAAAATAATTTTTTGAAAAGATATATAGCCCGATATGTTTCGAAGCCACAGGCATTTGGAAAAAACAGAGTTCGTTTGTATCGGTTTAGACAAGCCGATTAGTATCCCGGGAAACAATCAGCACCAGGCAAAAACTAACTATAAATTCACAGTCACCGACCGAGACAACTGGTTTGACTGGTATAACGCCTACTTCCGAGCTGATTTCACTTTCGAGGCAACCGCGGATGGTGCGGCGGTTAATGCAGACGTCCGGTCAGCGCCCATTAACGGTTCATTTTCATTAATAAACAAACTTGTAGTGAAATCATCGGGCAAAAACATTTACAACGTAGACAACATTCACAAGCTCATATTTATCAAAAACTTGTTGGACTTTTCTGATGACTTTGCTAGGAGCGCGGCAAAAAATCAGTTTTGGTATTTGGATACAACGGATAGCAATGTAACAGCCGTCGCTGCCACCAACCAAGGAATCAGACAAAGAGGCTTGCTTGCCCACGCCGGCCAAACGGTTGAAACCCTCATACCGCTTAACAGGTACTCATTCTTCGAAGAGCTGAGTGACAAGCTTCTTCCCCCCATGCAGATGGAGTTCGAAATTGAGCTACAATCGGATGCAGAGCTGATTTGGCAAAACGATGGCACCGATCGCAGGGTAGTGGTGAGAAACTTCGAGCTGTGGGTTCCAATGCTGCGTTTCACCAGCGAAGGACAGAAGCACGTTAATGAAAACTTTTTGAAACCCCAAAAATGGACATACCTGAATGAAATGATCCAGCCCAGCAGCAGTCGGCGTGACGCTTTCGGACAGTGGCAGATAAATCCCGGAATAAAGGAGGCCAAACATGTTTTCATTTTCATACAACAGTCAAGGAAGGAGAACGCCTTGACACAAAACCCCTACTTCTTTGACACCTTTGACATTGACGGAGACAATTCAGCCAAGCTAGCGACCTGCCGGCTGCAGTACGGCTCTTCACAGTACTATCCGGAGCTGGACTACGACGAAAACTTCAAACTGCGCATTCTTAATGACTTGATGAACTACCGGTACCGCAAAAACGACTACAACACCGGTGTTCAGCTTCAGCCCAACAACTTCGAGACGCTGTACCCAATAATCTATTTTGACTTACGTGAAAACAAGGATAACATGACCAACGACCCGAAGCAGATGGTTTTCCACTACAGGCTCAACGAGGCTGCCAACGCACAAGACTACACCATTTATGCGGCAATTTTGTATGAGTCCGAACTTGTTCTCAGGCAGGTGGGTAATGAGCTGGTGATGGTTTAGCAACTGAGTTGCTGATACCCCACGAAATAATTTTTGTAATAAGTATAAATATGACGACTTACTATCCGCATAAGATTACACTTTCAGAAGGGCAGAAGGTTAGCCTCGCGCGCGCCTTTGGGTCAGGAGAAGCCGTAACGCTCAGATTTAAAAACGAAGCCATTACCCGCGGCAGCGACACTTTGCACTTGACCGCCAGGCAGATCAAAAAAATACAGCGCGCTATAAAGAACAAAACGGGCGTGGACATTGACTTGAGCAAGACACAAATCAGACATATGCGCAAGAGTGGGGTAAACCCCACACCCCACGGAGGGGCAGGCATGCAGGTAAAACGTCCACCGACAGGAGGAAAGGGTATGCGCATCAACCCTCCACCATATATGCGCCCTCCGCCATTTATAGGTTCTTGGGGCGACCAAAAAAAAGCCTACCTTCGTTGATGTCCCCCTAACCGATTTTGACTTGCAACGGTGGTGCCAATACTTGAAAATCCCCATCAAAGGCATATTTGCGAGAGATGAGATCCACACGAAAAAACACTCCCCTTGTATAATCAACATGGATGATCTTGGAGGGCCAGGCACCCATTGGGTTTGCTGCTGGGGATCAGCAACTGCCCCACCGGAGTACTTTGACTCTTTCGGTTTACCTCCGCCTGCCGAATGGGAAATTGAGTTGATTCTTGAGGGCAACAAAACCTTTCTCCGAAATGACAACCAGCTTCAGTGGGAATTCAGTGTGCGCTGCGGCTACTACTGTTTGCTTTTCCTGAATGAACGAAACAAAGGGCGGTCGTTCCAAGGTATCTTAGACATGTTTTCAGAAAATACGCACACCAACGAGGGTGTGGTGAAGGATTATTTTACACATAAAGTATAAGTGGGGTATCAGCAACTGAGTTGCTACCCACACCCCATGAATTTTTGTATATTATATAGGATGGAAGTGTACTGCGTGAAAGAAAAACGCTTCACACCCAATGTGGCGGGAAGTGAAAAAATAACAATCACAAGAAATGGTAAAAGACTACTAAAAGTAAAATGCGCCAGCTGCGGCATTACCAAGACAAGATTCATCAGTGGTGGGGTGTGGGGTAAACCCCACGAAGGAGGTAATATTTTAGATACAATTTTTAAGTTGGGCACAAGCGGTTTACCTAAAAAGCAAAGAGACGAATTTGCTGCCGCTGAAAAAAGATTTTGGGGAGGTGGAGTTCTTGATACAATAGGAGACACAGCTGCTGAAGCTTTCATTGAGCACGGAATTCCTTATTTAGCAAAGCAAGGTGTGAAACAAGGAAGATACTTCGCGAGCGAGTTTTTAAGAGAACCAGAGTATCAGAAGAAGTTAGCCAATAAAGCCAAACCTATCGCGAGAAAAGCTGTTAATTACACAATTGATGCTTTGTCCGGGGATTTGTTAACTAAAGCCTCAAACACATTAAGACCAAAAGATATGATACCAGGTGGGGTAAACCCCACACCCCGGGTGAAAGGTGGATGTCATACAGTGGGGTATTAGCAACTGAGTTGCTACCCACACCCCAAGAATTTTCTTTAATTATATAGGGATGGAGGTATACTGTGTGAAGGAAAAGCGTTTCACACCCAACGTACCGGGAAGTAAAACATATGCAACCGCAAAAAATGGTAGAAGGCTGCTTAAAGTAAAATGCGCGAGTTGTGGCATTACCAAAACACGATTTATCAGTGGGGCTCAAAGTGGTGGTGACTATGATATGAGAATTTATGCGGGTAATAGAGTAGATGACCCTTACCAACGTGGTGGGGCTTTTGATTTGCATAAAGCTATTGGTAAGCTACCTAAGCCAAAGAAAGGGTGGACGCTTCCTGGTCACAACTACACGGGGCCGTACAATCCCCTTGAAAAACAGCTTTCTTACGACCCCCAAACTGGAAAGATATTAAAGATTTATCAGCAACCCACGGGCACCACGGACGCAGTTGCAATGCAGCATGACGTTGATTATGCCGTCTGTACGGGCAAGAAAAATGAGAAAAGCTGCAAACATGTTGCAGACAAAAAAATGGTGAAGGCGCTTGACGCTATCCCCAAAAACAAACGGCAGTGGGGTCACGCTATGGCGCGCAACGCAATCAGCTCGAAGCAAAAAGTAGGATTGGGTGTCGGTGAAACGATCAATGAACAAATCGGGAAAAAGATCCCCGGATTTTCGCAGGCTCAAGATATATATAAATGGTTGCCCGGAGTTGATAAAAAGCTGCTTGACAAGTATTGGTCGGGTGACATTGCAAAGGGGGCGTTTAACACAAAAACCGGACTGTTTAGCAAAAAGTTTTGGACACACCCTAAAAATACAACTGGTCCATGTAACCAAATAATTTACGACAAGAAAACCGGAAAATATCGCAACACCTATTGCGACTAAGCAGTGGGTAGCAACTGAGTTGCTGATACCCCACATTTTTTTAACACATATATAGAAAATGGATTCTGCAACAAAATTCAGGCGGACTGAAATAGAATCAATCAAAACAAATTTAGAAAACCAGTTGGTGCACTACTACAAAACCTCAGCCAAATTCAAACGGTGGCACACACGTTGCCAAACGGTATGTGGATTAACAGGCGGAATCGCCACCATTCTTACCGGCTCTGGGCTGGCCGCTTCTCTTTCTGCGGTTGGTATTGTTGTTGGCGCCCCTTTAATCGCAACCGCCACCTTGTTTTCATTGGTGTCAACCTCCTCCATCGTCACCGTCAAATTCTTTCTGCGTAAAGCGAAAAAACATGAAAAAATACAAACTTTGGCTGAAGAAACGCTCAGCTCAATCAACTCTCTCATATCAACCGCTCTTGAAGATGGTGAAATCTCTGACAGTGAGTACAAAGGTATTATCAAAAAGTACAACAGCTTTACTACTGCAAAGACAAAACTGCGTTTTTCAAACCACGTTGATGGTAAAAGAACATCTAAGTCAACTGCTGTCTAGGGTAAAACTCGATACCGGTAATAAATAATTTGTTTTAACATTTCTTCTCTCCACCATTTGTTGAAACTTTTTTTGGTTTTATTTCTGGTTTGTTCCATCTTCGGCAAACATTTCGTGAGCTTTTCCAGTATTGCATTTTTCGCCGGCCAATCGTCATGTGAGATCTTTTGAAAATAGTTGTATAAAAAACAAACGTAGTTACACGAGCCAGTATTCGACAGCTTAAACTGGTAAATGACATTACCCAAAAAGGTCAGCCCCATTTCGTCACCGACCTGTTCTAAAGAAATGCCGGCTTTTTTTAGTACCACAAGTAAATACCATAATTTTGGCTTGGGAGGGTGGCTCATCTCTTCGGGCTCAGGGTAGAATTCCCCCTCGGGATCTTTTTCCGGCTTGATTTCTTTTATTAACGCTTCCTGCTTTTTCAGCAACATTTCTTTTAGCTGTTCACTGTGGGGATCAGCAACTAAGTTGCTACCTACACCCCTTAGGTAAGGTTTTGTAGCCATGTATATATGTCCGCGCATAATTATTTAAATGGATAGAAAATTAGAGCGGCGTTACTACAGTCCACAGGGTTACTGGAAAGGTATCTCTGCCATTAAAAAATTAGCGGTCGCTGCAAAGGTTCCTGAAGTTGTTGTCAAAGAATGGTTGTTCAAACAAGCGCTCTGGCAGATCTACCTCCCCGCACCGCGCTACATTCCTCGCCCAAAATTCGATGTGCCTACACCCAACAAAGTGCATCAGGCAGATCTTCTTTTTCTGCCGCACGACAAAGTGGGCCGTAGCACTTACAAATACGCGCTTACCGTTGTTGATGTTGCCAGCAGATTCAAAGAAGCTCAGCCCTTAACCTCTAAAAACTCTGATGAGGTTGCCAAAGCTTTTAAGACAATTTATACACGTGGCCCTCTGAAGTGGCCACAGATGTTGCAGGTTGATCCTGGGCGTGAATTTATGGGCGCTGTTACAAAAGAAATGGAAAATCACAAAACTTCTATCAGACGCGGCCACCCTGAAATTCACAGAGACCAAGCTATCGTTGAACGTTTCAATCGTACCTTGGCTGAGCGTTTGTTTGGGCACCAGTACGCAGTTGAAATGCGTTCGCCTGAGGGGCCGCGATCTAAGGTGTGGGTAAAAAGGCTTCCCAAAGTTGTTTCTGCTCTGAACAACCAAGTCACTCGGCTGATTGGTATGAAACCCTCTGTCGCTATCAAAGAAAAGGCTGTGGTATCCCAACCAGCAACCAAATATTTGCGACCTGTTGGAGAAAATGAAAAAAAGCTCCCCTCCATAGTTTTGGTTCGATATTTGTACCAACCTGGTGAGCTTGAAGGTGGTGTTAAAAGAGCCACTGATCCAATCTGGTCTTTGAAAGTTTACAACCTTGAACGTTCTTTTACCAAACCGAATCAGCCAGTTCTCTACTATTTGGCTGACGGGCCCAAGCGAGGCTTTGTACGCGAAGAACTGTTGGTTGTACCTCCAGATACCACTCTTCCTCCGACTAACGTGGGGTAAACCCCACACCCCAGTAGAGTAAACTAAATATGATATTCAATTGGTTCGGTGTGTATCCCGTCAGGTAGCACCCATCGTTTGTCATAATATGCACTCAACCCCAGCTTCTCCTGTTCGTAAGTTACTATTTTTCCATCCCGCATCCGAAACCCTCTGTTTGTTGCCATATCCTTGTTTCCTTGAAGCGCTGCCTTGAAACGATGCCAGGTTATATCGTTTTGCTTCTTCGACATACCTTTTGTGCTGAACTTCTTTTTTTCCCCTCGGTCGTCAATATAGTAGCATTTGGGGCAAAGTGCAATCATCCTTTCCCCCTCACACTCCAGCTTAAATAGACCTGGCGTTCTACCACTCCACTTGTCCCATGCCAGCCAATTCTTTTTTTGTTTTTCGAATTCTGCTTTCATCTCTGGTCGCACAATGTCCTCGAGTTTCTTACCTGAGATTGCTAAGTAGTTGCTGTCCGTATCCATTTGTATCAGCTCGAAATCTTTTCTATCGAAGTACACGTCTAGGAAGTCGTAATAGAATTCCAACATCCTCTGCTTTGCCAGCTGATATACTGCTATTCCGACCTGGAACGGTCTTCTGATTGTGATCCGTGGCTTCCGACTTTCCAACTCATATGCCTCCCCGATCTCGTCAAGGTTTGAGAAATATGCACTTCGAAGGGCTCTGTCAACTACCTTCTCATCTTTGGTGTAAATGACGTTTTTTTGCCGCTCCAAGGCTTCTATTAGCTTCCCGTACCCACTGTTTCCCAACAGTTTGAATACATCGGCCAGCAGTGCTTTGCTTTTTTCTACGTCTCCTGTCCGGCGAGCCTCCGTGACTTGTTCCACGAACCAGGGAAAGATTTTGGCTGGTGTGTAGTCTATTGTCCGGTAAACCTTTGTAATTTCGGCTCCGTGATTCACATACCATAGCAGTAGAGGGGCGTATAGTAGTATTCTCTTTGCCGACAAAGCTCCCATGAGTTTCTTATCTTCTCCGCGTTTTCTTCCTGTATCCCGCAAGTATTTTAGCATATGCTTGGGGACAGCTTTTGCTGGCACCGCTTTGTTGTAGAAGAATGGACACATTTCCTCGAACTTTGGGTGCAATGGCTTCGGAATCTCTATATCTACTTCTGCGAACCCGAACCAGCTTCCTTCTTTGAGAGTTTGTGTTAGTTGAAAAGGCATTGCCAAGTCGTCATTGTAGTGTTCAACCCTTTCCTTTCCACAAGGCATTTCTCTAAGCATTGTTGAGAGATACAGGGCGTTGGCATCGTATCCGACGATGTTTTGACAAAGTTGTGGTTCTGCTATTTGATGTGATCTTATTCTTGTTTTTCCAACTTCGTGGTATCTTGTGAAATCGATGCTTGGCCCACCTACAACCGCTTCTTTCAGCATCTCGTACGCTTCTTTGCTTGGGGCGTAAAGATCCGCGCCGCGCTCAATAGCTCCTCTTAGCAAGTAATTTAAACTCACCCCTGGGATGCTGACTGCGTCTTTCATTATGTCGATCCTCTTCTCTTCGTAGAAGTTTCTCATCTTTAGTAGAGCCTCAAGTCCTGGGGCCACATCCAGATCATTATAGTAACGCACCCAGTCTTTGAAGGTTTTCATTCCCTTTTCTCGGAACAGCTTTTGGCTAGCTTTCCATTCCGACAGTTTTAGCACAAAGTCTCCTTTCATCTTTGAATACCAATGCGGGTAATCCGGCAATCCCGGGTAATCCAGCTTTTCTAGGCTGTCAAACCACTCGTATGGGAGCCAGGATTTTACTGTTTTACAATCGTAGGCTTTTACCCATTTCTCGTAGGAGGTACCGGGTCCAAGGTAGTTCGTTATGTCAAGGAAACGGAAGCCAGAAGTGAGTATGAACATGATTTTGTTCCCGTGCTTTGCCACTCTTACTTTGTTGGTTGTGCCGGCGAGTTTTTCTGCGAAGTACTTTCTGATCAGATTCAGATCGTATTGCCCCGAGTTGAATCCGGTGACTATCACCTGGTCACACCATTCTTCGATCTTTTTCCTCTGGTCTCTTGGCAGTAGGGCGACATCTGCTGGCATAAACTCCTCTCTTATTCGTTTCCTGATGTTTTTGCCGCGCCTCTCCAGCTCTTGCGCAAACTTGCGGGTCATTTTTTTCGGATCTCTTTCACATATGTGGGTTGGCTCTCTTTCAAGCGTGTCACCGATGCTCACCGAGATTGGTACGTGTTCGTTCACGATTGTTAGTCTGTCTGTCAGCTCCTTCCGCTTACTTTCGTCTCCGTACGACTCGAAATCGTAGAAGATCGCGTGTGGGTAGTTTTTTGTTTGAGGTTTCGGCAGTTGTTCGACATATTTGTCTCCAACTTCGCACGCCCAACACTCTATTACTTTGTATCCTACCTTTCTGAGGTAAGCTGTGCGCCTCATTGTCGCTTGGAAGAGATCTTCTCTTGTTCTGTCGCCGCGTTCAATTATTTTATCCCGATCAGGGTAACATTTTGGACAACCGTGCCAGTAGCAACCATGGTATTGAAACACAATCTTATGCTCATGGTTGTAACCATCAACTGGTCTTTTCCCTATCCAACGCTCTCCCCCGTGCCCTGACATTGCATGATGAATGGTGATTTTCCGATGCTTTGCTTCGTACTCAAGCCACTGAATTGATTCTTTTGAGGCTTGATGCTTTGGGTAAAACGCTTTCTCATAAGCTGTCTGCGGTGCTTCAACTTTTTCTCCTGGGCAATCTATTACCGTTTTCCCTTGGACACACCTTTCTGCATGACGTTGTAAATGGGTTGCTTGGGTGAATCTTGCGTTGCAATGGACGCATGCATAAAGTTTTGCCAACTTTTTAATGTCTTTTATTAAGAATGCGTGATTTCCAAAAATACCGATTGTCATAACGTTTTTAAACTGTGACGCCGGATTTCTTGTGAGATGCCAAACCACTTCTTTATCATCTACACGCTCAGGGACATAAACCCTGATGCCAAGCCAACTTGAGAAAGCGGTGCCCTTATTCAGATGCATTTCTACCTTTTCCAATTCATCTAGTGAGGTTTTTGGACAGTCCGTCGGCGTATCCCTGAGCTTGAAGAAACTCTTGGCCAGACCTTGTGCCGCTTTTGTGCTTCGATCTGGCCTTGCTCCTCTGTGCACAGCAATACAACGCCATAAACACAAGTTATCTCTATAGGTATCCAGTGCCACCATTCCATGATTCCCACGTGCGAGGTTGCGCAGCCAGTCTGGTAAGGGTCCTGTTCCCAACAGCGGTTGACGGTCAAGCACAACCTTTACATCAACAGCAAAGTAGTGGTCGAAGATCCATTTTGTGTCTGGTCTTTCGATTCTATCTACTTCCAGACGTTCAGACTCCCTTTCCCTCAGCCATTTTTCCGCGTCTTCTAGTTTGTTTATCCATGGGGAGCCTGACTTTGGGTTTTAATAGTAGTCTATAAAGGTTCCGTCTTCAATGTTGCGTAACTTAAACCCATAAACGTGCCTGACGTAAAATGATGTTCGCACGTTCTCTCTGATTTTTTCCATGAATTTTGATGTTAGGTCTCTTTCCAGGTCCTTTTTGAAGCGCCACCATATATAACGCCTACCTTTTATCTTCTCTACACCCTCAGTTGTTTCGTCCTTGTACTTATCCACAACCTCATTCTGGTAGTCTGCCACCGGGTGGATGGGGTCAAACTGCCTCAGAAGTTCAAACTGTCTAATTATTTTTTGTCTTCTGTTCCTTTTTCTTGGGGGTGCTATTGGTTGGTAAGGTTTTGGTTTTAAAGGTGGTTTTAATCGCTTCTTTGTTTCTTCTGGGATTGGCTCTTCCAGCACATTCCTTATTATCTTTTTAACCGCTGGCGCGTTTTCTGAAAGTAATTGCGATAAATAGCGCAACTCTGCGGGGTCTATTTTCGCAAGTTCTTCTTCCAAAGATTCGAAGTCGACATTTTCCAAAGATTCGAAGTCTATTTTGTCCATTGTATATTATGTAGAAAAATATTTTTAATTATTATAGCCTAATTGAAAAACTTTTATACTGCACGGTGTCAATTCTCTAATTGCTTGTCCCCGCCTGGGGTTTCACATCCTTTCCCCTAGTAGTATAGTCGGGACTAAACGAATACAACTTTGGGTGTGCCTAAATTTTAACCTTTTTATGGGACTATAGTCAAGGACTAAAGCCGAACCAATGCGAGCTATGTGAGCGTTGGTTTGCTTTGGTCCTTGACTACTAGTCCCATAAAAAGGTTAAAATTTAGGTTCACCCAAAGTGGTATTCGTTTAGTCCCGACTATACCAATAAATGTCAAATTCCCCTGGGTCTGCCCCCACACATCGAGTTGTCACGTAACTTTTGTGACAATCTCGTCCCAGATGGCTGCCTGTACAAATTTTCTGTTTCGGAATACCAGTAAGTTTATGTCGGCATGCAATAAAACCCAGAACGAAACAAAACCTAACCTGCAACAAATAAAAGCTAAAAGCTAACTGCAAGCGAGCCGAAAATCGGACCGGATCAACTCGGGTCGTTGATTTGAATAAATGTCAAGTGTACAGTTCTTGAATAGGTGCTGTTCTTATTCAAATCAGCGATGCGAGTTGATCAGGTGCGATCTTTGGCCCATCCTATATTTTTCAGTCATTTCTTTTCGACTGGTTTCGTTTCGGTGGTTTCGTTTCAAATCGGGTTTTTTAGTACAAGCCGTTTATAGACTATCGTCAAATATTGGCAACCAAACTTTCGGTAGATTCGCTCCGGTGTTTTGGGTTTAGTGGTTGTCCTGCTGTCTGCATTTTTACGCATTAATTCGCATACCTCGGAAGGCGGCTGTGAACACAACAGGTGAGCGTCAAACTCTTCACAACTATTACTAAATTACTTATTCACACCTCGTTACTGAAAGATCGCACGTCCCGCGATCGAATGGCGCGTGTTACTTCGGGGTATCTTAATATTTTCGACTTGAACACAGGATGGAGGACGGAGATAAATACCTGAAATGCTTTAAACAAATCGTCTTGCCTCTGGCCTCTTTGATACAAATACAATTTGTGTCACATGGAAAGACTGGGAACTACTATCCCCTTAATGCTTGTGTCACGATTTCATAAATACTCTCTCTCCCGCATCCGACGGTAAATATTTATAACATCATTTCCGGAAGATATTTTTTAACTCTAATAGATAATAGTAATAATTAGAGGCCATGAAAGTTTTTTTAAAAAGAGCAATGCTAGGGCTTCTACATGTGCCTGCCCGCCGAGGGTCGTGGAGGAGTCAGTCATGGATTCTAGCATAAAATACCGAATACAGCATGATGTTGTATGTCGTCATCATCGTCATTTTCTTTGGTTGTTTGTGTTCACGACTCCAACGCGCTCAAATTGCAAGTCACTCACAGTGTGCGGTAATTGGGAACACTGTCACGACTGCTGATGTCAATGATGTCAAGAGTGTAACACGGTTTCTGTAGCTTTATGCAACTAAATTATTTGATTATAAAACACTTTAGTACCCTTCCAAGATATATGTGAACCAGTTTTACACCTTTCCACACTGGGGAAATGTATAACCTATTACAAGAATACCAATCTGTACCTAAAAACTAGAAACATTTGTAACACCCCATCACCTTTTAACTTATTGCTCAGTATAGCCACCTCACCCCCTCTAGCCCAATTGAGAGGGTGTCAATGGGGTTAACTGTTTAGCGTATAATGACGTTTTTTGGCTACCGTAACCGTATAAATAACTAAAATATGAACTGTCTAATGTATAAAAGGAGATCGACTTTTAAGCGTATGCAGTATTTAACGGCCAAAGGTTGGCGATTTTTGAGAAACAAAATGTAAATTCCAGTTTACTTTGACCTCGTCTAACTCTTCTGGGACCCTTTGTAGTCTTTGTAGACCTCCATTTTCTGTCTGTTGCGTGTCATGTTGGAGACTGCATGACTTTTTTTTAAATTTCGTGACATCCTCCGCGCCTGCACTCTGCCTGCGCTTTTAGTTACCAGTTCCGACCTGTCATTATCTGGTAATGAGGCTGAAGAGGATGAGGATGTTGGAATGTATGTTGTGCCCAATACACTGACCACTCGACATGGGAGGCAAATTAGAGCGGTGGTTAGACTGGACTTGTAGGACAAGAATGGGTAATTGTGACAAACATTACAGAAATTACTGTTCAGTGTGCTTTTTGGCTATAAATGGTGATAACATTCTTGAACATCGCTCATAGGAGCCCACAGGAGATCATAGGAGTACTAATTGTGCCAATACATTGAACAGAAGCTGATTTTATTTCAATAATGGCTTACTTTGCAAATAAAATACCATCTACAGCTTCTAAAAGTCATCTAATCATACAAATGTACTGTTTAATCTCCTTTTTTGCTGTTTACTGACTAAAGCCACTTTTTTTAACAGTTTACTGACTAATTGGCTTTTTTTTAGCTGTTTACTGACTAGAGCTATACCCCATTGACACCCTCAATTGATAGCCAATTTTAGCCATTAATAAATTAATAATTAAATATTTTTGTTTATTTTTGCAGGTAGGAAAATGTACAGCTATTTCTTGAGGTTTGCTTGCAGAGCACCAAGGAAAGCACTAGCATGGAAAACAAGGGGTCAGTTTAATCAGTAATTTGTTTCTTGTTTTTGTTTGATTGTTTAATGAGATGTATTTTTAGTCAAAAATAATTTTAACAGTTTGTAATTCAATCACAACTAGCAAACACAGTTCAACCACGTAGTTTCAAGTCAACTTCATCATTTTCTTCCACCTACGATTACATAATCATCGGAGGAGGATCTGCTGGATGTGTTCTGGCCAATCAGCTTTCAGATAATCCAAATTCAAGGGTACTTCTCCTTGAGGCTGGACCAAAAGACAACACATGGAAAATCCATATGCCAGCTGCGATGCCATATAACCTGGTGGGCGACAGCCACAATTGGTGCTATACATCAGAACCTCAAGAAAATTTGCTAAATAGGTAACTAAGAAAGGGGATGTACAAAGTGGGAGCCAGCGAACAATGCGAGTCAGACCTTCAAGGCACTTAAAAGCACACTGGTTAGCCTTAATCAATTGTAACTAACACTCCAGTTAGCCTAGAGTCAGCCTAGGTAGCTTGAGGTTAGCTTTTATATTGGGATAAGGGATTTCTTGCTCACACAGTTCACATGGCTCGCGAGTCATGTGAGCCATTCCGGTTAGCCTAAATAACACACTGGCTAGCCTAAAAAGCACCCTGGTTAGCCTACAGATAGTTTAGATAGCTTGTGGTTAGCCTTTTTATTGGGATAAGGGATTTCTGGCATGCATGACTTGCATAAGCTCGAAAGCTCGATATTGTACACACTCACTAATTAAGAAAATAGGGAGAGAGGGGCAGGTACAGGAGGCGGGGGGAAGAGAGGGCGGGAAGAGGGATTCCTGAGGTGGCAGGAACTGGGAGAAATTGAGAAAAATTTTGCAATATTGCGGAGTATGTTGTAACATAAGTAGTACAAAGAAGAGGATTACCACTAATATGAACAGGGCAGAATGCAGGAGTAAAAGATATGGGAATTGGGAAGTACAGACCCCTCTGCTACCTGCCTCCTGCAATAACAATCGTTCTCTTGATCTGCATTTCATAATCAAATTTATTTAAAAAACAACTTAAACTGTTGACACTGCAGGTCTCCCATTATTTTAGTAGTATGCTTCCTTATAAAGCAATGTGCACAGACTTTCTCACTCAAGGATCTAATTCTCTTCCCTTTTCCTCTGTTTAAAAACTAGTCCCCAAGTGAAAATGATGTCTGTAATTTGCATGAAAAGGAACTTGCGAGTACATTAGTACAAAAGGGCCAGCACTGATGTTTAGAAGGAGCTCGGAAATATAGGCCTAGATTCTTCCTCTGCTTGAAAAGCACCTGAGATTTGAGCCTAAACAGTCCATTCTGACAGCTGCTTAGCCTTGATATTTTTTGTGCATAAAGGAACAACCAATCAACGTGTCTCGGAGGAGAGGGTGGGGGTTCCCATATGAAAGGGGTAGGGATGCTCTTCAGAAAATTTGAAAGGATAACAATCTGTGTGTGGCTAAAACTTTATTGACCCCTAAAAGATACCAAAATGCAAAACTGATATGCAACCCTTAACTGGACCGTGAGGGCTAATAATATTGGCATTTTGCCTGGAACACCCTAAGTGAGACCAAAAATCTGAAATTTACACCCCTAAGTGAGATGACAAGCATCCCCGCTCCTGTCATATGGCAGTCCCCCCTGGGCACACTGTATGGATTCCCATGCAGGCCCGATGATAAGCAATCTGAGTGAGCACCAGAGCAATTCACGAGTTGCAAGGTTGTCTTGTGAGACCAAACATGGAGAATTCTCTGCCAAATGTCTTTTGTGGGGCTAAAATTGCATTGTTTAATCTTGCATGTTGCAGGACCATTTACCAACCAAGAGGTCGAGTATTGGGTGGATCCTCGTCGATAAATGGAATGATTTATGCACGAGGACATGCATTTGATTTTGACAGATGGGACAGAGAAGGTGCCACGGGGTGGTCTTACGCAGACTGTCTGCCTTACTTCAAGAAATCAGAAACCTACGAGCTTGGTACGTATTTCAGTTCAAGGGGATCCCAGGGATCTAGCCCCTGGGGAGACCCCCCTATAAAATTGACGGGGGTGCTCCTTGGAAATTTTGAAAAGAACCCTTAAACATTACCAGAATGTCAATATTAGTCGGCGTGGCCCAAATTAATTTTCACCCCTAAAAGGTAGCAAAATGTCAGCAGACTGGCACATAGTTTGTGTCATTTTTTCGCTTGATACTCGACAAGGTACTGCAATAACTCTAATGACGGTCATTATTTATCAACCTTAGTAGTACCAATCAATAAACTTTAACCCCTAAAAGGTCATCATTTTTATAGGAGAGTCCCCCCAGGGAATCTAGCCTTCAAGTCTAATCATGACCAGATTTTTTGCTCTCGTATTTTGACCCTCACATATATAGTTTAACCCCAATCTGGACTAAATCCCTAGTGACTTTGACTTCCCCTCTCCTCTACTTTTCCCCAGTGGTGAGATCACCAAAGATTGGCCCTATTAACTATCAGTCCCCATTTTGACCCCATTAACCCTTGGTTATTCTGGTACCCTCTACATAACAATGTACAAGAGTAATTGAGTTATAGCCAAATAATTTTAGCCATTCATTGAATTCTTGAATTGAGAATAACAAATTATTCGCACTCAGTTAATTTCTTTCTGTCTAGGTGCCAGTCAATACCGAGGAGGAAGCGGGCCATTGCGTGTGTCACGTGGTGCATGCTCTAACCCTCTGCACCAGACTTTTATCGACGCAGCTATGGAAGCTGGCTATCCATTTACAAAAGACATCAACGGTTATCAACAGGAAGGTATTGGGTGGCTTGATTGCACTATACATGATGGAAAACGATGGAGCGCTGCAACCGCATATTTAAAGCCTGCTCTGCAGCGAAAAAACTTAGTCACTGAAACAAGAGCGCTGGCAAACAGAGTTCTGTTCGAAAACAGCCAAGCTGTTGGTGTGGAATATCACGTAGGGAACTCAACAAAATGTGCTCATGCTTCTAGAGAAGTAATTGTTTGTGGTGGGGTGTTCAATTCCCCACAGCTTCTTATGCTGTCTGGTATTGGAGACGAGGACGAGTTGAAAGCATTGGGAATACCCGTGATAGCTAATTTACCAGGAGTAGGAAAAAATCTACAAGATCATGTGCAAGTGTATGTTCAATATGTAAGTACATTTCTATAAAATCATTCATGCTACTTCCTTACTGTGCACAGATTGCTACTTTATGATTCGAGCATGCAAAGGAAGAGAGTGTACTACACTAATATAAGGCTGGGCCCAGTTGTTCACAGGGTCCGGTAAATCACCCCACCCCCCTCAGGTAAATCACTATCCAGTAGATGTGTGCAGTATGGCAGTATGTTTTTTTGCAGACACTTATCTACTCGATCAGGAATTATCCTGTGGATAGCATTATCCATCCTTTGAAACCCCCCCCCCCCCCCGGGGGGGGACTCCCATATGAAATGGACGGGGATGCTCGTCGGAAATTTTGAATTTAACCCCTAAAAGAGACCAAGCTAGGTGTGGCCGAACGTTATGCAGACCCCTAAAAGAGTAAATATAACGAATCAAAATTCTTTCTTTTTTGTTATTTCTTCGCGTGCAACCCTAAACGAGACCTTGACGGCTAAAAATAAGGACATTTTGCCCAGAACACCCTAAGCGAGACCAAAATCCGAAATTTACACCCCTAAGCGAGACGACGAGCATCCCCGTCCATTTCATATGGGAGTCCCCCCCCCCCCCCCCCCCGGGGAAAAACGAGGCCTTGGCTGGGCTGCATTACCTTCTTGGATGCCAGCTGGTTACCTACACTTTCTTGATAGATATCTATATGTTTGTTGATTTTTTGCTTTTTCCACTTGCGTGTAATCAAATTTGCAGCAGGTGCAAGACTTGCAACTTGAAATTACATCGCATACTTCTTTGAGGTTCATTCCCAGTCGTGAGACATAACTGTACTCTCACCATTTTCTGCTTAGAAAATTAAAGACGCTTGAAAAAAAATCAAGCTTAAATTATTATCATCATCTTCATCATCATCCTCATCCTCGTCATCATCATTATTACTAATCAGCATTGTTGCAACAGGAATGCCTCCAACCAGTGTCACTGAACAGTACCTTTAAACTGCACAACATGGCTTTGGTGGGAACACAGTGGTTTCTGTTCAAGAGCGGAACGTGTGCCACAAACCATTTCGAGAGTGGTGGGTTTGTCAAAAGTGATCCAGATGTATTACACCCAGATATAGAGACCCAATTTGTTCCTTTTGTTATGAGAGAAGCGGGGACATCTCAGATCCAACACGGATATCAGGTAAACTATTCACTTACTCTATCTAGTCTTATATTGTCACACAAGCCTCTCGCACTGGGTCTTGGAGGAGAATAAACAAAGCATAAACGTTTCCACCCACAAAATTTAATATCAATATTTGAGTAGCTCAATTATTGTGGCCTTTTTATAGTGTAACGTAGTTTGAGCGATTTGCTTATTTATAAGGGTTTGTATGGATATAGAGAGAGCAAATGATGGTGCTTTAGCTCAATGGAAACACTCGAAATCCGCTAGTAAACCACACAGCAGACACAGCACACCAAGGACTACCACTGGAATTTAGGTAAGCTATTTTTATTAAAATTCAAGAATAATTTTTTGGAATTTTTGGCTTCATTTCTTTCGCCATACAAGCCCTTATAAATCTGCAAATCGCTCAAATTACGTAAAATATACAAAAGTGAACATAATCTTGAGCTACTCGTATATCGAGCTTGGGGTACCTGTGGTTTCCGTAACACGTTTTGTTTATTTTGTTTCAGCTCTGTATTGAAATCCTGAGACCCAGCAGCCGAGGCTTCGTCAAGCTGCGGTCACGTGATCCATTCACTCACCCTGCCATTCAACCAAACTATTTGACACATGACAGTGATCGCCGCCTCATGAGGACCTGTGTACGAATCGCACGTCACGTGCTCAATCAGAAGGCCTTTGAACCTTACAGAGGAAAAGAGATAAGACCAGGTTTGTGAAAAATCTGTGCTGTAATGTGTGAAAGTTTCGTTCTTTGTCGGGATGCGCTGACCTGGGTAAAATCAATCTCATATTTTAATACACTCTTTTTTTAATTTTATGAGAACGTCTAATTTTAGGGCTATGGCTGAGCGTTCTCTATTTTTTTAACGATTTGAGGCTGAGGCACGTTACAAAGCATTTCATTAAAACAATGTGGACGTGACCAGAAAACGTATCAAAGAGCATTTTTCGCTGAATGTCATGAGGTGTGTCGCCTGTTCTACGTAGTGTATCATAGTGTATTTGTTAGACCACAGTCTTGCACTTATTTATACTGCTTGAGCATTGAAAAAGAAAATAAAACAATTGGGCAAATTAAACACGTTTTGGACTCTCAGCCTTGCTTGTGCATGTTATTAAAATTTTGGTGAATCTAAGCCTCAACGTTCTTATGAAAAAGGTTCTTATAAAAAAAGAGTGTACCTCGAGATAGTTATAATCTGCGCGAAATTTTTCCTGTTTTTGAGAACGCTGAGCTTTTATTGTTGTATAAACGCATTTCATCGCTATTCCTCTAGGTACATCTTGTAAAACAGAGGACGAAATAGATGCTTTCGTACGAGGATTCGCCAAGACGGATTACCATCCCTGTGGTACATGTAAAATGGGAGCTAGCGATGATCCGACGGCTGTTGTCGACAAGAATACGCGAGTCTTTGGAGTCGACAATCTTCGGGTCGTGGATGCGTCTGTTATGCCCAGTATAGTCAGCGGTAATCTGAATGCGGCCACGATCATGATTGCAGAAAAAGCAGCGGATTGCATTTTAGGGAAACCTCCATTACCCAAGGAACATGTTCCAGTCTATGGCAGATCGTGATCTTTCGTTATTTTAATGCAACGGTAGTACGCTCCTGAGGTCGCAGAAATGTATTTATAATTTATATACTCGCCAGTTGTCAATAATATATCACCCGATCGAGATGTTTTGTCTGTTATTATTTTTTAGTTTAATTTTTGTGTGGGAGACCTGTGGTATCCCACACTAATGCTACAATAGTTGCAAATGACATTGACCCAGGGCATTCAATGACGTGCCTACTGTTTCAGTTATTAAATAAACATGACTACTACGGGCAATTGTACCCGATAGCAAACAACCAATAGCTGTGACTCCGAGCAGCTTGTAAGAGTGGGAAAATCGTATAAAATTTCGCTTTAAAATACATCCAACAATATAACGGTGTTCAACAGCGTATTTAATTAAAAGCTGAGTAGTGTTAAAAGGTACAATTTAGAATGAAGCAAATACCGTAACCCTACGTAGGCCTAATCTACTGAAATCGAGAAATTATCGCAAGCGTTTCAGTGGTCTTTCATAAACCTGTAACGTAACACTATGTGAACCTTTTGCTGTAATAATTCTTCAAAAAGGTATTTTCGTCGTACTGCTAGAAAGTGGACGCAAATTTTAGTTTTCAATGACATAACAGCGTTCAATAGAATTTTCAATGTTCAAGACTTAAAGGTGCAAATAGAATGTAGCAGACAAACTTTCCATCTGTTTCATATCCCCGTTTATATCTCCCTTTAAATAATCAAACAATGGACTATCGCCAAGTCATTATAATGATTGTTGATTCGTATGCTATTCCAGACTGACTTCAACCTCGTTCGTACGTGTATTTACTGTGTGGTTTTCCCATCCCTGGCGGAGGAGGCATGGGTGGGAGGGGGTATGAAGTTCCCCTATTTCCGTACCTCGTAGCTTTAATACTTACGGTTCTCACCCTTTCCTTGGCAAAATATTACCTAACATTGAGAACATTTTCCCTGTTCTCTGACCACACTGAGAATCCCGCTTCCTGCTCTCTATTTTCCCGCTTCCCGTGGAGTTCCCGCCACCTGCCCTTTACGTCAGCAAATGGGATTGAAATTGATACAGCTTTGCAATTCTCTGAGTGAATAGCTCTTAAAAGGTCGCTAATTAGCGGAAAGCTTCATGACAAGTTTGAAGTGACCCATAAACGTTTGTCAAAACAATAAAAAGGAATCACGTAGGAACACAGCCAATAAAACGTTGTTGACATGCCAGGCTGCATGAGCCAGTTTCGTTTTGTTCCTTGTGTTAAGTAAAGATCTAGAAGCTCCTTAGCTGAGTCAGTCCACTTATGATGACTGTTTTATGAGAGGTACTGTAATAGCGTTTCTTTCGGAACTTCATCATCCAAACAAAAGAAAATAGACGTCTGAACCCCCCCCCCCCCCCCCCCTCTCTCTCTTCCACCCCTCAAATCTTAAATACTTAAATATCACGTCAAAATAACAAGGGACTTATCCAAGCAAAGTGGCTTACTCGTCAAAACCTATGACCTTAAATTTTTCTGTACCTTCCTTGGATAACAAAAATTGTTTTGAGGCTCGATATTTCCGGACAAAACACCGTTTTTCCTTTTAAGGTCAAATAGTATTTTTGCGGGAACTTTGATTGTTCTACATTTCACATAACACATAACGAGACCATGAAGGCGCAATTTGTTTTATTGCATTGCGTTCATGACCGCTGTTGTACGATACAGAGTATACTGTCGGAAAGACATATTGACCTCAATTTGCATGCTTTAAACAAAACGGCGAAGAGTTCTTTTTCGAACTACAATATTTAGGGAGCGTTCGTTTGGGAATATTCTGGAATAAGAATATTCTGGAATAATTCCGGCTATTCTGCTCCTGTGAGCAGAATAGCCGGAATGGATTTCCAAGTATTCCGGAATAGGAAGAGCAGCCAAACGAACGCTAACTTGCATTATTCCAATTATTCTTATTCCGGATTGATCCCAAACGAACGCGCCCTCAAAGAAATATAAATAACTGCATGTCGTACTGAAGCATGGCCTTTCTGGGGCCGAATAGAGATCTTTCCTGTGATAGTTGTGGAATGCACTTTTTTGCCGCCCAAAAGGGACAAAATCCCAACGATTTTGCTTTGTTTCCCAAAAATCTTCATTTTCAGGTGGTCTTAATAATGTAATGTTCCAAAAATTTGTTATTTTCTTAGGGATCTGTCATTTGCACCAATATGAATTTCGAGCGTTTCATCCCAGTGACTTGCGACATACGCCCTAAAATTAAAATTAACGAAACAATAACAATTGAAAGTCGTTTTCCAATAAAGGCGCTAGGCAACCGTGACAATTTCTTCTAGAACAAATAATCGAAAAGAATTTATCTGTTCAATCTTGATGTTCCATGTCATACGGAGGATCCGTCTACGATAACATTCGGAGGGGGAGGAGGAGGAGGAGAAATCACAATCACTGTTCAATTTACTTTAAAACACTTCGTACCAAACACGTTTTTCCTGTTAAGGAGGGAAGAAATTTCTTTATAGAACAAATGCCAGCTGACAAGCGGCATAGACGTCTTGGCAAAATAAACTTGCAAAAGAATCCCTCTATAAAGGAACGGAAATAATTCCACTCCTTATTACGGCCCATAAATCCCTCCGAACCTAGGGTATTTTGGGGTGTGTTGAGCAGAAAAAAACACTTCATTTGTCTGGAGTTGCAGGCGATCTTTAGACGAAGCGTTTTCGTGCAGAGAAGTCGAGTTGTCAAAGTGCAATTTTTCGAGCCACTTTACAGATTTCATTGCAGATTACTGTAAAACGTAAGTAGATGGTTTAATTATAGCCTAGCGACAGCCACGCTGTTTGAAATTATCTCACATCCAATGAGATGCATAAAACAGGGTTGTTTTCTTGCAAACAATTAGCTTTTGGTATGTAATCTGTTCATCACAAAGGCAAAATCTGCGCTCTGCTGATAAATCTCTCACGCTGAGCTTATCATTTTCGAGGAAGACATGAACTAGAAAACCAATGGATTCATTGTTCGAACGAATTTGCCAGCAAATTATCCATTTTCTAAAATGAGTTCATTAATGCGACCTGATGCCATGTAAGTTGTAACAGTTTACAAATTTTAAGGGCCAAAATTACTTCCCCTGTCTCTGAACAAAGAGAACAAATTATCTAAAGTGAGCAACTTGAAAGACAATGTTAACTGTATTGTATGTCAAAATTTTAGGAAATTACTCAGTGACTCTACATCCACGCAGTAAATATCGTATGCTTCGTCTGACCTTTTGCATTGGGACTATGATCATTCCAAGCTGTTGCTTATTTTCATCTGCATTTCTTTTCACAACATAGGTTCGGTTGTTTACAACTTTCGTGATTTTTTTTACCAATTTTCACTCTCGGCCTCCTCGCCTGAACTCAAGACTGTTCTGGACTTATAATTCCTTTCGTGTCTATGCAAGGCGTGTTTCTAACCTATCAAAGATAAGCTCAGTGTATGAGATAACGAGACTTTATAGACAGACAACAATCAAATAGTGTTTTGTTGCTAGTCACACAATCATCGCATAAAATGGTAGTGCGCAAAATACAGGTACTCTAGTTCTTTTCAGTTTTCGCAGGCAAGGATAGATAAAACGGAAAACGGATCTGTAGATCGTTTCCACGGGACCTTGTCAGGTACCGAAATACGAAACTAAAGAAACACCAAAGTTTATATGCATATTAGGCATAAGAGGTTCAAAAATTATCTGTTTATAACTTTTCAGCTCAGTAGCGTCCTTTGACCTTGGAAATCAATGCACTTTGAATTTCAGAGTTGTGGCGGTGCGTGACACACAGTTACGATCGTGTTTGTCAAAAAATATACATTTCTCTTGTGATTTTTTAGCCATTTGAGAAGTTAAAGTAGCAGGAAATATGTTTGTGCGAATGTTTGTTTGTCCAGTACAGATCATCAGTTGCCTAGATGACCAAAGTAAGTTCCAGATGTGTACAGTGTTTTCCGGCCGCCCTGAAGTTTGGGATACCGCACAGACCTAAAACTTGGAGAAATTACTTCTTTACTTCTCTCCTATAATACCCTATTTTCTTGACCTCATTCACTCAATGGTTTATTTGCTTGACAGTGAAACGATCTACTTAATTAAGTTGGCCAGCTAGGAATCTGAAACAACCTTCCTTTTCAACGCAAAAGTAGACGAGCCAGCTTAATGCTGCTTAATGGTGAAACGTGAATCTCTCGCGCGACGATGTACACGTTTTGCGAGTAATCCGGCTAAAACCTAGTAATTTGTCATTTTGATTCTTCTCTCAGCCAGTTCAAAATGCCTCCAAAGCAGCTTCCAGAAGGACCCTCGCGTTGTCCAAGATGTGGAGACAGAGTCTATCACGCCGAGGAAATCGCGTGCAACGGAGAAAAGTGGCACAAAAGGTGTTTCAGTTGCCAAAAATGCAAAAAGAAATTAGACAGCACAACTTGCAACACGCATGAAGGTAGGTCAGCAAGATGGAAAACATGACAAATCGCACGTGGATCTGTTAAGAACAATTCCCAAATGATCGAGTAAAGTTCAGGCTTTTGCTTTTCTTTTCAAGCTTTAAATTTCATGAAAAACTATAAAATGCGGATAAATTGAGGTCTCGCCGATCCATCACAGGTTATGAGTCAACTAACCCGGAATCCTCGCGTAATTCTTACTAATTTAGTGATTCATTTCCGTCATGCGGTATTAGCCAATTAAAATTAGTCTTCATTTCTGTCACGCACATGGCACAGTGAACTAGAGAACGAAGAGGCCTCGTTCATACACATGCTGTCTTGTTATTTTTACAGGTGAAATCTACTGCAAAGGATGTTACGGAGGGCTCTATGGCCCTAAAGGTTATGGATATGGCGTTGGAGCAGGGGCCCTGACGCGCACAAACTGATAGCACCCTCGACATAGCACCCCTTTTGTGGACTATGGAATGTATAGTTTTAACTTTCTTAGTAAAAGGTTTGATTATTCGCAGAATTAGTTTCTTATACCTAAGTAGAAGTTCCTTTAGGGAAGAAATACATTTACTTGTCTCATAACTGACAAAAGTTCAGGAAAAGAGTTGTAGGCTAAGAGAAAAGGAATCTGATTTTTTTTATTAAAGATGTTTAAAACATAGCATTTATTTGTGTATATTTGATGTAGCACGAGGACCTCGCTAAGTGCGAGCGTGCGTAGCGAGACCTTTCACTGAGTTCAAGAGCCCGCGTTCCCCTTGCCCGGCGAGAAGCTCCTTTCCTTATGTGAGTTACGGATTCTTCGATCGATTTGCTCTTGCATCGAGGTCTGTCAATATCTGCTCTTTGACTCCATTGAAATCTCTTGTTCTGCAGTGCAGTGGACAAACAGGAAAGAACGCTAGCCCCTCGCAGACGACATTAGCTACTTAATATACCCTGACCCACTCTGGTCCCGTAGATTTCAGTTTCTTCAGTCAATAATTTGTTATCATCTTTTGGCGTAACTTTACCTGAGATTGACGAGTTTCAGCTAATTCCGAAAGAATAACAACTCCTTGATGAAACCATTCGGCTCTAAGTCTGCGTTATACCGATGGTGGTAAAAGGTCATGAGGAGATCGCGAATCCCGTTTCACGAACCGCGTGGTCACGCGAGGCACGGCGACGACGCGGCAACCGCAAAGGTTTTAGTTTTCGGAAGTGAAAGTATTTGTGAAAATAGGGATGTAGAAGTGCAAATTGTTTCCAAAAATTGTAGGGCTAACGCTATTTCCCCCTTCTTTTATTCTGGGCTGCTATACATACCCAACCTTTATATTTATTTCAAAGTGACTGAACCGCAGGCAGACCACCTTTATGTTTATTTCAAAGTGACTGAACCACAGGCAGACCACCCTGTGGCTGTGTAGAATATAGAAATATAGGATAAGCATTATGTTGACCTCGATTTCATGCACCAGTCAATATAACCGCCCCCCCCCCCCCCCCCGAACTTTGCGGGGATTAGAGAGATAAGGTACACTGACAACGGAGTTAAAATTTTCTGAGACTTGGTCCAGTGCATGACTTTGTTATAAGCATTACAAAAATGCAATAAAAAATGGGGGGGGGGGGGGGGGGGTCACCGTGCTTCTTTTTGTGCAACCTGGATGGCTATTATAGTAAATATATGACCCACGAGGTTTATATAAGGAACCCTAGTAATCCGAAAATGGAACTATCATTTCTAGAAAAGAATGATTTCTTGCATTGAAATATCGGAGCATTTCAACAAAATAGATTTTAATCTTACATAACAAACTATTTTAATTGAACCGGAATTAAGATTATAAAAAAATGAAAGATTTTGCTGCGTGCGCATGTACGCAGTACTACCTAAAGACGTGCTTTTTAAAGCATTCAAATAAAAATATCTCGAAGTAGAGTATAAAACTTTTCTTTAAATCGCGATATTTTGTAGTCGACCGTATGTCATTTAAATTAATGCATTAAATCAAAGATCTCTTCGAGATTCGACTATTTTCCATGGAGTATGCATTGGGGAAATGTTAGTATTGAAAGCGATTTGCGATGCATTAAAACCCATTGCCTGACAGTCCAGAAGGCTACTCCCCTAAATTTCGGATAGGGGTGTGCCGCGAACGTTCTCAAACCCTGACCCTATCTAAGGATAAAGAAAACGAAAATTAATACCTTTTCTAAGGCCCAAACCCGAAAATATTGACACCCTATTCAAGGGGAGGAGAAGCATTGCGTGACGACTCAAATAACGGCTAACCGCGCACGGCAAAGCTCAAATCTTTCAAAATGGCTTTGTTAATACTTACTGACGTGGGCGTTTATTTTAGCTGATAGAATTAAGGTACCCTATCTAAGGATCACACCGTGGACACAATGCCAAAAGGAAAAAAAGTGATACCCTATTTCTCGCCCTATTTAAGGACCGAGAACCTCAAAAAACATACCCTATCCCGCGGCACATACCTATATAGCCCATATATGGGAGTGCCCCCCCCCCCCGGGGGTGCTAATTAGCGCGCACCCAGCCCCCCAAAAATGAGTGGAAAAAATATACCATATGCGTACTAAATTCAGACAAATAATTCCTTTCTGAAGTAAACGGTTATTACAACTAGACACGCTGAAAGACCAGTTCATGATTTAAAATGTTAATTATCAACCTTGATAAATTGATCCCAAACCAAACTTGAAGACGGTGAAAAAAATGTCTTCACCTTCGCGCGTCATTTTAACAACTCGCAAAAACACGAACTCTTTCTACAAAGTATAAAACTAGTCCAAAACACTCTGGTGAAAGGAAGGTTTTCATTCTGTACAACTGTCACTGACATTCAACCACCAGTGGTATTATCTTGGTACAGAAAAGCGGTAATTGGGGATAATAATTTGCGAATCATGGTGCCGTGAGATAGCGGAAAACTACTGAATTCCTTCCACATAATTAACACTCACATTGCTTTTCATACTTTCCATCACTATAACTAATACCAAAAAAATACTTGTTGAGTCTTTGTTTGCATTTTCCGAAGTACAGTTGTAAACCTTTGCATGTAAAAGGTCGTAAACTGAGCACAATTATTAAACAAACAACAACGCGATGGTAAGTCGGCCGCAGGAGATGTCACCATGTACTTTTCAAATCAATACGCTTCAGAAGCGTAAAATTCCAAACGTAAACTGGCAAATGAAAGAAACTTGAAGGAAGTTTTGTTTTAGATTAATTCTCATTTCAAGATGTAGCTACTAAATATGTATCAAAGCTTCAAAATTCTGCATATTTTTGAAGCCGCGAGATCCTGCATTATTCACGCTAAAGCGTAAGTTTAATTTTAGCCCGACGGCTTTTTGCAGTCAATTTTTCACTAAGTGGCTTTACCGATCCTTCTAAAAGTTCGAAGCAATATTGTACATTACCATTTTCCTGTCTGGTCTTTTTATGCTATCCATCACTATAACTAATAACAAAAAAAATACTTGTTTGCATTTTCCGAAGTACTGTAGTAAATCTTTTCATGTAAAAGGTCGTAAACTGAACACAACGCGATGGTAAGTCGGCCGCACGCTGCATATCAGATGTCACCATGCGCTTTTCAAATCAATACACTTCAGAAGCCTAAAATCCAAACGTAAACTGGGCAAATGAAAGAAACTTGAAGGAAGTTTTGTTTTAGATTAATTCTGATTTTAAGATGTAGCTACTAATGTATCAAAGCTTCAAAATTCTGCATATTTTTGAAGCCGTGAGATCCTGCATTATTCACGCTAAAGCGTAAGTGTGAATTTTAGTCCGACGGCTTTTTGCAGTCAATTTTTCACTAAGTGGCTTTACCGATCCTTCTAAAAATTCCATTTAAGTTCGAAGCAATATTGTACATTACCATTTTCCTGTCTGAAGTCTTGAGAAGCTGCATTGACATCAAGTCCGTGAATTGTGGTCAAAACAAAAGATTGCGTGACGAGCTAAAATACTTCTTTCAATGAAGACGACAAACAATAGACTTGTAACAATAGAAAATAGCATTGGCCAATATCCTCTGACAATGAAGATTCGCAGCAGCTTTTAAGCATGTAAAACTAAGCGATTCAATCGATGAATAGCACAGATCTTTGAAAAATACCTACCTGTAGTTTGCAAAAGGCTAGACAGGCTAAATGAAGAGCGACGCGTGAAAATAACACTTCCGCTCGAGAACTGCTGACGCATTCCTATCCAGTGACGTTTTTATCACCCACAGCGAAAAGTATTCCCTTGACAAATTAAAACAGTCCCTTGAGAGTATACAAAAATGTGTGTCAGAGAGTGCTTCAATGATCCCAATTCTTACATTTTTGCTTGGTAACCAAGCAAAATAGTCGAAAAAATGGGGGTCACCGTGCCCGTTAAGAAGAAAATGAGCAGTTATTTCCCTGCCGAGCTGAACCTGAAGGAAATGCCGCAATGTTGTGTGCGCGCGCGCTAAATGACGTGAAATTAGACTTGAAAGCCGCTGACCGTTTTCGCGTCCGCAGTAATTGCACGAGCTGGCGGCACGGCACGAGAGCGACGATTCAGTCAAGTGATAAATTTAATATTCAAGGTATGTTTTTCATTGTTTGGAAGAAACAATACCTTTTAATTCCTCGTGACATGTGTCATGTGAAGGTTAAAAGAAAATCACGAGATGTCACAGTATTAAAAAGATATCCACGTTTGTGTTTGTATCTTCACAGCATTGCAGAAAATCCTCAAGACTATCATTTGTTTTCAATTTCCAACTAGTTTTGGGGTATTAAATGTGTTTTATATTTTCTAGTAATAAAAAAGGTTCTTTTTGTTTTGTTCACAGCATTTCGTACATCAGACCGAGATAAAAGAGCCAAAGAAAAAAAAAGATAGAAAAAAAAAAAACGAGGAAAGTTTGACATATTCTTTCCCCAGTATGTTTGAAAGTAGATTTAAATTTATCTATTTTTAAATATGATCCAGCAAAGGAGGGGATGATGCAACAGTCTGGTGCATTAGATCCCACTAGAAACAGCAAATGTCTAATCCCTGCCTAATCCCCATGGTTCGGGGGTGGGGGTGATCAGGGATTTACACTGACTGGGGCATTATGTCGAGGGTGGTAATGCACTTATCACTGGATTTCCCGGGGGTTGACCCCGGGGACACCCCCGGGAGACCCCCGGGAACATGCGGGGAATGGTGCATTTTTGAAAAAAAATTGTCCCGCGGGGTAGGGGCATTGTTTTGTTTTTGAAACGAACGCGCCAGACCCCCGGGATGCATCCCCGGGAATTGTTAGACATTGGTGTTAAAAGTGTGACAGGCCTGACACGACTCCTGTGGGTTTCGTGATGTTGTATAGTTTTGCTCTAACGAGGATATTATCTTCTAGAGATCTGCCTCTTTTGTAAGAGATAATTGGTGGTTCCCGAAAAATCTCTCGAAGTAGGGGTTGTTTCTCAATGATATGCCATTTGCTCATTAAAACCTTTTCGTGATTTGGCACTAATGGGTTGTATTGCGAGAGGCAATATGATTTTCGCACCTTCAGTTTTTCCTGTAGCGCGTATTTTCTCTCTGTGAATTTGACTTCTGCGAGGGTCTTTTCAACTATGTTGTTTGGATAGCCTCTGTCGCGTAATCGCGACTTGAAATTATTAATGCTTTCTTCAAAAAGTGTTTTTGAAGAGTTAGTTCTAAGTCTGAGGGCTTTACCTTTGATGAAGCCCTTCGCCACATCGGGGGCGTGGCAAGAAGAGAAATGCGTGTACTGAAAGGTTTCAGTCAGTGCACTGAAAGCGGCAAAAATAGACAGATTTGTCTGTCGTTTTTGTAAATAAAGGTATTTTGTCTTCATCTTAGCCCCTGGGGAGGGGAAATTGGTGTGATTATTTTGCCCCATACCCCAGGGATTTAGTAGGTTTTTGTTTGAGCCTGAAAACAAATCCCCGGGGGTGTCCCCGGGGTCAACCCCCGGAAAAGCCAATGATAAGTGCATAAAGGGTCACAAGGAGATTGCCACCCATTTCATGCACCATGTTGTCATGCATACTTGCAGCACAGCAACGATGCAGCAAAGAAAAGAGCCAAAGTTTTAAGTTTTCAGAAGTGAATATGTTTGTGAAAATAGGAATATAGACGTGTAAATTGCTACCAAAAAAATTAAATTGTAGTGCTAGCCCTTATTTTATTTTGGGCTGTTATACATACACAACTTTCATATTTATTTCAAAGTGCCTGAACCACCCTGTGTTTGTGTGGCTGTGTAGAAATATAGATAAACATCATGTTGAATTCAGTTTACTGCAAAATACAAAGTTTACTGTAAGTGAGCCGGTTGTTATAAATGATCTCGCAAAATGACACCTTGAATGGCTAACGGTGGCAAAAAGATATCACATAATTTAACATTTCATCTGAACTTTTATTGAATCATTTACAGTAAACTTTATATTTTGTAGTAAATCAAAGCTGATGTAATGTTAATCTATATTTCTTCTCCACAGCCACAAAAACACAGGGTGGTCTCCCTGTGCCGAAACATCTGAATCCCAGATCTACTCCGGATTAACGAGTTACAATGTTCACGTATCAACCAACACAAGAACTGCAGTGCCAGTGAATATATTGTATATCTATGTTTTATTCATTTCTTTTGCTACAAAACTAATCTTACAAACTCTTCTGCGCACCTTTGACGTGTTGATTTTTATTCTGCACAAAACTGTCGAGCCGCGCCCCCTTAATTATGTTTTATGAAATGGCATGAAACTCCTGCTAAAGAAAAAAATATACAGAGCTTATCAAAATACTGGCAATATGTGATCAAGAAAGCGTAAATGTATTTAGGTACAAGCTACATAATGGCTAGTGGCTGGACCCAAGCACGCATGGTGTCGTTCACTTTCCAGTTAAATGAAGGGCGCCGGCACCAGCACCATATCCATAGCCTTTGGGGCCAAACAACTTGCCATAGCAACCCTTGCAGTACACCTGCCCTAGAAAACAAACAACAAAAATATTCTAAGCATAATTTTCCATTTAATATTTGCACTGATAATAATTATTCCAAATTACATTCAGTAAAATCCTAATGGACACGGGCTTAACAGAGAAATGTTGTGGACAACACACCTTGAAAAATTGGCAAATTGTTTTAAGTTTGCCATTTCATCTTAATCTTCATCAGTTTAAACCATCCTGGTTCAATTTCGGGGGTTAATTTCTCTGTTGGTCTTTTTCTACCTTACAAACACTATTATTCTGAGGTGTTCCTTCAATTCAAAGTGTGGCTACTCCAACCAGACCACTTGTAAAAACATTTGACCAATCAAAATACTAATTGAGAACAATGGATGGCTGTCTTTTTTTACATACAGACCAATGATGTTAATGCATCCAGACAACAGCTCTGCAACAAATTTTGGAACGTAGTGATTACAGCAAATAAAAGCCTATTTACCTGAATTTGAAAACTATTGAGACTCCACTATACAGTTTACTCTCTACAGATCCCATCCTCAAAGGGAAAGTATGTCGATCATTTCATAATTATTATGTTTACTAAAAACATTTAACTTGAAAATTCATGAATTTTGTGAATTCCAATAATAACAAATATATTTATATCATTTATATTTTCACCTCAGGTTGATGGGGCTGATAAGGTCCCTAGCAAAAATATGCTAACGTGCTGAGAAGAATGTACACAAAAATAATGCAAGCGGACTTGGAATAATAAACCATCAACCATTGAAAGCCGCTAAAATTTAGGCTCTAAACCAACCAATCACAAAATTACAGAGTTTCCCTAGAGCTCTGCATCTTCTGCAACTAATTATGTTAAGGGTTTTCAAATTTTGTTGTAGAGCTATTATTTGTATTCTTCAATGTTATTGATTTGTTCACAAAAAAAGCTTCCATCTATTGTTCTCAGTAAATGGTCTGATGGTCAATTTTGTTTCCAAATGGCCCAGTTTGAATAGTCGCACTGTAAAAGTAATCAGAAAATAAATTGAAAAAGCAATGACATACTCTTCTTCAGACTTGTACAAAAGTCCAAGGATGCTTATCACTAACACTTTAAGACCAACCATTAAGTATGAGAAATTAGGCCTGTTAAGTTTATGCTTTGACTTTTTTCATGATCTGAAAAGAATTTTGAGCAGAGCACAAAATATGGCAAAACTTATAAAATATCTTAATGACATATATGATAAGCTGTTCCAGTAGGCTACATACCACCATGGTCATTAAACGAACCACTGTCTAATGACTTGTTGCAAGTAGGCTTGTTATTGCAAGTAAAGCAGCGTTTGTGATACTTCTGTTTACCAGCAAAAACCTGCTCAGCCATGTACACTCTATCTTTGCAACGAGGACACCTTTCTGTATCTATATAGAAGAAATAAGGAAACAAATATTATATAAAGCTAAAAACAGGAGGAAAATCTAGGAGAGGGTCCCAGGAGGCCCGCACTACCTCCTTTTAGTTGAAAAAATTGAAAAAGACTGAAAAGTTTTGAAAAGCACCTTAGGGAATTTGAAGAAAATTATTTGAAAAACTCAATGTCATAAATATATGAGCAGGTCATCTAGAAGCATTTAATGAACTAGCTTCATAAGCACCTGCACACTGAAACAATAGAAGCTGGCTGCTTACCTGAGATGATGATGATGATGATGATGATAATAATAATAATAATAATAATAATAATAATAATAATAATCTTTATTGACAACATCTGTTATAATTCTCTGTAATAGTAATACAGTGTGGCTTCTATATTCCCGGGGTCACCCAAAGTTGACCAATCACAAAGCAGAACGGAAACAATAGATTTCAACATTTTTAACTTCAGCCAATAAAATGCCGAAAGCGTATCACCGAAAGCGTATCAGCCATTTACATCCAAAGTTTCGGCAATTCAGCGAGTTTGAATAAACACAAAAAAAAACACTCAACTGTCTGAGTAGAATATTTGCGGGCATGGGTTTATTTCATCTCGGAACGTTTTAAACTTCACCGTGCATTTCAACAACATGAACAGCCAACAAAAACAACTTTGTTTGCAATCAAAATATAAAGTTATAATACAACAAATATCGTTAGCGCATGTTTCAACTGCAGAATGGTAATGATAATTTGTTGAGTACAAGTTCCTGGATTGCTAAAACCATATAAATGTGATAGGGCCGTTGCCTTGATTAGTAAACAAAAAGTATAAACTCAACGATAAAGTACTTGACATGTTCATATTTGTCACTTAGGGTTACTACTGGGTTAACATGTGAGACTTCCTGAGCTTGAGCCGCTGTAATGGAAAACACTTCGTTGTAACGGGGTTATCGTGTTCCTCTGGAACTCCTCAATGATAAATGGTGACTACGCCAATCACTGACTCCTCAATGATAAATGGTGACTATGCCAATCACTGTTTTCATCGAATGGAATTTTATTACCAAGCGCTTTCTTCAAGGTCATGAAATCTTTATCCAGTAGAAGACGATCCGTTTCAGCATATTTCATTGCATTCGCCTTTCTTAACCTTGGCCTCATGATGGCAAAGAAGCTGTTTGATGCCTTTTCACAAGCGGTCTTGAAGCTAAGGAGGTCATCCTTGGACTTCTGCTCCGTTTCTCCAGACTCTTTATAAGGTCTTGAAGCTCAGTCATTGCAGATTAGCACTTGATTAAGGGTGTTTTTAACAGGTTAAACTGTTGCTATGGTAACCAGTGACATCATGAAAATGACCACAACTTGTTCAGCAATGATTGGACATTTGGTTGATATCATTATTGTAGCAGAAACTGATAAAGATTTGTAGTACTGACCCTTCAAATTTAAAAAGCTGGAAAAGTGCTGGAAACTGTTGTGAGCCTCCCTAATTGCAGGGTATGAGTAAAAATTCAAACAAGGTTTCATGAAGGTGGTCTTTAAACTATAGCTGGTCGCTGACAAGTGTGGTCACCATTCTGAGGAGTGCAGGGGATGCCGAACATTGCAGTAGACAAAAAGACCCAGCATAGAACATCCAGTATCGTGTACAGTACTTTTCTATTTGTGACATGAGGGACTCTTGATATAATTTTTGCTACTAAAATGGCTGTCTGTTTATTGGTTCAAATAAAACAGTCAAATTGTAGATTTCATATTTAATTATGAACTTTTGACATAATTCATGTGATGGAATGAAGCTGTTTCAGCTTGTCTCTTTCCAGTAATTTATGCATATATCTTATTATCATATTTTTCAAGTAGCTTGTTCCAAGCAGCTGATTCTGAGCTATGATAATTCCCAAAATTCCTTTTAGTGACGTGATGATTACTTTGTTGTGGTTACCAAAGAGTTCTATTCATAAACAGTTGCCAAGTTTGAATAATTTGCAAAAAGAATTTGACGATCAAGTGAATGTTTCAACAATCGTTATGAAAAAAATTATATTGTGCAAATTCAATTAAATATGCTCACACTTTCAAGCTAGCGACTTTCATAAATGCCACAAGATTTGCAAAACTAAAAATTAAATATTAACAAAATGAAATGAAAGTAACCAATACTAAATAAATATAAATGCCACAAAATGTGATGTCAGCTGAAAAATGTTGGGTATTTTGAATGGCAGAACATTCATTTAGACTGTTAAAATTAATTTGAGGGAGAAACAATTTAGAAAATGTTTCACGACACTCTAGATTATTCATAGAAGCCGCCCCCTGGAAAGTTCAAAAGTAATGTATTCATTTCTCTTTTTGACGCCATTGTCATCATTGATCAATTCAGAAACAAATGACTTCTCGGGGTTTCCGAATAATTGTACAAATAAACAGTAACTATAAAACTTCCAAATGCCATGTTAGCACTCTCAACTATGTGTGAAATCGAGCTGTATGCATGAGCCAGTCCTTTCTCCGACGTTGAAATCGTTTTCGATTTCGAATCCTCGATCAAACGAATGAAATTGTAACTGAGCGTTTGTACGTGTTCCAGGAGGTTGGTCGCTACAAAAAAGTACTCGACTAGTTTTAAAGAGACAGCTTTGTAGCTTAGTTAATGCTCTGGAATTCAATCTGGAGGAATTTGCCCCTTTCTTCGGGTTATCATGAACACGCAAAAGCTGTCAGCAATGAACATTACTTTTTCATTGCCACCATGATACGCGTGCTGGTTGCGTTTACGCGCCAATGATGACCTCACCAGATTATTAACAATCGCTCGGCAAAATAACAAGCCCCGTCACGTTATATGTAATACCTCTTTTAATACTCGAGAACTCTATCAACTGCCCGTTTAAAATCGGCAATTACAAGCGCCTTTCCTGAGAAACACTCGCTCGATTTTAAAAGTGCAATGGCGTTCATTATGGGGCGTTGTTTTTCTTCGCTCACTTGAACATTAAATTATCCTTCACCAATAAATTTATACCACAGCCCGTTGAAACATCTGACAAGAAAAATCAACAATGGGACTTACCAGCCATGCTTCTGGGACCAATCTAATATAGCTTTCGCTCAAAGAGTTAAGAATGCGGTCGTTTCTCGTATAACACGCACTTGGCGAGCAGACAAGCGCAGTCAGGGAAATTCCACGCATAATTAGAAGTCCAAATGAACAGGTCAGGCTATTAAAGGTAAACAATGCAACTCCGTCCTGACCGGGTGGGGTGCTTTGTTTTGTTTTGTTCATTCAATTTTCTCGCGGAGTAAAAAGCTTTTTCAAAATTCGCTTCGTACCTCGTCTTCAGTAAAGATTTGAAAAGAAATTTGCGGTGAACACCGAATGAAAACTTCACAAAAAGAGCATGCACTGACCCGAAAAGCGAGCGTTATTAAAGGAGTCACGCTTTTCGTGCTGCGCGTTACTCGACGTCACGCTTCTCGTCTCGCGCGTGACAGGAGCCTTACACAAGAAAAGCTCCTTGCAATAACCTCCACTTAAAAACGCTTTATTTGTGAATTCCTCAACTAGACATTAACTTGATTAAGAATTTACTGAAAAAGACGGACAAAACTTCTTTTTTGGCTGTACCAACGGCTAATAAATCATCTTCAATATTAGAACACAAACATCTCCTGGGACCACAGAAGCGGACGGAGTTTTGTTTCTACTGTGTACGAGTCAGTGCGCCAGCTCCTCCACCAAATCCATATCCTTTTGGGCCAAAATATTTGCCATAACATGCCTTGCAGAAGATCTCACCTGTGAAAGAAGGAGCAGTTTTGATCGTTAAGTCAAGTTGTCATAATACTATTAAATAGTATACGAACATGCTCATACATGGCTCCCACTTCAAGCCCGGCGTTAATCGATGAAAACGATGATCAATTAAAATCGATATCAATCGATGGCAATCGATATCAATTAACCGATTGATATTGATAATCGATGACCAATCGATGAAGAAGATTTTTGTGACCTTATCGATTGGCATCGATTGTAATCGATTGTTATCGATCGCTATCGATTGTTGTCAATTACCAAATGTAGGTTTTTCTGGATTGTCTTTTCCCTCTCTTGGCCTCTCCATCTCCCCTTCCAAGCATTTTTGATCCATCACGGCAGCTCCTAACACGCCCGGGTGTCACGGTACTAGAGAAAAGAGTAAATTAACAAAACATACATGGAACATGCCGGGAACGTGTCATTTGGTCAGAAAGAAGTTACAATGCATAAGTGATTTACTCGCCACAGAAGTTTTCTCACGCAAGAATCGGCAGAAACTCGAATTTCACTTGGAACGCCTGTCATGAAAGTAATTGCCAATCGATATCAATCGATATCAATTAACTAATTTTATCGATTGATATCGATTATTGATTGCATTTCCGATCATCGATTTCATTGATTGGTAACGCCGGGTTCAAGTCCCAGGGGGGGGTACTCCGGCTTGTAAATGACGGGGATGATCGAATGGAGGCAAAACTCAGGACCCAAAAAAAATCCCTAAGGACCCAAAAAAAATCCCTGGACCAAAAATACCCCCCCCCCCCCCCAAAAAAAAAAAATTCCCTTGTCAAATTCGCATAAATACGCCAAGGCACTTAAGTTCGTTTTTAATACCCCAAAAAATCCCCTATTTAAACCAAGTCACCCAAAAAAATACTTGCCAAATTTTGCAACCCAAAAAAATCCCGGAATCGAAAATTTCAAACCCAAAAAAAGTCCTTCGATCATCCCCGTCATTTCCAAGCCGGAGTACCCCACCTGGGATTCAAGTGACTTCATGTAGTGATAGTAAAGAAATCCCACTTGTACATATTTTGTGGTTCAATTTTCTCCTTGGTTTAATTGCAAATTATTATTTCCTTTGTTTTGAACTCATTATCGACATTACCATATCCAAAAAGAATTCTCCCCTATGGATCGTCGAAGGAGAACCGAACTAATACAGAATCTGTGATTTAGAAATTAGACAAAACACAACAAAACAAAAATCCTAAATATTGGTTGCATGGGGACATAGTCCTCTATTAACTATGATGGGGATAACATGCGATCAGGCGTTATTTCTTTTGTTCGCAGGTTAGCCTGTTGCAGGCGTTCAGTTCGTTGGGCCGGGGAAGCAAGCGCGAAATTCGGGATTGCGTGACGAACGGCGAGCGGAAAAAAATGGCGAGAGGACTAAGGCGAGAAGCTTTCTCCCAACACCCCTCCCCTCATTTTTCGCTCATCGTTTTTCGCGTTTGCTCCCCACTAACCCGCCTGGAACAGGCTATTCGCAGGTTAGCATGGTGAAGGCCTTAACACTGCTCAAATCTTCTTCTTACCCTCATGCATGTTTAGGGTGGTACTATCCAGCTTTTTACCACATTCTTTGCATGCAAAGCATCGTGCATGCCAGAAGCCACCGTCTGAATCCTTCCTCTCTTCAGCCTGGTAAACGCTTTTTGCGCATCTCTTACACTTGTTCGTTACCGGCGGTGTGAAGGGCATTTTGGCTTCCTGTTATTGAATGGATGAGAAATAATTTTATCCACAAGTCGCCAAGACGAAGGGATCTCTCATTCTCTTATATTCACATTACACTGTAGAGCTACTGTAGGTCATTAGTAATAACGGTAGCAGGAGGTTTCGCTCCCAACCGAGTTCGCACCCAACAGTGACGGATCCAGACCTTCAGCTAAGGACCTGAACCAGATTAAAGTTTTTGAAGGTTTTCCTCTCACTCATGGAGGATGGATTGAGGTCGAAGCGCGAGCCTGAACCAGGTGACGTCACCAAATGACACTCGTCACAGACTGAAAAGGTTTCGCTTTATACTGAACCGAAATAAAGATCCAAATAATCCAAGTCTCTACGTGCAAGTATTGAGGAACCTGTCTGATCTAATAGCATGATACCTCAAAAAGGAGATTAAGTCACTATTCTTCTTAGTTACAGAACAATACAATTCAACAACATTTGTCAACATGTCAACATTTTACGCGCCAAAGTGCATATTGCTTTGGAAGGCCGTCGGAATTTTCCCGCCATATCAATGCGAGCGAGAGGAAGACGGATGCAAGATAAAAGTAAAATTCTTTGGACATGGCGGGTTTATCAAACTGCAATTTGGGAGTGCTTATGATAAAGTACAGATACGCTTTACGATTCTTAAATAATATTCTAACCTTTGTGACAAGTCTCTTGCCAGCATGAAAAGCTTTCTTAGAAAGAATTTTTCGATTGTCCTCGATTTTGAAATTGGAGACACGAGGCCTTACAGTATGGGAACTGAAAATCAGTGAAAATTAATTATAATGAAACAAGAAACCGCGTAGAACAAGAAAAAAATACACCAGGTTAGTAAGAAACGACTAACCAAATGTATGACCGAAAGAGAGAAATTATATTTGATCAGTTGATGAGATTTCTTAGGATTGAAGACTAGAAATGTCAAAACACAAAACAATTAAATAAACATTATTTTTATATTTTTTTGACCCCCGAAGATTGACCTGAGTCAAGAGGTACTACATGTAGGTTCATATATCTTGTTGTGAATTTCACGCTACAATATAACACAACTTATAGAGCAACGACAACAGCCTTTTTAGTGGATGAATGAAGTTCTAAGAAGGAATACATCTGTGTAACTTTATATTTGGGATGAAGAGTCTATTTTTTTTTCTTTAAATTAGCTGTACGCTTTTCAATTTTGGATATCTTTGAACTGCAGCCAGCAGCTATCAAGTAAAATACAGACAAGCTTTACGTTCTTAAAATAACATCAGTCTAGCCTTTGCGACAAGATTGTACTGAAAATCAATACAAATTAGTTGTAATTCAACAAGAAAGCGCGTAGAAGAAGAACAAATTAAAATACATTAGGTTAGTTAGAAACGCATAATAGAATGTATAACCGAAAGAGAGAAATTATATTTGATGAGTTCTCTTAGATTTGAAAAGCAGCAATGTAAATCAAAAAGATGTCAGTAGATTGACCTGAAGAGTTTTCGTTAAACTAATGAAGCTATAAAATCTCTTTGGAGTGTCTTGTCTTGTTGTCTCTTGTATAGTTTTAGTAAGTGCAATTGTAGGATGTATCAGAATAACAGCTTTACTTTGCCCAGTTAAATCATGTTATCTTGAGTGGAACTGTTAAATGTGGTGGAGTTTGGCAAAGTAGTTGAAAATAAATTATCATTTCTGTTTACAACGCGTACAATAATGGTGTAGGTTCTAACAGGATACTTACTGTTCAACTGTATTTATAGTATTACATATGTAGGTCCACAAATAACGGGGCCTCTCCGGGAGGGATCTATAAGCCCTTGGTCCCTTTAATAAAATTTTGGCATTTTCTCCCCTGGACCAATTACCAAATTCATCTGTTCCCTGAAATTGTCACGAAAAGTTCCCGGATAGTAAAGATAACCCCTATTTCATGAAAAAACACCTTCCACCTTTTCTCATAAAATAAATAACTGTTCCCTTGTCCCACCAAAACCCTGGGAGGCCCTCAAATGAGAACATACAACCGTAAAAACACACAACAAGGTCTCGAAAACTAAGTCGTGCGACATAATTCTGGCGCCTTGCGCGGGAACCTGATAATAATACTCCAAACAGAGTTTTCTCCATGACCGGACAACTATCCTGATTAAAAATAGCATGGAGTGTTAAACTTTTCGTTACACGTACCGAAACATAAACAGTTTACACTACCCGAAGCGTCAGTAATGAAAACAAAACCTAAACGTCATTTTAATACTGCATCTTTTACTGTTCGAGTTTGTACGTAAATTACCGATGCCTGTGCTAAAAAGCCCCCCTCATGTCCTAAACAGTTCTCCCATTTCAAGTTTTTTGTATAAAACAACCACAGAAAACTGAAACGTTCTTTGGAAAAAGAAACAGCGAAGGTCAATTGAGGCGAGTTTTGGTGTAGACCCAATTAGAGACGTACGATCTTCAAAATTCTTCTATTTAACCTCTGGAACGAGAAAATCTTTCACTGTGTGACAAAATACACAAAAGGAAAGACCTTACAGTGGTAATAGAATATGACTTACCTTTAATTGTGCAACGAAAATTTCAAACAGGCAGCAAATCTGTTCCCAAACTACAAAGACGTTCACTCACAAAGCTGGCCCCAAGTGTTGTGCTCTCCGAGCAAATTTTTGAAGCTGATTGCTGGTAAAATTCACCATTCTTGATAGCCGACGATGCGGATCTGAGAACTGAATTTTTGATAATCTTCAATGAGGCATATTTTGACCGATTCTACTAACTTCTCCCTACTTGTTCATAATTAGCGCAATCATGTAAATCATCTTTAATATCACGAATCACATACGCTTGGCAAGCAGCTAAATACTGCTGCCAATCAATAATTTTGTCTGTCTCTCACAATTTCCACAACGGTAAGCCACAAGATTTATTTTATCAAACAAATTCTTCTTGTAATAAAATGCTTTAGCAAAGTCCCTTTAGTTTGCTTTGTTGACTCCAATTAAGTGCTGAAATAAACAACATAAGGGCTTTCAATAGGATTCTGCAAGTGATTGCATCTCAGCGCGCTTAGAATTCTTGGACAAATAAGGAAATTTAATTACACTGACTGACAAATACTCTGAATGGTCTGGTCTTCGTTCGATGGTCGAAGAGGCCGATTTGAAAAATTAATTTATTATATTTTTCTTAGAAGGTAACGGTATTTTCTAGGTGCCGATCAAGGTGCCGTAAAAATATAATGTGCTGATTCAAGGAATGGGGCTCACTTAATTAAAATATGCGAAGGATGGATACGAAAATTCTAGTCAAACCCAAGGGTCTCGAGATTGACCTCGTCAAACGTGTAACTGTATAATTGAAAAGACCAACATGTGTTGAAGAATGAACTGATGGAAAACATCTTGAAATGAGTAATAGATAATAGAACTCCATTGAAAGGACAACAGGAATAATTTAATGGGTGTTTAAAACGAAACAGCAGGAGTCCTAGACGTACATTAAACGACACCTACTTTCCGGGGGGGGGGGGGGAACTCCAATATGGAAGGGACGGGGATGCTCGTCGGAAATTTTGAATTTAACCCCTAAAAGAGACCAATCTGGGCGTGGCTGAAGCTAATGCAGACCCCTAAAAGAGACCATATAACGAATCAAAATTCTTTCTAGTTATTTCTTCGTATGCAACCCTAAACGAGACCTTGACGGCTAAAAATAATGATTTTGCCAAGAACACCCTATGCGAGACCAAAATCTGAAATTTACATCCCTAAGCGAGACGAGCATCCCCGTACCTTTCAAATGGGAGTCCCCCGGCCTTTTTTAGCAATCTTAGTGTAAAGATCTGTTGTTCGTTGCTAATATTTCGTTATATCTGTACGTTGTTCTTCCATGCTTACCAGATATGGTATCGAACGCACATCAACCAAAAGTTTATGGCCACATCTGTAGTACAAAACTGCAAGTTGCAAGTGTCACCTCCGGTAGAACATGACACCCTTCAAGATGTGTATCACAAACGCAGTACCTCCAGTGGGTGGGGGGGGGGGGGGGGGGAGAGAAATGGGGGGTGGGGGAGAATGTAGCCACTGGTGTACGCCGGAGAGTATTGGGGAGCAATCGGGAGCGAAATTTCCTAAAACGTAACTGCAGAAAATGGGTATTATTTTTGGATTACAATTATTACCACCATAAACCCCATCCGTCCCTCACTGACGGAGTCAGAATTGCGAATGCTCTGTTGGACAAATATGTGAAATAAGGGGGTGGACAGAGGGTTTAGGAATCCTAAAAAAACATGCATGACTCTCAACAGGATTTGTTTTATTTACTTCATTCACTTTACATCCAGCTAAAATAGTTTGGGCAGTTCAAGCAAACTCAGGAACTTGGAGGTCAGAGCTAATTATTATTTTATTTATCAGAGAAGGGGTCTCTATAGCCCTCAAGTTTATAATACATGTATTTACTCTAGCGTGTGGAAGTGAGGCAGTGCAGAGGAGGGATGGAACCCGTCATATCTCCCTTATAGCCCCTGTATTAATACTGGGCCAGCACCCTGCATATTTCGGATTTTGGTTGTTAAATGAGATCAGATCAGCTGAAAAAGTGCATGATTTCAGATTAACTTTCTTCACTTTCACAATCGTTTAAACTATAACTAATCTGATTTCCACTCAGGTGCATTAAAATCAAGGAAAACCTTTCATGGACTGAACATTCAAGGGTTCTTCAAAAACCGTTAAGGATTCACGGACGACACTACCTAATGCTATTCTACACTATACAAACCATGATCATAATTTCATATGGAGAATGTTACTTGTTAGAGGGGAGGCCTAAAGCATCCAGGGATGGTGCAGTTGCAAAAAAAAACCACACCCAGCCGGCATGGATGAATGTTAGAAGTGCGTAACTTACCATTATAAAACTTTTTACTATTTGAGAGTTAACCAATTAAACCAAGAGAAAACAACAAGTTGTAAGGACTTAACTTCTAAAGGACTTCCATCTGCGTACGACTGACTATCAACAGTCGACTTTATGCGGGGCCACAGGCGCCTAAGTCCCTGTGTAAAGTTGACTGTCTCTCTACAGAAGTGTTCGGATCCGGACTGATTTTTTGACGGGTCCATACCCCAATTTTCTCTGTCGTGTAAACAGCATTTTACAGTCGAAACCGAAGAAGCGTGAACGCCAAAAATTATTTCTGGAATGTTTATTGTTCTACGACCAATCAGATTCGAGACGTAACCGCAACAAACCGCAACAGTAATTAGCTCAAAGGTTTCGATTCTTTTATCACGAAACGACTTTTTCGTCTACATTAAGTCTTGAGATCACCACCGATTAACAAACACTCTGGAATTATTAATTTTCTTCCATTTCAGAGTTGAAGCATAATCAAAGGATAACTATAAACGATAAATACTGAAAAGAGAAAAATAATTGAACAGACATGGCTAGACAGCGCGTCTGGAAGCGGAATAAAATTGATTTTTCACAGCAAATGCAAACTTGCGCGCCGTTGCAAATTCAAATATTATGTGTGCCGTTAAAACTTGAAAAATGGGTGCCGTTGCGTGACATACTGGGCCAGAGAATTTTGCTGCAACGCGCTTCGTGAACTGTTCTGGCTCCGCATCGAAGTAAGGTAGAGAGAACATTTTTGTTAAGTTTATTCAATAAATTTTTTGGTGAAATGGGGAAAAGGATAAAACCTAGAAATGTTTGTAAGTAGAAAAAACCGGATAGGCCGTATTTTTTAAAAAAAATAATCAAAAATTCTATTCTGCTTCCAGACGCGCTGTCTAGCCATGTCTGTTCGATTATTTTTCTCTTTTCAGTATTTATCGTTTATAGTTATCCTTTGATTATGCTTCAACTCTGAAATAGAAGAAAATAAACAATTCCAGAGTGTTTGTTAATCGGTGGTGATCTCAAGACTTAATGTAGACGAAAAAGTCGTTTCGTGATAAAAGAATCGAAACCTTTGAGCTAATTACTGTTGCGGTTTGTTGCGGTTACGTCTCGAATCTGATTGGTCGTAGAACAATAAACATTCCAGAAATAATTTTTGGCGTTCACGCTTCTTCGGTTTCGACTGTAATCTCTTGTCGATGTCAGCCAAGACAATTACCTCTACAATTCAGTCCACTACGCCTTCTAGCGGGGATACAGTTGAGCTTCTATTAATTGTTTTAGTGGTACATGTACATCTTGCCTACATATGGTCTCTTCAGAGGCATGACTTCTTTGAAGTAGCCTGTGTAGCAAGCGTCCCCGTGCGAGCGAAGTGCTGTGTCGCATGCGAGCGTACAAGAATCTTCATACACATGCGAAACATAGCACTTCGCTCGCACAGGAACGCTTGCTACCGACTATGCAGGCTATCTTTGAAGAGAAAGAAGATCAAGTCCCACTTGAATAAAGCATTATAAAAGCCCATATTTTTCCAATCATACTCTCTAATAGAAATGTTTAAGTATTTCGAGTATTTCCATAAGATGATAAAAATACACTGTTATCGCTGCAATGTGGTTCTAAGCTTCTTCTAAGTTCTAAACTTTGCCGCTACGAAAAGACCAACCTCCCTCTTTCCCTTCCCTGTAACTGTTGCAGTAAGGAGATTGTCGGTGTTTCCTTGTAAGAAGGAGGTCAACAAACGCGATAGTTCGAGCCCTTTAAATAAGCACCGCCTTTGAATAAGCACCGCCACTGAATAAGCGCCGCACCGAAGACACGAAAAATTAAATAAGCGCTGCGGTGCTTATTCGAGTAAATACGGTATTCACTTTCAAATAAGGATTACATGTCACATTTTAGATGATTTTATACAAGTAACCTCTACACCACTATTCTGGCTTCGTCATTATGTTGTGAAGAAAAGATCTCTGCATTCTTTGGTCGAATCTGAACGTGTACAGTTATCTTTTGGAATTCTCTGAAGAACGTCAGAAAGTACAACAGGAAAGATATGCCCATCAGCCATTCACTGAACGTACTTGCCAGATGAGCGTTGTATCCCTGTGTAAATAAAATTGATATTAAAAGATGTTAGTCCATACCAATTTCTTATTACCTAGGGAACAAATGAAAGAATGTGATTAACAAGAAGTACCAAGGTTATTTTTTGCTACCTGCAAAAAGCTAGTTGCTAATCGAGGCAGCCAGGAATTACGCAAAGTAAGCAATTTATGATTAGTAAAATAGTGTCCTTTGTAATTAAAATTGTTGAAAAAAGTTGCAATACAATAGTAATGATTACATTTATTATCCAAGACTGCTTTGTAGAGTACAAATAACGCGCGAAACGAGAACAAATATCACACGATACTACACACTAAAAGGTCTAATAAGATATATATCTACACTTATAAAGCATGCAAGAGCTGGCCATCTTGAAAACAGATAGATCAGCTGACATCTTGGTGGTCTGATTACATAACTGTACCAAACATAACATATAAAGCCTTGTGTGCCACATCGCAGCACAGAGAGGAATGAGTGAGTGATCGCATGAGTGAGTCTACTACTTACTGGATCTGATTCTTCCCACTTGTGATCATATCTTGACTCACTGCTGTTTTTATGTTTGTTAAATTCTGCCACACTTGCACTTCCAGCTGCTAGAGCTATTTTAAAGTTTCCATCAAGGATAATGACAGTTCTTGAAGTACTGATAATAACAGACATGACTGTAAAATAAACAAAATTGAATGCACACAATTACAATATACTATGTCCAGCAAACTATTTGCAGCATTTAGGGTGAGTTCCTTTGGGATGATCAGGATCAGGATCAATGATCCAGGGGCACAGCTAGGATTTTCCAAAGGAGGGGGGGGTGGGGGGTCACACTGTGTCACAAATAGGGTATTTACATGGTCCACTGCAAATGTTTGGTCCTGAAAATGGAGTAACTACCTAGCACTAGAAAAGACTAACGGCATGTTGATTCTTCGGATTTGCGCTTTTTCACCACCTGAATTATATGGTTTGTATGTTGCTTACTTAAAAAAATTATCTCACAAGGGGGGGGGGGGGGGGGGGGATCACAGGCACCCCTGGACCCCGCCTTCAGTTGGAACATGGTGCATCAAAAGAACCAATGAATCCACCTGGATCAAGGAGTCACTGGCTCCTTTGATGCGCCACTGAATTGAGTGATCTTGGATCATCCCAAAGGAATGCATCCTTAACCATGAAATTAAAACTTTCGTGAAGAACCAAGGTAAGTTACTTGATATTCTCTCATGCACACGCATTGTGTCAGTGAAAGGATACTTATGATAAAAAACACAGTTACAAGTCCTGACAGAATAAATCTTGTGCAAGAACTAAGGGCTGAGCTCATTGCTTGATGTCGCATCTTGTGAGAAATGATGGCCTGAATCCAGCAGTAGACTATCCCTAAACCAAACACCATGATAGCGCCAACCATGTGTGTCGGCAAAGAATTCACCACCTGAAAAAATAAAAAAACAATTTTTAACAATTAACTACAATTTACAACTACATTCTCCTTACAATGTCAATAAATTGTCAAGCAGATCCAGACAATGTATTACTTCTGAGAACATAAAATTTTATTTTCACATAAAGCTGTTATAATGGTTTATTTGCTCCCACAATTATTTCCATACAGGGTCCATACTCTTTTGTCATGAGATGTTGAAATTCAATGACTTTCCATGACTTCTCCAAGTTTTCCAAGACCTAAAATTGATCATTTTGGTTCTTGAAAATCATTTTCATTTTGGCTACGTTTTTACCACTTTCTTTGCCAAAAAAATTTATTTTGTAATTTTTTATCAATGCCATTTGAGTTTCCATGGCCAACACTTAAATTCCATGACTTTCCAGGTTTTTCATGACTCATATGGACCCTGTTCATAATGGCTGGAAAGAAGACTGAGAGTTCGAAAATTTACATGAAAATTAATAATCCAAATCCCACCATATAAAAGTACTGCTTAATAGCGATAAGCCCACACAAAAATTTATACAGCTTTTAAAATTAAGCTTAATTCCTCCCTGTGCATGAATAGGGAGAATGCCAAACTTACTTGGAAATTAGCCACCATGGAAAGGCCTAGGCAACTAAAAGCACCAATCCACAATGACCAGTAGTTCAGTTTTAATATTATCGGCATATCTATGACGTTGAATTCCCTTACATGCTTGTAGTGGATATACATTGCAAAGAAGGCTGTTAATAATGAAGCAATATTATAAATTAGAATATTAATAAGTGAAAAATCCAGTGCTAAAGCAGAGATGCCAACCTAAAAAAATTGAAATCTGGGAGACCGGCAATTTTGCATCAAGATACCTAGAGCTTCTTGACCCTCAAAACAGTGTTAAGAATAATGGCTGCTTCAACCCAAGCTGCATGTGCTTTGGTTTTAAACAGCTGTCAGTGGAGAGAAGCATTGGCTGATGCAAAGGAGACTGAACTCCCCCTCCCCCCCCCCCCCTTCCGACCCAGCTTGATGGGATAACAATGCCAGTGCAACAAAGCCACCCCTCCCCCCTAACACCACCACCATAACCACCACTCCAAATTTCCAATGGTTTTGACTGATTTGACCAAACATTAACCAATGAAATCTTTGGCTAGCATCAACAGTACCAAATGCATAACTAAATGGAAGGCGATAAATAATAACAATAGAAAACTGAACTGTTGGAGCCATGAAGGATGTTACAAACAGTCTTGTACCTGTAGATATGTAACAGCTGATTCTAAATAAGTCAAGTGTACAAGTCTAACAGGAGTGTGGATTGTTTTTACTGAAGTTTACAAGCACTACGTACCAATCACGGCAGCTATATTAAGAAACTGTCCAAATATGCAGCTCTCAGGTGGACGAGCCCCAGCATCACTGAAAAACAAAGTTTACAACAAGTCTATATTTTTATAAATAATAAACAAAAATAACTGATGAATCACAATAATTGCGACTTACATAGGATAAAACTCTCCTTCTCCCAACATACCTTATGTATGGCCAAAGAGCATCTACATGTTTTTCGTGGACAGCTATAGCATAGCTAACATGGAATGACCAAAAAAAATGTAATAAGTGCATAATCTACATTTTAGCATGATCTTTGATTAAGCTAGCTCACTTGGTAGTTCTAACACATTTCGGTCATAGGCGGAATTTTTGATTTCTTCAAGCCACAAATTTATACAAATAAGTTATTACCGTCCCCTCTAGAAAGTAAAATCTTTCTTACGTTCACTGTGTTTTATGACACCTTGCCACGGTGGTGAAGCTTGTGTGTCTCCATGACCCGGAGAGCTGTGCCGGCGGGGACTTTGTTCCCTGGCAGGTCTAACCATGCCGGATTGGTCGAAGGGTAGAGGCCAGACGAAGAACAGTCCCTGGTCCTCCAGGTTGGGGGTTGGGCAGCGGGCTAATAACCCGCTCCCAGAAAATGCTATTTATTACAGAAACCGAAGCTAGAACTACCACTGCACCCTATCGGGAAGCAGGGGTAAAAGATGTTAACACCCGGTTGGAACAACGTGCGAAGCAGCGAATGACGCATAAACCGCCGACGAAATTGCTGTCGCCAAAAGCGTGTGTGAAGATCGGGCAATGGAATGTTAGGACAATGTTTGAGACTGGTAAGTGCGCACAGGTGATCAAGGAGATGCAGAGGTATGGTATTAGTATTCTAGGAGTAAGTGAAATGAGATGGAACTCTTGTGGGAAGTTGAGGGTAGCTACAGGCGAAACTGTACTATACTCAGGAATGGATGAAGGTGAAAATCATGAGAGAGGAGTTGGCTTTATTCTGTCCAAAGAAGCTGCACAATGTCTGCTGGAATGGGAGCCAGTGTCTGAGAGGATAATTAGAGCCCGGTTCAACTTGAGGTGGCAGAAGGTTACCATCTTGCAATGCTATGCCCCAACAAATGAGGCAACGGAGGAGGCGAAGGATGATTTCTACGACCAGCTACAGATGGTTTTAGAGCAGGTGCCATTTTTTTTTTCTTTTTTAAACATTTTTTTTTATTGAAATTTTTACACACTACGTACAAAACTAATACAGGTACACTATTTTACAATTCATTACAGTTCCTTACTCTAAATTACGATACAAATACAAATGTCACACTACTTACAAAAAAAAAACAGCTACACTACTAATATTAAAATTAAATAATAAACTGCATAAAAAGAGAAAAACTTTTTATCTAAGGTCGAAAATTCAGAAACAGAAAGTACAAAGTTAGGCCTACTTAATTATCATTAACCATATATTGGTTATATAGAAGTTATCAAGAAAGCCAAGAGAGAAGGTGATCCCACTTTTTGTAATGATTAATTAGAATTCCGTTCTTTTTTGCTATATATAATTCCAATTTATAAGTTGCTTTTAACTTAGCTTTGAAGACTGTGAGTGATGGACTGGCCTTGGAGAATTTACACTTGTAGATAAAGTATTTAGCCAGCAAAATAATATGATTAACCAAAAGAAAATCTTTGTCAAGGTCAAATTTTCCAAAAAGAATGTCCAAATGAGAGACATTAAGCAAAATATTTACTTCATCCACGAGCCAAGATAAGAGTTCTTTCCAAAAGAATGTTGATGACTTACAAAAATACAATAAATGCTCCAGGGATTCCTCTTCTTCATTACAGAAAACACATAATGGGGATTCCACCATTTTGAACTGGTAAAGTTTCTTATTGGTGAAAACAATGAGGTTTAATAATTTATATTGAAATTCTCTGAGTTTTGTATCCAAAGTAGTTTCAAAAGCTAACGAATATAACCTTTTCCAGTCTATAGAAAGATCCGGGTATTTACTCAAAATTTTAGCTTTAGCCGAGGCTGTAGTTTGCTTAACAGAACGAAATTCCCTATAAACCAATTTGGATGTGACATTAGCAAGGTCAATCGTTTTACCAGCAATTGTTAATACAAAACAAGTTTGATCCAACGTAGAAGGGGCACAATAAGGGTTTGTTTTAATTATAGAACGCCATTCATTTGGAATAGCATCAATAACCCCCATTAGGGAAAAAAGGTAACCAGGAGATAAAGAGGAACTGAGAATTTTGTCACTTTTAAGAAAAATACCTTCCTTTGAAACAAGATCGCCAACTTTAAGAACTCCTTGCTTATAGAAAATCGGTTGAAAAATAGATTTTCCCTCACTCAAAATATACTTATTGTTCCAGATAATTTGGTTCATTATCCCTTTATAGGTTGTCGAATCACAATTAGTCCTAGAAGACCAGGCTTGCAAGCACTCCTTATAAAAGACGGGAAGTGAAATGGATAATTTCCGACAATCAAAATTACAATGTAATAAAAATTTCCCGCCAACTTTCTTGAGATAAAAATCCAGAACATACTTCCAAGGACTTTCATACTTCTCAATGTATTTCTTCAGACAAATGATTCGTTGAGCAAAGATCATAGATTCAAGATCCAGCATTTTCAAACCTCCGTCCTCTATGTCATTAATTAAGGCTGAGCGTTTGATTTTATCTTTGCCCTTCCAGATAAAGGAATAAAGTTCTTTATTAATTTCTTTAATAAATTCACTTGACAATGAAATTAGACCTGCCTTGGACATAATTTTGGGTATGGCGAAAGACTTAACAATTTGTATTCTGCCGATGAGCGTCAGACCTCTCCATTTCCACATATTTAATACTTTTTTAATTGATTTAAGGGCAGAGTCAAAGTTGGATTTATTCCTCGACACGTTATTGTAGTCAAAGTGCACACCAAGAATTTTGATAGAAGTTTTAAATTCATGAGGGTACATTTCACGCTCTAATTTCCTTGTACCAATACTGAAAAATTCAGTCTTCTCCTCATTAACTTGGAGACCAGAACATTTCGAGAAAGCACTAAGACAATCTCGTAAGCAATCATAGGAGAATCTATTTCGGAGAAAGCAAGTCAGGTCGTCCGCGAAAAGGGACAATTTAACCTCTAAATTATCAATTTGAATACCCTGAATTTTTTTTATTTTGTCGAATACTACATGCAAGAATTTCCAATCCTAATATGAAGAGAAGAGGTGATAATGGGTCGCCTTGCCGCACCCCACGACCAACTGCGAAATAATCTGATGAAAAGCCATTATTAATGATGCAACTTGATATATTTGAGTAAAAAGTACGGATCCATTGGATAAAAGATGGCCCAAAATTAAATGCGTGCAAAACTTTTAAAAGATAAGAATGATCAAGAGAGTCAAATGCTTTCTCGAAATCAATAGCAACAAGAATGCCCGACATTTTCTTACATTTGGTGTATTCCAAAATATCCTCAATGGTTCTGACCGCGTCAAAAATCGACTGTCCTTTCACGTACGCATTTTGATTGTAATGTATTAACCCAGGTAAGATTGGTTCCAGTCGTTTGGCTAACGTTTTGGAAGCGATTTTAATGTCAACATTGATAAGTGAAATGGGACGCCAATTTTTTATCAACCTTTTATCCTTGCCCTTCTTTTCCAACAAAGTAATTACAGCTTGTTTTTGCGAATTGGAAAGCTCGCCATGTTCATGTGCATAATTATAACAATCAACCAGGTGTTTGCCCAAAAGCGGCCAAAACACTAAATAAAATTCTACCGTGAGACCATCATTCCCTGGGGTTTTGTTCTTTTGAAAAGTTTTTAAAGTATTAAAGCATTCGCCTACCGTTAATTTTTCTTCACATCTGTTCCTTTGTTCCACAGTCAATTTAGGGATATGTACATTACTCAGAAGTGAATCTGTCAAGGCATTACTGTTTTCATTGGATCTATTTTGATAAAGATCAGAATAAAAGGAACGAAGTTCTTTCATAATCACTTGAGGGTCTGAAGTTAAGGATTCTTTGAATAATTTCCGAATTGAACTTTTTTTACCTCTGGAATTTTCTAAATTTAAGAAATATTTACTGCTTTTTTCACCTTGTTCGTACCAGGTGGCTCGAGTTCGTATTATTGCCCCCTGGGTGATGTAGTCATTCTGGAGCTCATACTCTGTTTTTATAACTTCAAACATATTCATATTTTCTGGCGAGGGATCTTGATCACACATTTTTTGGCAGTCGTTAATTCTTGCCTCTAACGTTGCCATTTTTGACCTTCGCTCTTTAGCCTTCATCTTACTATAAAACATGCTTTCTTGGCGAATCTTGTACTTCATCAGATCCCAAAAGAGCCTTGGATCTTTGACTTCTTTAAATTCATCGTTCCATAATGGGTATTTCGTATTAATCAAGGACACGTATTCCTTATCATCCAATAAGCTAGAATTAAGCTTCCAATAAGAAGGACCTCGGGGTCCATTTTCAGTTCCATTCAAAGATAGCACAATTGCGGAATGGTCGGATTTAAGCGATGGAATGACATCAACATTATCAATATCCTCCTGCATACCACTACTTACTAGCCAGTAGTCCAGCCTCCTCTGAATTACGGGAGTCTTCTGACGCCAAGTAAAACGTTTTTCCTTTGGGTTTCTAATCCTCCATATATCAACTAAATCATTGATAATACATATGTTTTCTATTGTCTTAACTGATTCTTTTCGTTTTGGATTTCCGCCATTACCATCCAAATCGGGGTCAAAAATTGCGTTAAAATCCCCACCAATTACAATATTACAATCGTCCTCTAAACAAAAATTGTCCAGTTCTTCTCCAATTTCTTCAAAAAAGGTTAATTGCTCGTTTGTTTTGTTTGGGGCATACAGGTTGACAAAAAGAAAGGGATAATCTTGAACCTTTGCTTCTATAAAGATAAAACGCCCATCTTTGTCAATTTTTGAGGATTTCAGTTCGAATTCCAAGTTATTTTTAATAAGAATGAGGACGCCCTTACTATGAACCGTACCATGAGAGAAAAACATTTCGCCTTTCCATCGAGATTTCCAAATATTTTCCACCTCAGGAGTGCTATACGATTCTTGCAAAAAACAAATATCCGCATTATTTTTCATTAACCACCCAAACAATGCCTTCCGTTTCTCAAAAGACCGAATCCCCCGAGCATTTAAAGACAATAACTTAAAGTTAATATTTTTAGGAGCCATATTTAAATGATAATCCATTCAAAAACCACCCATTTAAACAAGTAGATTCATTGGCTGTATAGCCAGCTTTAAGTGAGAATAACCTTAAATTTGCATTTGACCTTATGTTAAACCAACGTTTTATGCAGTTAATTACATCACGAAAAAAGACAACAACATGCAAAACAAAACACTGAAAACTGGAAAACATATTCAACAGCAGCCAGAAAATACTGCTTTGCTGCTGTGGATCGAATCGAGAAAAGTAACTGAAACACTGAACGGACTTCTCAAGAAAGAAAACAACTATCCATATCGTGTTACGTGTCAGCTCTCCAACCAAAACGCTACATACTTCACGGCCTATTTATAAAGTGAAAAGATAGATGTTACCTTCCCTGTAGCAGTAAACCTTATAAATTCATATAGTCAAAAAGTTCCACTAAGCACCATTTCAACTTTCAACTTGAAATTCTTTCTATTAATTTTAAATGACTATCGAAAAACATCTAAGACTACGAAGGCTACCCCAACCAGTTTATAATGGCACCAAAACTCCGTCAATGTAAAGCTTATCGGGCTCTGCACGGCTGAAATATGCAAGCTTACCGGATTTTCTCGCCTCTAACAACTTCTTCGACTGATCCCCGCGCCTTTTAACGATCTCCTTCGGCAAATCCGCTGATATGCGAAACTCGGAATCTTTCAAAAGACTCGTCTTGGAGAAGATGAATTCTCGATCTTGATATCGCAAAAACCTCGCTATTATCGGTCGTGACCTTCCATCTTCGTTTGTTTTCCCCACTCTATGCACCCGTTGGAACTCAATTTGTTGAATTTCGTCTGACTGAATACAGAGCACCTGCTCAAAGAATCCTCGAAGAGTAGAGCGGGCATCTTCCTTTCCCTCAGGCAATTCTTTAATACCGTAAAAGCGAAGATTTTCGCGCCGTTGGTAAACCTCTGCATATAATAATTTGTCCTGCAACTCCTTATATTTGTCATCGCAGTATTTCTTCACGCCATCACCGGCGGTCTTACTTTCTTCGACAATGGTATTCAAAGCTTGAAGACCATCCTGCATTTCATTAATGGCGACCTTCGACTTCTTTTGGTGTTGCTCGAGCGTTTCAACTCTACTTTGTACCTTGTTAAGATTCTCTTCTAGGCTTTTGACTACTGCACCTATTGACTCCAGTTTCAAGTTCACGGCCTCGAGACTTGAAAGAATAAGGTCAATTTTTTTACCAAGATCGACGTGAGTCATTTCAACGTGTTTGGAAATTATGTCACCCGAAGAAGACGCCAAGTCAGCTTTCAAAGGCTTGTCTCTTGATCTTTTTTCTTCTGGAGACCTGAGCTCGTTATCAGAGATGCTTGAATCACTTCCACGCTCTTTTCGCTTAAGATTTGAAGTCTCGTCAGCCATAAAGCATTAGTAAAAACATTTAAATACGGAGAGCTTCACGAACACAACTATCCGCTCAGCATGCCTCGACCCAGTCCCCCAGGTGCCATGTAGAGATGTGAAGATCGTCATGGGAGATATGAATGCTAAGATGGGAATGGATAACACAGGCAGAGAGGAGGTGATGGGTAAACATGGAGCAAGAGCTGAGATGAATGAAAATGGTGAGAGATGGGCGGACTTCTGTCAGGTAAATGAACTGGTAATAGGTGGAACGCTGTTCCCCCATAAGGAGTGTCACAAGCGGACATGGAGGTCTCCTGATGGTGGTATTGTGAATCAGATCGACCACCTGGCATTTAGCAAGAGATGCAGGAGCTCACTGCAGGACGTTCGCGCGATGCGTGGAGCAGACGTTGGGTCAGACCACCACCTGTTGATGGCAAAAGTCAGGCTAAGGATTGCCAAAGTGAGAAAGGGGGATAGTGGCCGAGTGCGTTTTGATGTCAGCAAGCTGAAAGATCTGGAGGTTAGGAACGCATTCAAGCTAGCACTGCATAACAGATTTGAGGGTCTGCAGCAGTTGATGGAGGAGGAGGAACTGTCAGTGGATGATGAATGGAGGCAGATTGAACAAGGTTATGTGGAGACCTGCGAGCAGGTGCTGGGTAGGGCAAAGGCAAACAGGAAGGAGTGGATCAGCGAGGAGACTTGGGAGTTAATCGAGCAGCGAAAGGTGGCAAAAAACACCACAAACATGGCCAGAACAAGAAACCAGAAGAGAGAGGCAAGTAAAAGGTATCAAGAGTTAAATAGGGAGGTGAAGAGGAGGGGTAGGAGAGACAGGAGGGCGTATGTGGAAGCAGAAGCTGAGAGAGCTAAGGAGGCTGGAAAGAGAGGTGATGCAAGGACTTTGTATGAGATCACTAGAAAGCTAAGTGGGAGGTTCCAGAATACTTGTAAGCCAGTGAGAAACGAGGCAGGCGTGTTGCTCAGGACAGCAGAGGAGGAGATGCACCGGTGGAGGGAGCACTTTCAAACAGTGCTTAACCATGAGGAGCCGATCAACCCGCCAGAGGTGGAGCCAAATGACGAGCTTAACATCAGGACAGGTCACGTTACACGTATTGAAATCAAGAATGCTATAAAGAAGTTAAAAAACGGGAAGGCTGCAGGATGTGACAATATTCCACCAGAGGCAATTAAGGCGGGAGGGGACACATCAGAGGAGGTTCTTCTGGATCTCTGCAACAGGATATGGAGTGAGGAGAAGATACCAGAGGAGTGGAGAAAAGGTTTGCTAATCAAGCTGCCCAAGAAAGGTGATCTGAGCTACTGTAAAAACTGGCGTGGCATTATGTTGCTGAACATGGCAAGTAAGGTGTTTTGCAGAGTGATCCTGGAGCGCATCAAGATTGCGTTGGACGAAAAGCTAAGAGAGGAACAGGCGGGCTTTCGAGCAGGTCGAAGCTGCACGGATCAAATAGCAACACTGCGGATTATTATAAAACAGAGTATCGAGTGGCAGTCCTCCTTGTACATCAACTTTATCGATTTTGAGAAGGCCTTCGATAGTATCAGTAGAGATGTTTTGTGGAGGTTGTTGCGTCACTACGGGTTGCCAGACAAGATAGTCACCATCATCAAAGTTCTCTATGAGGGTTTCTCCGCACAGGTGGTACACAATGGACAGAAGACTCAACCATTGGATATGAGGACCGGGGTAAGACAAGGCTGCCTGCTATCTCCCTTGCTGTTTCTGGTTGCCCTGGATTGGGTGACGAGGACAGCCTTTGACAGGAAAAGAGGTATTCAGTGGACCTTTACGACATCATTAGAAGATCTTGACTTTGCCGATGATCTGGCCCTACTGTCGCACAGAATACAGGATATGAGGGATAAGACACGGGCCTTGGAGGTACAAAGTGCGAAGGTAGGCCTGAAGATCAATGCCACCAAGACAAAGCTGATGCGTATTGGTACCAAATGTGGTGATGGTGTGTTGGTAGCTGGGGAGCGGGTTGAGGAAGTGGATGAGTTCACATACCTTGGGAGCATTGTAAGCAAGAAGGGAGGCACTGACGAGGACATTCAGGCACGAATTGGAAAGGCAAGACAGGCATTTGCGATGCTGAGACCAATATGGCGATCCACGGCACTAACAACCAAGACCAAGCTGAGAGTCTTTGGGTCAAATGTGAAGGCGGTGCTCTTGTATGGTTCTGAAACTTGGAGGCTGACCAAGGGATTGGAGCAGAAGTTGCAAGTGTTTATCAATAAGAGCCTGAGGAACATCTTGCGGATTTGGTGGCCTAGAAAAATCAGCAACAAGGACCTTTGGAGTCAAACAGGGCAACGACCGATAGAGGAAGAGATAAGACAGAGAGCTTCGGGCTGGATTGGCCACACACTGAGGAAACCAGATGGACACGTAGTCAAGAGGGCACTAGAGTGGAACCCACAGGGGAAGCGAAAGAGAGGGAGACCTCAACACAGCTGGAGACGCACGAGAATGGCAGAGTTGGCGGCGAAGCATGTTACGTGGAATGAGGCAAAAGGCACTGCACAAAATAGGGTTAGGTGGCGCGCGCTAGTTGAGGACCTATGTTCCACTTAGGAACGAAGAGGATTAAGTAAGTAAGTAAGTAAGTTAATGAATTGACAGAGCTAATGAAGATCAATTACTGTTGACAAGAAAAACTTCCTGTGTATCTGATAATACAAAAAGGTTACCACATATATTTAACCTTTTATGGTCCACGGCTTTCAGTAATTCTCAGCACTGAATGTTCATGTAAAATACCTGAAGCAGTTTGTTGGCATTGCATATTCACAACTTAGACTGTTCACAACCTTACATTTGTTCGTGTTTTTCTTTGATCGTTAAATGTGGGGAAAGAGCAGGGAGTGGCCCCCCTTCTTCACGCTCACTTTGCCCGCTGACTTTCTCGCGTTTTCTTGCGTTCAAACATGGAGAGGCTGTGAACAGTCTCATGTTATCTTTAATACTGAGGCATGGTTTATACGTTACTTACGCAGTGACGAAGGCAATCACAGCAAAACTGCCCAGAACAATGGGAAGGAAATGAAGACTGCCAATTCCTGATGAGGTGGCCATGCCTGGGTTAACTTCTAATTTCTGTATGAATAGAAGAACATTATTGATAATTTGGTACATATTGATATTGAAATTATACTTAAATGTTATTGTGCAGCTCCAGAAAAAATTCATACCCACCCCATGGAAGGTCAAAATTTTTAAAGGAAAGTAACAGGGCTTAACTGGATTTTCCAGAGGGGTGGGGGAATTCAAACCAAAAAACCTTTGTGGGAGGGGCATGAATATTTTCTGGAACAACACATAACTGTATTGGTAATGCAGTGTTGTATGATTTATCAAGCTGTGAGTGGATTTGCATGCAGTCCATCCATTTTATGAGTCAAATGAGTGGACGCAATGAGTCGCGACAAATCATGACTCTACATTGTACAAGTCAAATTTTGAATGAGTGTTGTTAATTTGAAAATATAGTGCTGCCCTTAGTAACAGCAAAAAGCTAACTGCAGGAAAATTGGAGTGAAACAAACTGCAAGCAATGCAAAACTGGAGTGGATTAAGCCGGCATCAGGCATCAAAACTTGTAATCTTATCTAGTCTAATGTGATTACTATTATTGTAATTTTACATACTTGTTATTAGAATAATTTCGTATATTGTTATTTTAGGTAATACCATCTGTACATGGGAATACCAATAAATTTGTTGTTGTTGTTGTTGTTGTCTGCCGCACTCCAGAACCCTCAATTGTTTTTACAATGGTGGGAAATAGTCTGTAAAATTTACTGTGATGATCGTAAGGAGTGTATGTGTCAATGTCTACTTGAAATTTATCTTGTATATCTGCAAACAGAAAACAATTTCCGACACATCTACTGCATCCAGATATTTATATGGACAATCTTTCGATCAGTCTTGCGTGTTGTGAAATTATATTTAAAAAATTTGAACGCAATGGTAAATCACACAGTACAGTAATTTATAGTATAAAATGCAATAATAATAGTACATAAATTTATAACTATTACCTTAATTTATTATATTCAATGGCGTGAACCGGAAAAAAATTGATTCACCTGCATTTCATTGATTTCTTGGTGGCCATGGAAAGACTTAGTAGATTGGCAACCAAAACTCGCGACGCTTTTGTGTACACAACACATTTGACAGAAAGGGCCATTTTGAATTTCTTTTACCTTAAGAAAACGGGTAGCCAAACCATTTCCGAAAGCGAAAGTAAATGTTGTTCCGCTGCAGTTTTTCCGGTTTTTCAGTATTGCGTAAGACAGCCGCTTATAACAACTTTCGACATTCTAGCTAGGGTATCAATACGATTCAAGACTTGTCAGTGTAAAAAATAACTACTTCCCTACCTGTAGTGCCAGGATCAGTTATTTCGAGCGAATGACATTGCTATTTTCTAGAACAAAGACCAATATATCAGGACATCATGTGAGGACCACACGAGACCGTCACTGCCGTGGTCACCGCGTTCTTTCAAAACGAAACTGAAAAGGATTTTGGGAAGGTTGGCGGGAGCCGGCGCGCGCGGAAGAACGCGACAAACGCGAGATCGCGTGACCAATGAAAACCCATTCAAACCGATGATGAAAAACTGAAACCCTAATTCACGCTAATCCTTGATTATCTTCATCATGCTTTAAATGACCCAGCCCAGGAGTTTTCCAAAAGTCAACACTAACGATAAAACGTAAAAAGGGAATATTTTATTTTTTCTACAGAATTGTTCTAACACCAGTTGTAGCTGCAAGGGGTGGAAAATAAGTGGTTGGTACATCAGAGCATAGGGTGCAAGACTACTGCTGGAACGAGAGGACAAGGCAGAGCAATTCTCAAACTCCTTCCCTTTCATGTAGTCTGAAATGTCATCCGTCCTCTCTTCCTTTTCCACCCCCCCCCCCCCCCTCTCTTCCTTACCCGCACCCCTCCTCTGGGGGGGTAAGGAAGAGAGGATGGATGACATTTCAGACTACCTTTCATGGAGAGGAGGGAATCTCTCCCGCCAGCCAAACCAGCCGGGAGCGACGAAAGGCGGCTGTATTTGCAGGCTAGAGTGTGACCATTATTTGCGCAGTTTCCAGTTGACTTCTGATTAGATTAAATCCGCAAAAAGAATGTGAATAAATTAAGTGTTCATATTCTTTAGCCAGAGTGGAAGAAGGCTATTGGGAATATGGAAATAAGAATTTGACCCTCATGTACCCTACCCCTGTACATGGTGAATTCCATGGACTGTTTGTATATCAGTTGTGCATTTTCAGTACTGATAACATCTGTTAGACTAATGATCCAGAACACTAGCTAATCCAGAAATTAATCTGCACCCACCCCAAAGGACATGGCCAGAAATTGCAAATGCAAGAGGGGTTGGGAGTTCTTAAAACAAAGTTTTCAAAGAAAAGTACAAATGCAAACTAGAAATTCCAGAGGAAGGGTTATCAATATTTTCTGGAACAATTTGCAAAGGAAATGTGGTACAAAATGTGGGAGGCATGACCCCTTTTACAGCCAAAACTTGATTTTTAAACATTAGAAAGACATTTGTACATGCAGATGGTAATCCTTTGTCAGGAGTAAGGGGTCAAGTCATGATGTGAAAACAGATAGGGCCCTATCAGTATGTGCTAAACAGCTACACCAAGAAATACAAGCTTGCATGCTTCCATAAGGGCACAATGATGACAGGGTAATGCAAGGTTTCGATAGTTACGATATTTTCACTGAAAGTTTTATGGGTAGGATTCTGCATGCTCTAATGTGGCGGAAAAGCCATGTGTTCTCCAAGTGTAAAACACAGAAGCCGCATTTTGAGAAGATCATTTGAGAACACAAGAAATTTCTCATGTTCTTGACTTCCTGTTCCATTTTAATATAGTATATTGCTTTGCCTTAAGCTCCTTTACTATTTTTACTACTTTTCTTGTTTTAATCAAAGACTACAAGTAGACTAAAGGTGTTTATGTGTAAATCTATTTCAGATTTATTTGAGCCCATAATGTCAACTTTCTTCTACCTCCTGCCTTGTTGCAACGTACTTAAAAACTTGCATGTGTGTTGTTGTACAACTGGTTAAAGTCATGTGTGCTCATGACCTTAAATGAAACAAAATGTTTATGAGAGTTACAGTACGATAATTACCAACATTAATTTGTGGAAAGGATAACCATGTATCAATTATACTGAATTTGGCCTTGACATAAAGAAAAGGAAAAACTAGAATCGGTTCCATTTGCATCCGTAACGGTATTGATAATCTTACAAACAAAAAAAGGATCAGCTCATGATTTGAATAAAAAAGCCTGTCATGGAAGACTTAAATAATACACAATTAACATTATGACTATTTACAAACAACAATCCTCTACTAAAGGACAGTATAGTTTATTAATTTAATCTTTAAGATAAGGTTTACATTATGGAAATAAATAGGAATGGCCTGAATGTAAACTTCTCACAAAAAATAAAAGGAAACCTACAACACCAAAGTACAGGACTGATAGTTGCTATCATAATGACACTACTGCTAAAACATCCTACAAATGTCCTGAGAGCAGTCTCGCGTAATACCTAAATATATTTTAGTAGACAGTCTCACATTTACCTCTAACTAAAAAAATGTTCCCTTGAATTTATTTCCTTTACTACTTTGTTCATAATTTAGGACTTGCTATCTTGACCTTTTTCTTCTCAATCCTATTTTATCCACACCCCAACCCCCCCCCCCCCCCCCCCACTCCCCTCTTCTCCCAGCTTCCAAGGGTATGAAAGTTTAATGAAATGGCAGACTTTTTAATCAAAATCAACTTATCATTTACTGAAACCAGATTTGATTAATAATTGTTTTCCTTGAGCATACATTCCCCATAAAATAGAAATATTACTCATCAAGAAAGTGCAATAATCCCTCATGATGATGAAGAATCTGTTGGAAACAATGTGTTGAGGAGCTCATCAACATTGTTCAAAACAACATCAGCTTCCTTTTCCAGGAATGTTTTGTTGCCCGCCCCACTGAGAACACCAATAGTTAGACCCAATCCTGCAGAACGACCCATTGTGGTGTCAGCAACGGTGTCGCCAATTATAACAGTTTCACCTGGGGAAACATTCAACTCTTCACAGATTCCAAGTGCAGTTTCAGGGTGGGGTTTCGGCTTAGTATCTTCGTCATCCCCGCAAACAATTTTATCAACCATGCTCATAAGGCCTAGTCTATCCAGAGCGGACAGTGTGCCTTCAGGGCTGTCTGTAGTACAGATAGCGGTCTTAATACCCTTTGCCCTTAAAGTTTCGAATATTGCCGGGAGGTCACCCAGAGGCCAACCACTCCTAACCAGAACAGTGACGAATGTTTGTCTGATTTCAGCTACAGCTGCATGGGCCAGCAGACCACCATCAGCATAAGCATGTTTCCTGGGACAGTAGCCCACTTCCTTGTACATTTTATCAGAGAGGTCAAGTCCAGTGGCTTCTTCAAGCTCGTGTACATGGCTTTCCATCCAAGGAATCCACACAGTATTGACATCAATCAGTGTTCCATCTTTGTCAAATATAACAAGGGAAGGATCCATGGAGTCAGGCATAGATGATCCACTGCTCTGACCATCACCAGCAAGGGATGAGAAAAGTGCTGAACAACCACCACGTCGTGGAAGCAGTGGTCTTGCCCAGGGGGCATTACCTACAGGAGTCAAGTTAAATTAGCACAACAAACAGGGGGAGGGGAGTGATTACCAGCGAATGCGCTTGTTAACCAAAGTTGAGCTTGCAAAACTGTTCTAAGTTTTCCAAAGGTCATGGGTTTGAATCCCCTGGAAAAGCCTAAAATTTGTGAGGAAGGAAACTTAATTTCTTTGTAACTGCTAAGAGTTGCATGATAGAACTTTCCTGTTATTGTGGAATTGCTTCATTCCTTTACAATACCTGGGTTCTTTATACATGGTTGTCACTGATAAAAATTACAGAGCACTGTTTCAAAGATTCTGAGAATTGACCATCCCAGCTTAGTAGTTTACCTCTTTGCCAATAAATGTTCTTGACAACCATGTTGGTCTTGATGTAAAAAAGAGAGAAAACTATCTCTGAGGAAAGTCTCTCTGATTACCCAGGTATGTTATATAGCATTGTCTTTTCCTCTCATGTCTACCACCGATCTAATGAGATTCTTTGAACAAAAAGCTTTTTTTTTAAAGAAAAAAAGGTGTAAACTTTCTACACAACTGAGAAAGATGCACCAAGGAATGGAATTTTGAAAAAGCAAAGAAAGGACATGACAAACGCTACGACAAGACCAACCTCCCTCTTTCCCGTCCCTGTAACTGTTGCCGTAAGGAGATTGTCAGTGTTTCCTTGTAAGAAGGAGGTCAACAAATGGTAAGGTAAGGTCAACTTTATTTAGGCAGGGTGGCCCAGTCAGCACTTGGCTGGTGTCAAAAGGGGCCTTGTGTAAATTAAGACTACATTAAATATCTATATATAAAAATTTATATTTACAATATAAAACGCGATAGTTCGAGCCCTTTAAATAAGCACCGCCTTCGAATAAGCGCCGCCACTGAATAAGCGCCGCACCGAAGACACGAAAAATTAAATAAGCGCCGCAGTGCTTATTCGAGTAAATACGGTATTCACTTTCAAATAAGGATTACATGTCACATTTTAGATGATGTTATACAAGTAACCTCTACACCACTATTCTGGCTTCGTCATTATGTTGTGAAGAAAAGATCTCTGCATTCTTTGGTCGAATCTGAACGTGTACAGTTATCTTTTGGAATTCTCTGAAGAACGTCAAAAAGTACAGAAGGAAACATATGCTCATCAGCCATTCACTGAACGTACTTGCCAGATGAGTGTTGTATCCCTGTGTAAATAAAATTGATATTAAAAGAACTTAGTCCATACCAATCCCTTATTACCCAGGGAACAAATGAAAGAGTGTGATTAACAAGATGTACCAGGGGTATATATCTTCAACTTTATTTATTTTGTATAAAATTAACTTTTACAAATTTTTGCTACCTGCAAAAAGCTAGTTGCTAATCGAGACAGCCGGGAATTAAGCAAAGGAGCAATTTATGGTTAGTGACATAGTGTCCTTTGTAATTATAATTGTTGAAGAAAGTTGCAATACAATATTAATAATTACATAATAATATATACTATTAGAATATAGGCGCTGTATACACACAATGGAATTCTAGCGGGCATTATTTTTTTATAGAACATAGCTAAAAACTATAGAAGCCAGGTACCCCGGATGCAACTTTTGCTGCGTTACAAATTCAAAAACATGGCGGCAACAATCTTTTAAAGTTGTCATTTTATTTCCTTGATTATGGCCGCTAAAAACAGTTCACCTGAATTACGTTTCGGTGACTGGGAAGATGAAGACGTGGACGAGTTGTTGAGCAGTGAGTGCCAGGAAGGCGAACTTGCCAGACACTGATTTAAACAAAATTGTTACGGAATCGTACTCTAAGAGCACAAAAGCAAACACAAAACGGGCTGCAAAGGTTTTTCAAGGTAAGTACGCGATATAGAAATTCACTTTTGACTGCAAAACAGCATTAAAATGGATTTGATTGCTGCCGTCAGGTTTCTTGGCGTAGTGTTTGTTCATTCAGGTCAGATGCTATATTCTAAACCCACTAGAAGATGGTTTTGCTATGTCCTATAAGAAAATAATGCACTTTTGAGGTCTAGAAAAGCAGCTGAATGCCCTCGCCTAACGGCTCGGGCATCCACTAGCAACTTTTCTAGACCTCAAGCGTGCATTATTTTCTTATAGAACATGGAAAACCATCTTCTAGTAGGTAAATACAGGGCTCGACACTAACTTTTCAACTTACTAGCCTAGTGGCTAGTGACAACTTAGATGTTACTAGCCAAAAAAATTTTTTACTAGCCACGCGGTGATGTCTCCAGTTAAATATCTTCTTATATCCATTATGCCCGGGATTATAGAATTTTAAGAAAAAGCAACAATATTCACGTCTCAAACCGCTTGACACAGTCGGCACAGCTTGTGTTACGCTTGACTGGTTTAAACGCAGCGAACGAATTTATCATCTAAATGAATTGCGCTGGTTTTAATTTTGTTCAATGGGCTTGTGTTTTCCTTACATCAAATCTCTCAGGCCGACAGCTCACAAAGGAAAATCCAGAGATTTTCCCGTTAAGACTTTCAGGACTCTGTTTTTCTGTGAGACTTCTTTGGAAAAATATCGAGACACCGAGATGTCATTGTTAACACTGTCAGGTCTTCTTTACAAACAGGCGCCGGGGTAGAAACGTTTCAAAAGCAAAACAACTATCTGAACAATACTGCAAACTGTTGTTGGCGAAATTCAAATGCTAAAAACGGCTGATTTAAATTTGGAAGGATATAAATCTTTCTCTAATTATTTTTGTAGTGGCAAGCTTTGTCAGTATGCATATGATGACAAATCACCGATGTGTTGTTACTCAAAATGAAATGTTATCCCTTTATAGTTCCGCACGATTTTGCGCATGATTTAATCAGGAGAAGCTCGTGTCTTGTTCTACTAATTTCGAAACAAAAAAGAACATCGATGTGTGCTTTCAGAAAATGCTGTCTTGTTTGTCAAATGCCACGCAACGAAAAGTAAACAGTCTTAAATTTGCATACGTGCTGAACAGCAATGCCCAGTAATATGGTATGTCAACAAGAAAGAAATTCCGAGAAAATTGTTTGCGTATGGCTTCCTTGTGAATGACAGAAACTAGTTCGGCCAATTTCATTTTGTTTACTAGCCAAAGTGGCTAGTGGAAATCGAAAACCCACTAGCCAAAACCGAATTTCTACTAGTCTGTGGCTAGTTGGCTACCGTTAGTGTCGAGCCCTGAAATAAAGTATGAAAGAGCCGGTCATCTTGACAACAAATAGATCAGCTGGCATCTTGATTGTCTGTCCACATAACTGTACCATAAATAAACTAAGCGGTATGCCGCTGAGTGAGTGACTGCATGAGCACGTGTACTACTTACTGGATCTGATTCTTCCCACTTGTGATCATATCCTGACTCATTGCCATTTTTATCTTTGTTGAGTTCTACCATACTTGCTCTTCCAGCTGCTAGAGCTATTTTAAAGCTGCCATCAAGGATAATAACAGTTCTAGAAGTACCGGTAACAACAGACAACGGCAGTGAAATAAACATATTTTGAATGTACACAATTACAATACTACAACACACTACAACATTAAGGGGCGTTCCTTTGGGATGATCTGGACGAGGATCAATGATCCAACATCACTCGGATCATGGTGCATAAAAAAAGCCAATGAATCCACCCAGGGCAAGGTGTCACTGGTTCAATTGATGCACTACTGATCTGAGTGATCTTGGATCATTGATCCTTGTCTGGATCATCCCAAAGGAATGCATCTTAAATTGAAACTTTCATGAAGAACCTGCTAGGTAGTTACTTGATGTTCTTTCACACACATGTATTGCATCAATGAAAGGATACTTATGATAAAAAACAAAGTTACAAGTCCTGACAGAATAAATCTTGTGCAAGAACTAAGGGCTGAGCTCATTGCTTGATGTCGCATCTTGTGAGAAATGATGGCCTGAATCCAGCAGTATACTATCCCTAAACCAAACACCATAAAAGCGCCAACCATGTGTGTTGGCACAGAATTTACCACCTGAAAAAAATAAAAAACAATTTTTAATGATAAATTGTCGAGCAGATCCAGACAATGTATCACTAATTATAACTGAGTACGTAAAATGTTGTTTCTTTATCTTTACATAAAGTTGGTTTATTTGCTACCACAATTATTTTCATACAGGGTTCAAACTCTTTTGAGATGTTGAAATTCATGTGTTTCCACATCAACTTCTCTAAGTTTTCCAAAAATTGATCATTTTGGTTCTTGGAAATCATTTTCATTTTGGTTAAATTTTTACAACTTTCTTTGCAAAAAAATAATTTATTTTCCATGACTTTACATGGCCCACGCTTCAATTCCATGACTTTCCAGGTTTTCCATGACTCATATAAACCCTGTTCATAATGGCTGGAAAGAAGATGATATTCCAAATCCCACCATTTAAAAGTACTACTAAATAGAGATTAGCTTTGTACATAGCCAACTGGTCTGCCTCCTGCCAGTTGGCATTTTTAACCATGTTATGTTCATTTAAAATTATTTGTTGCCTGTGTTTCAGTGGCGTGCCTGCAAACTAGCTATCTCAAAGCTAAGTGCATGACCACTATAAACAACATTTACATTTACATTTACATTACATTACATCACATTACAAAAATTTATACAACTTTTAAAATCAAGCTCAATTTTACTCTGTGCATGAATAGGGAGAATGCCAAACTTACTTGGAAATTAGCCACCATGGAAAGACCTAGGCAAGTGAAAGCACCAATCCACAATGACCAGTAGTTCAGTTTTAATATTATCGGCATATCTGTGACGTTGAATTCCCTTACATGTTTGTAGTGGATATACATTGCAATGAAGGCTGTTAATAATGAAGCAATATTATAAATTAAAATATTAATAAGTGAAAGTTCCAGTGCTAAAGCAGAGATGCCAACCTAAAAAAAAACATTGAAATCTGGGAGACCGGCAATTTTGCATCAAGATACCTAGAGCTTCTTAACCCTCAAAACAGTGTTAAGAATAATGGTTGCTTCAGCCCAAGCTGCATGTGCTTTGGATTTAAACAGCTGTCAGTGGAGAGAAGCGTTGGCTGATGCAAAGGAGACTGAACCCCCCCTCCCCCCCCCCCCCTTCTGACCCGGCTTAATGGGATAACGATGCCAGTGCAACAAAGCCACCCCTCCCCCTAACACCACCACCATAACCACCACTCCAAATTTTCAATGGTTTTGACTGATTTGACCAAAAATTAACCAATGAAATCTTTGCTTAGCATCAACAGTACCAAATGCATAACTAAATGGAAGGCAATAAATAATAACAATAGAAAACTGAACTGTTGGAGCCATGAAGGATGTTACAAACAGTCTTGTACCTGTAGATACGTTCCAGCTATTTAGAAAATACTGATTCTAAATAAGTCAAGTGTACAAGTCTAACAGGAGTGTGGATTGTTTTTACTGAAGTTTACAAGCACTACGTACCAATCGCGGCAGCTATATTAAGAAACTGTCCAAATATGCAGCTCTCAGGTGGACGAGCCCCAGCATCACTGAAAAACAAAGTTTACAACAAGTCTATATTTTTATAAATAATAAACAAAAATAACTGACGACTCACAACAATTGCGACTTACATAGGATAAAACTCTCCTTCTCTCAACATACCTTATGTATGGCCAAAGAGCATCTACATGTTTTTCGTGGACAGCTATAGCATAGCTAACATGGAATGACCAAAAAAAATGTAATAAGTGCATAATCTACATTTTAGCATGATCTTTGATTAAGCTAGCTCACTTGGTAGTTCTAACACATTTCGGTCATAGGCAGAATTTTTGATTTCTTCAAGCCACAAATTTATACAAATAAGTTATTACCGTCCCCTCTAGAAAGTAAAATCTTCCTTACGTTCACTGTGTTTTATGACATCCTGTTAATGAATTGACAGAGCTAATGAAGATCAATTACTGTTGACAAGAAAAACTTCCTGTGTATCTGATAATACAAAAAGGTTACCAAATTTAATATTTAACCTTTTACGATCCATGGCTTTCAGTAATTCTCAGCACTGAATGTTCATGTAAAATACCTGAAGCAGTTTGTTGGCATTGCATATTCACAACTTAGACTGTTCACAGCCTTACATTTGTTTGTGTTTTTCTTTGATCGTTGAATGTGGAGAAAGAGCAGGGAGTGGCCCCCCTTCTTCACGCTCACTTTGCCCGCTGACTTTCTCGCGTTTTCTTGCGTTCAAAGATGGAGAGGCTGTGAACAGTCTAATGTTATCTTTAATACTGAGGCATGGTTTATACGTTACTTACGCAGTGACGAAGGCAATCACAGCAAAACTGCCCAGAACAATGGGAAGGAAATGAAGACTGCCAATTCCTGATGAGGTGGCCATGCCTGGGTTAACTTCTAATTTCTGTATGAATAGAAGAACATTATTGATAATTTGGTACATATTGATATTGAAATTTAAATTAAATGTTATTGTGCAGCTCCAGAAAAAATTCATAGCCACTCAATGGAAATTCCAAGGGGGTGGGGATCTCAAAAGCCAAAATTTTTAAAGGAAAGTAACAGGGCTTAACTGGAATTTACAGAGGGCTAGGGGAATTCAAACCAAAAAACCTTTGTGGGAGGGGCATGAATATTTTCTGGAACATCACATAACTGTATTGGTAATGCAGTGTTGTATGATTTATGACGGGGGTGAATAGGGGTACGCAAATCCGCCGATCCGTGCTATTTTTAGGCCAAATCCGTCAATCCGCCACTATTTTCGTTCAAATCCGAATCCGCATTACTTGAAAAGTTTGTGTGGTGTAGTTTTACTAAAAGATCCTGCAACGAACGGTAGATGATGTTTTCATACCAATTTTTTTAACAAGTTTCGTTTGATCGCTTCTTTGTGCGTCAATTCCGCCAACATACCGACGAAGACCGACTAAGGTGATCCAAACTTCATTTTGGTATCTACGATCCGAACTTCCTGACATAAAGAGCCCAGAATCCGGGCCAAAATTCTCAGCTAATCTGCCATCCGCTGTACTTTTGAAATCCGCGAATCTGCTTAATCTATCGCACAAATCCACAATCCATGCTCATTTTAAGGCTAAATCCGTCGATCCGCGAACCTATTCACCCCCCTCATTTATCAAGCTGTGAGTGGATTTGCATGCAGTCCATCCATTTTATGAGTCAAATGAGTCGACGCAATGAGTCACGACTCATCATGACTCTACATCGTACAAGTCAAATTTTGAATAAGTGTTGTTAATTTGAAAATATAGTGCTGCCCTTAGTAACAGCAAAAAGCCAACTGCAGGAAAATTGGAGTGAAACAAACTGCAAGCAATGCAAAACTGGAGTGGATTAAGCCGGCATCAGTCTGCCGCACTCCAGAACCCTCAATTGTTTTTAAAATGGTGGGAAATAGTCTGTAAAATTTACTGTGATGATCGTAAGGAGTGTATGTGTCAATGTCTACTTGAAATTTATCTTGTATATCTGCAAACGGAAAACAATTTCCGACACATCTACTGCATCCAGATATTTATATGGACAATCTTTCGATCAGTCTTGCGTGTTGTAAAATTATATTTAAAAAATTTGAACGCAATGGTAAATCACACAGTACAGTAATTTATAGTATAAAATGCAATAATAATAGTACATAAATTTATAACTATTACCTTAATTTATTATATTCAATGGCGTGAACCGGAAAAATATTGATTCACCTGCATTTCATTGATTTCTTGGTGGCCATGGAAAGACTTAGTAGATTGGCAACCAAAACTCGCGACGCTTTTGTGTACACAACACATTTGACAAAGGGTAATTTTGAATTTCTTTTACCTTAAGAAAACGGGTAACCTTTGAACGGTGGCCAAACCATTTGCGAAAGCGAAAGTAAAAGTTGTTCAGCCGCAATTTTTCCGGTTTTTCAGTATTGCGTAAGATAGCCGCTTATAACAGCTTTCGACATTCTAGCTAGGGTATAAATACGATTCAAGACTTGTCAGTGTAAAAAAGAACTACTTCCCTACCTGTAGAGCCAGGATCAGTTATTTCGAGCGAATGACATCCCTATTTTCTAGTTCAAAGACCAATATATCAAGACATCATGTGAGGACCACAAGAGATCGTCACCGCGTTCCTTTCAAAAAGAAACTGAAAAGGATTTTGGGAAGGTTGGCGGGAGCCCGCGCGGAAGAAGGCGACAAACGCGAGATCGCGTGACCGATGTTGAAAACTGAAACCCAAATTCACGCTAATCCTTGATTATCTTCATCATGCTTTAAATGAACCAGCCCAGGAGTTTTCCAAAAGTTACGACTAACGATAAAACGTAAAAAGGGAATATTTTATTTTTTCTACAGAATTGTTGTATCACCAGTTTTAGCTGCAAGGGGTGGGAAATACGTGGTTGGCACATCAGAGCACAGGCTGCAAGACTACTGCTGGAATGAGAGGACAAGGCAGAGCAATTCTCAAACTCCTTCCCTTTCATGTAGTCTGAAATGTCATCCGTCCTCTCTTCCTTTTCCAACCCCCCCCCCCCCCCCCCCTCTCTCTCTCTTCCTTACCCGCACCCCGCCTCTGAGGGGGTAAGGGAGAGAGCACGGATGACATTTCAGACTACCTTTCATGGAGAGGAGGGAATCGCTCCCGCCAACCAAACCAGCCAGGAGCGACAAAAGGCGGCTGTATTTGCAGGCTAGAGTGTGATCATTATTTGGGCGGTTTCCAGTTGACTTCTGATTAGATTGAATCCGCAAAAAGAATGTGAATAAATTAAGTGTTCATATTCTTTAGCCAGAGGAAGAAGGGTATTGGGAGTATTGAAATAAGAATTTGATCTTCATGTACCCCACCCCTGTACATGGTGAATTCCATGGACTATTTGTATATCAGTTGTGCATTTTCAGTACTGATAACATCTGTTAGACTAATAATCCAGAACACTAGCCAATCCAGAAATTAATCTGCACCCACCCCAAAGGACATGGCCAGAAATTGCAAATGCAAGAGGGGTTAGCAGTTCTTAAAGTTTTCAAAGAAAAGTACAAATGCAAACTAGAAATTCCAGAGGAAGGGGTATCAATATTTTCTGGAACAATTTGCAAAGGAAATGTGGTACAAAATGTGGGAGGCATGACCCCTTTTACAGCCAAAACTTGATTTTTAAACATTAGAAAGACATTTGTACATGCAGATGGTAATCCTTTTGTCAGGAGTAAGGGGTCAAGTCATGATGTGAAAACAGATAGGGCCCTATCAGTATGTGCTAAACAGCTACACCAAGAAATACAAGTTTGCATGCTTCCACAAGGGCACAATAATGACACTGGGGTAATGCAAGGTTTCGATAGTTACGATATTTTCACTGAAATTATTATAGGTAGGATTCTGCATGCTCTAATGTGGCAGAAAAGCCATGTGTTCTCCAAGTGTAAAACACAGAAGCCGCACTTTGAGAAGATCATTTGAGAACACAAGAAATTTCTCATGTTCTTGACTTCCTGCTCCGTTTTAATATAGTATATTGCTTTGCCTTAAGCTCCTTTACTATTTTTACTACTTTTCTTGTTTTAATCAAAGACTACAAGTAGACTAAAGGTGTTTATTTATGTATAAATCTATTTCAGATTTATTTGAGCCCATAATGTCAACTTTCTTCTACCTCCTGCCTTGTTGCAACGTACTTAAAAACTTGCATGTGTGTTGTTGTACAACTGGTTAAAGTCATGTGTGCTCATGACCTTAAATGAAACAAAATGTTTACGAGTGTTACAGTACGATAATTACCAACATTAATTTGTGGAAAGGATAACCATGTATCATTTATATTGAATTTGGCCTTGACATAAAGAAAAGGAAAAACTAGAATCGGTTCCATTTGCATCCGTAACGGTATTGATAATCTTACAAACAAAAAAAGGATCAGCTCATGATTTGAATAAAAAAGCCTGTCATGGAAGACTTAAATAATACACAATTAACATTATGACTATTTACAAACAACAATCCTCTACTAAAGGACAGTATAGTTTATTAATTTAATCTTTAAGATAAGGTTTACATTATGGAAATAAATAGGAATGGCCTGAATGTAAACTTCTCACAAAAAATAAAGGGAAACCTACAACACCAAAGTACAGGACTGATAGTTGCTATCATAATGACACTACTGCTAAAACATCCTACAAATGTCCTGAGAGCAGTCTCACGTAATACCTAAATATATGTTAGTAGACAGTCTCACATTTACCTCTAACTGAAAAAATGTTCCCTTGAATTTATTTCCTTTACTACTTTGTTCATAATTTAGGACTTGCTATCTTGACCTTTTTCTTCTCAATCCTATTTTATCCACACCCCACCCCCCCCCCTCCCCTCCCCCTTCTCCCAGCTTCCAAGGGTATGAAAGTTTAATGAAATGGCAGACTTTTTAATCAAAATCAACTGATCATTTACTGAAACCAGATTTGATTAATAATTGTTTTCCTTGAGCATACATTCCCATAAAATAGAAGTATTACTCATCAAGAAAGTGCAATAATCCCTCATGATGATGAAGAATCTGTTGGAAACAATGTGTTGAGGAGCTCATCAACATTGTTCAAAACAACATCAGCCTCCTTTTCCAGGAATGTTTTGTTGCCCGCCCCACTGAGAACACCAATAGTTAGACCCAATCCTGCAGAACGACCCATTGTGGTGTCAGCAACGGTGTCACCAATTATAACAGTTTCACCTGGGGAAACATTCAACTCTTCACAGATGCCAAGTGCAGTTTCAGGGTGGGGTTTCGGCTTAGTATCTTCGTCATCCCCGCAAACAATTTTATCAACCATGCTCATAAGGCCTAGTCTATCCAGAGCGGACAGTGTGCCTTCACGGCTGTCTGTAGTACAGATAGCGGTCTTAATACCCTTTGCCCTTAAAGTTTCGAATATTGCCGGGAGGTCACCCAGAGGCTCGAGGGTGTCATGTCCACCACTGTCAAAGTCTTTACAGCAGTTGTCTACCAGCATCTGTGCCTTAACTTTATCCACACCACTCCTAACCAGAACAGTGACGAATGCTTGTCTGATTTCAGCTACAGTTGCATGGGCCAGCAGACCACCATCAGCATAAGCATGTTTCCTGGGACAGTAGCCCACTTCCTTGTACATTTTATCAGAGAGGTCAAGTCCAGTGGCTTCTTCAAGCTCGTGTACATGGCTTTCCATCCAAGGAATCCACACAGTATTGACATCAATCAGTGTTCCATCTTTGTCAAATATAACAAGGGAAGGATCCATGGAGTCAGGCATAGATGATCCACTGCTCTGACCATCACCAGCAAGGGATGAGAAAAGTGCTGAACAACCACCACGTCGTGGAAGCAGTGGTCTTGCCCAGGGGGCATTACCTACAGGAGTCAAGTTAAATTAGCACAACAAACAGGGGGGAGGGGAGTGATTACCAGCGAATGCGCTTGTTAACCAAAACTGAGCTTGCAAAACTGTTCTAAGTTTTCCAAAGGTCATGGGTTTGAATCCCCTGGAAAAGCCTAAAATTTGTGAGGAAGGAAACTTAATTTCTTTGTAACTGCAAAGAGTTGCATGATAGAACTTTCCTGTTATTGTGGAATTGCTTCATTCCTTTACAATACCTGGGTTCTTTATACATGGTTGTCACTGATAAAAATTACAGAGCACTGTTTCAAAGATTCTGAGAATTGACCATCCCAGCTTAGTAGTTTACCTCTTTGCCAATAAATGTTCTTGACAACCATGTTGGTCTTGATGTAAAAAAGAGAGAAAACTATCTCTGAGGAAAGTCTCTCTGATTACCCAGGTATGTTATACAGCATTGTCTTTTCCTCTCATGTCTACCACCGATCTAATGAGATTCTTTGAACAAAAAGCTATTTTTTTGAAAGAAAAAAAGGTGTAAACTTTCAACACAACTGAGAAAGATGCACCAAGGACTGGAATTTTGAAAAAACAAAGAAAGGACATGACATACATTTACAAAAAGAATAACATCAAGAGTTATTCCACACATGAAAACTTCGAATAACATCATAAGATGTATTCTTCGTCTCATTCATGAGGACCGAGTTTCCCAAATTTCATGAAAACCTTGGGTACCTGTCTTTGTATGACCCTGTCTCCAGAGGTCCTGGTCAATAAATGCCCTTTTCAGTGACGATGTTCGAATGGTTTGTTCTGCTGGGGGCGGAGCGCCGTATAACTTGTTGTAATCATAACCATCAGTGTTCCGCCTGTTGACAATTACATGTCAGCACCACATAACATATGGCCTTCACCATGCTGTGCAGGCCTTTATTAACTCAAGTACTGTACAGAAAATAAACCATAAAATAACCACCTCAGTTGGAAAATTCTGATGAAATTTGTTTCAAGTGACAAGAATGCTCAGCAGAAATGGTGTAAAATGACTGATAGTACTACTTCTTAGGAGAGTTTATTTTTTTTAGAACTGAACACTTTTTTATGTGTGTGGTCAGGGGAACTAAAGATAAAAGACATTCAAAGATTTGTAATCAAAATCTAAATTTGTGGGTATAGTAAAAAGAATCAGGTCTAGCATTTTTCATTTTTGTGTACTTGATTAAAACCTGTTTAGTGCAATCCAAATTTAGACAAACCAATGAAACACAAAACAAGAAAAAATATTTTAACCCAAGTGCATAACTATTTTCAACATGAGGCTGTTAAATTATAGTTACAAGACAATACTTACCTGGCTAACCTAAAAATCACAGAAAATATCCCAAGTCTTTTCATGAACATAATTATAAAAAATTAGTCCTGTGCTGTGATGAGGTATTGCATTTACAGACCAGTGCATGTTATGTTACAATATCAATTACATTATTTGCATTGGCCGTATGTATGGCAGCTATCTGCTTAGTTACACTTTCTTTCTTTAACATTCGTGAACATGGCAATTACATTCAGGGCTGTCTCTAATTAAACTAACTGTAACCTGCAATCAGTCCTTTTTTTCTCTTTCCTCATGCCCGTGAAAAAAAAAAAACACATGATTGCAGGTTATACTAACACCCAGGGATTTTGCACTAAACAAGTTAACTAAAGTAACGGCTAAACTGCTTTTATTACCCTAAGGTATCCACTGCAAGGGTTTTCCTCCAAAATCACAGGCATGAGATAGGCCATTTCCGAGTTACCCTTCGCCTCTATTTCAAAACGAGTCTACGTGCGAAACCATTCATATGAAAATGTGTTCCACCTTCACGTCCATTTTTATGCAAATCAAACTCATGGTTTCGCACGTAGACTCGTTTAGAAGCTGAGGCAAAAGACAACTCGGAAATGGCCTATTAAATGTACATGTCAGGGTTTGGTTGCAGAATTTTGCCTCAAGGCTTGGTACCTGTTCCTTTTTAGCCACCACATAATTTTGTACCTAGATACATTCAGAGACAGCCCTGCATGTTTGAAAAGCTGTCAATAAAATAACAAAGTGCAACCCTCATTTAACAAAATAAATCGTACATGATGAACAACCAGTTGTAACTGGCAAACCATGTGGCCTCAGTTATTTTGACAGAGTGGACTTTTTATGTCAACCGTGAACTCAACATGAAACAAATTCCTCCTTCTAACAATATCCATGTAACAAATCTAAAAATCTGATATAACAAACAATTTTTAAGACTGGGAAAGTTGATTAAATTAGGTCTGCACTGACAAGTAAGTTGCATGCGGGTACATGTATCTGCAAATGGAATTTACAACCTCCAAAAAATGTCCTACAGTTAATTTACAATTCTGATTTTAATTTTTAATCCTGTGAAGGTCTTGACCAGGAGGGAATCAAAACATACCTTGGTTTACCTAGAGAAAAGTTCCAAAGTGAAAACGTTTGTGAGAAACTATCACAAAACAGACAAAACAACCTTAACCCTTTCACCACCGATGGCCAGAAAACCAGCAAAAGACCACAAACTCTCTTCCTTAGCTTTGGGAAAAGCTGGGCACTACTTTCCGTATTTGGAAAAACTAATTTATGCAAGTGAAAGGACACACTTTGAAAACAAAACAGCAGTCCGTTTTACGAACTGAAGTATGAAGAAATCATTGTAAAATGAAGAAAATTTCCGCACAATTTTTTTTGTCATTTTCAGCAACAACCTAAAATGAAGTCAATTTTCAAGAGCAAATTCAACTGTGAATTTCAAGATCAGGGTTGAAAGGCAAATAGCTTCAACATTGTTTGATCAATTATAACTGGTGAAGACATGAAAGTCAACTGAAACCATAAACAACAAGAAATTCACTTGAATGTGACAGGGATGCTTTTAGGCAATCGTTACATAATGTCGTAAGAGTTGTGCAGCGTTTTCATTGTTTTTTTGTTAATGTTTTGAATGAACTGAATATTACTGTTTTAACGCTTTTGTTGCCTGTAAAATTATCTTTGCAGTGATGTATTTTTTTAGTTAAATAGAAAGTCTGCAGTGCACACTAGCTTTCGTTGAAAAGTGTGTGCACCATTTCTTGACAAGAAATCACCATTTTCAAAACAGCCAGTATATTAGGGGCACTTTCTTATCAAAACACGTGGTGGTGAAAGGGTTAAGTAGTCCTGACATGCAATACAGTTAAGCCAAATAATTAAGAAATTTTTGCATAATAATTATAACAAACACATTCAAACATTAAAATCGTTTTTAGTTTCAGTGAGTTGTATGTCTGAGAAAGAGGAGATTGAACAAAACAGACAAAGTTTCATTAGACAAAAACAAGGAAAATGTAGGTTAGAGGTTTTATCTAAGTACACTGTCATAAAATATAAGCAGTTTAACGAGTACGGTCAAAAGTTTAAGTTGTTCTGCATAATAATATACCACTAGGTGGTAGGCTGGGCACTGTTTTGACTGTAAGTTCTGTATTAATAATTAATTTAAAAAGAATTGATACAAATGCACAATACAGGTTTCTAACTGGTGTTAACTATCTTTATAACAAAACACTTGAGCCCAAGTGAAGCAAAACATTTAAGAATTAACACAGTGACAGAAAATTTTTCTGCCTCCTCTTTTACTTAAGAAATATAATTGTCTTGTTCATTCTAGAATTTGCTGGTTACAGCTATTTTGAGAAAGGTTCTCGGAAAAAAGGCATCAAAGTGCACACATCAAGACCGAAAGGTGGCATTGGTATTCACTGGAATTTTGCATATTGGCCTAGTTTTGCATATTGGCCAAGTTTGTATTTTTGCACGTGGAAAATTTGTTTTCCCTCTCGGGGGCCAATATCGTTAGCTTTACTTTTACTGTCACACATCTTTGAGTGAGGAAAATCCTTCTGAACTTCAGAGGGGCTAAACGTACCTTGTTTCTACATATCTGAAAAGAAAGAGGACCTGAAATTCGCGCTTATTTTGTTGTTATATCTCATTAGTATTCAACACGTGTAGTAGCTCAATAAATCTACCTTTCGAAATTGGCTTGTGCAGTTTTGTGCTTTTTTCTGATGTTTCTCGAAATAGCTGTATACGTTTTTTTTTTATAAATCCAAGGTTTTAATCATGCAAATGAGTTGTTTTTATACTTAGACAGGAGCTCAGAAAAAAAACTTGTGAAAGTTAATTGGCATTTCATACTAATATTTGATTTACTAGCCATAGTATGTAATATCATTGGCTATCTACCATCTCATATCCAATGCATACTTGTGGAATGATATAATTACTGTGAAATAGTTAGGTAGAAAATCAGAATTCAATTCTGGTAACCTAAACGTTGTTGGAGCCCTGTCGCAAACCTCAACCCTATAAGCAGAAAAACCTGAAATGGACACCACATAATCAAATGCTCCAAGTTAAAGCTCCATCTTAAACATACCGTAGAGACTGCGTCACAATCACGACCTCTCCCTTATTGTCCGAGCCAAATCCAAGCCCTTCATGCCATACTCCTTGAGCAGACACTCCTGTTAACACATTGAATACCATGTTAATAACAGTAACCAAATCCAATATGTACAGATGATACTGTAAAATTCCGGTTATAAGCCCTGGGCTTATACAACTTGGTAAGGGGTTTTGGGTGGGCTTATAAATGGAGGGGCTTATATCCGGGGGGAGGGGGCTTAAAGTGCCCCTGTGATCAAATTTTTGAGTTTCATTTTTTTACATTTTCGTGTCCTATTAGACTTTCTTACTCACCTTGCCAAATTTCAATCCATTATGAACATCAGAAGTCATTTTGTTTTAACATTTAATTCAGAGAATTTACGGCCGCCATTAATCAACCTTGTTCCAAGCCTTGGTTGCAAATGAGAGAAAGTGACGTCAAAGGCTCAAAAATACCTCACGGGTTGAAATGAGAATAACAATAAGTGTTCAAAATCACGCGAAAAGGAACAAAAACTTTGGACGTGTTCTTCGTGCAATTTTCTATGCTGATTGTTATTAAAATTTCAACCCGTGAGGTATGTTTGAGCCTTTGACGTCACTTTCCCCCATTCGCAACCAAACCTTGGAACAGGGTTTTGTAATGGCAGCCGTAAATTTTCGGAATTAAATGTTAAAATAAAATGACTTCTGATGTTCGTAATGGATTGAAATTTGGCAAGATGAATAAGGACGTCTAGTTGTACACGAACATGTAAAAAAATACAAATCGAAAATTTGATCACAGGGGCACTTTAAAAGCGGAATATAAAAACGTTTGAAACGAGCCACCGCAGTGTTGATTAAAGGAGCTTTGTCACGGATTTTAACAGATTTTTGAACAGCCAAAATTTATATTTGTGTCAAAGGAACCAAAAAATAATAGTCCATTTTTATTAACAATTGCTAAATTACAGCAACGAAACTGTTAACAAGCATCTTTAGCAGCAGATTGCTACGATGGAAATGGATTACATCTTGAAAAGTTTAGCTAAACTTTTCAAGTTGTTTCCGCACGTCTACAAAAAATCGATATTTATAGCCGTAGTTAGATTTCTATCCACATACTAAGGTTACATCTTCCTTTAGATGTTCAAAGGTACCATTTTGTGTTACCATTATTGTGGAAAAAAATTCAATTTTATTAAATTAGCATTTGTCCACTCGCCCAGGCAAGTCTTGGTCCTTTTAATAAGCCAAGTACTTAAGATCTCTTGAGGAATACAGACAAAATTAAAATTGATCATGATGTTTTATTACCTGAAAATGATGGCCGGCTTTTGAAGTGTATTTGCTTTATACATCTGTTAGGTAATTGAAGAAGACCTGAAATCTTTCTTGAGCAGCCACTGAGAGCCATTATAATACAAGGTTGATATTCAAGCTGAAAATAAGATCAGAAGCACAGATCAGAGGCATGAGCCATGAAGATCAACAAAGACATACTTATGCTTTTCCTTGTCGACACAACATTGGGGACTATATGACTTGTATGTATCCAAAACAAAAATATTTTGACCTTCGATGCACACAAGTACATCAATTTTTATTTTCCTTTTTCAATTTGCTTTCAAAAATCCAGAAATATTGTCCAATTTATATCTAAGTAATACCAACTGAAAACGTTCGGACACCCAGTTTAATAATTTGGTATGCAAAGCCTTTAAAACGCGAGGGATTTTCCACTTGATAAATTCCGCTGTTATTTTTCCGCAAGCAAATTTGCATAATTATATTAAAACATTTCAAGAGAATATTGCGCATTGAGGAAAATTACCTTTCTCAAAATTTTCAGAAAGTCTATATAGTGTTACGTGCAACAAATACTGGGCAGAAATTTACTGAAGATAATCTTAAACTTATTGCCTTTTCTAGCAAATGACAACATTTTACTGTAACGACTGATGAGGTCTCAAGGTAAAAGTACTCTGGCTGCGAAAATTAGGAAACACTGATTGTCAACCAGCGGGGTTAACACACGCTAGATGGAAAAGAAAAAGAAGTTCCACCAGAAGTCGGTTTTAACACGGTGCAAAAAAAAAATGAAATTGTCCGCCAAAATTGCGAATCGAAATGTTTAAAATTATCACCACAGATTCGAGATTATTCGAATGATTCACTGCTAATGTTTCATTGCTCATCGCCAGTTAGAGAGAACAACAGCAATTGCAGCATACCACGTCAATAAAACTAAAGAGAAAAACTCAATAGAAGTTCATACCTTTATGTGTGCTGGCTTGCAACTGACGTCACGGCAGCCATGCTGGGGGACAACAACAAAGCGTTTTCCTCCGCTGGGAACTAAACTTTTTTATCATGCAAATTCTGCGAAAAAGTTTTTTATTGTTTTGACCACCAACATGGCCGCCTTGTCACGTGGTTGCAAGCGATCAATATGTAACGTTGTTAGCGGCCAGGCCGGCCCAGTAAACAAGCGACTTGAATTTTGCGACATCCCTTTACGTGTAAACTTCATAAGAAAACAACCACAACTTTCATTTGAACTTACCTTGGCTTAAAACTTGTCAGACAAACGGTAACCGCTCCAGCTAATTTCTTGTTGCTTCTTCTCCTTGAGAAATCTTCCAACCACTTTCCGCCATGAAAGTGATCACCGGCGAAGTCGCAAATTGCTTCTTATACCCAGGATTGATCACGTGTTGTTTCGTCACAAAACCGGTTTCACCCGTTTCACTGGGAAATTACTTAGTAAATCGCGCGATGCGCGAGGGTTCGTGCCACGTTACTGTCACGTGCGTGCCTTTTGCCCAGTGTAACGCAATCTTTCCTTCTCGTTATGACGGAGAAAAACGCTAAGAGAAATAGCAGCAGGATTATCCTTTTAAGACTTTTCAACTGAACTTCGTTTTACTATCGATATGTTGATTTTAATCTTTTTTAAAGCGGCCGCTTTTCTGTACCTTTTCTATTAAGGAACAGTGCCAATGACCCGACATTTTATGTAATAGGGCGGCGCCGGTAAAGTGAAGACTATAAAAAAGCAGAAACCGATACAACGTAGAAAGGTTTTAAATTTGTGTACTATATTTCGGCTGGCCAAACCAGCCTTCTTCAGGTACAATGGGAAATTACATTGAGAAGGGTTTTATATTTAGTGACTGCGGTATTTTGCGCAATACCGGAAATACGTAAAGGTAATGAAATTGACAGTGTAGAATGAAATAAAAATAAACTAAAATAAACTAAAAATAATAAAATAGCTGATAATACAGAACAGATAAATAAATCAGTATGTTTCTTCGCGAACGTTAAGACCTTCGGGATCAATTGTCCTGCCTTTTAAGATTAAAGAGGCTTCCCTGGCCGGTAAAGTGTACAGTTCGGGCGGTTTAGACAGTGTCGATCAGGATCGG